>JAHRHZ010000069.1:7467352-7567737 GCA_024137785.1 Ginglymostoma cirratum | reverse complement strand
GGCCTAGACCCTTCTTCAGAAAGGGTCTAGGCCCGAAACGTCAGCCTTCCTGCTCCTCTGATGCTGCTTGGCCTGCTGCGTTCATCCAGCTCCACACCTTGTTATTTCAGATTCTCCAGCATCTGCAGTTCCCACTATCTCAGAAATTCAATGTACTACTTACTGCAACAGCGCTTGAATGAACGAGGATGATGGTCAGCGCTGCTAGTGGCAATTGGGAGAACTATCGCATGGCGGGTGAGTATGTGCGCGTTGGAACTTGGAATGCCGAGCTCAAATAGATGCTTTTGAAGAAGCTTTATAAAAATGGTAAATCTTCTTTGGAATTTTTGCCCGTTGCATACGAATTCTGAATGCTTAAATACCAGATAACAGACAGTTCACTATAATTACAGGCTACCAGTATGACAGTAGGCACACAAGATGGATCTTATTCTTAATTGGAGAATTCATAAGTGCACAATGTCATCAACATCGCAATGTTTGTATCTTTTGAGAAAAGCGACTAATCACTGTAAAAAGTCCCCCAAGAAATTACGCATTGTACAAGTAGGAGACAGTGAAAACAAAACATTTTCCAGCTTCTGTATGCCTTAAACCAATCCAATTGAAAATCTGGATCTACACGAAAACCTTCAATACCCTAGTAAGTAAATAGTGATGATTTATCCTAACTGTGCTAATATCTAGCAATTTGTTGTACATTCTGATCACTTTTGACCACTAGTGGAAATGTACACTGCATGGCAGTTTCAAACATGGTATGTAACTAACATAATACAAATGATTGGCCTCTTTGAAATGTAAGCTGCTACTGTCCTGAACTTTAATTTTTTCAGTTTTACTTGGGGGTGGAAGTAGAAGACAGATGAATATATTCACTGCAAGAAGCATTACGTCCTTCAGTAATCAAATGTCCTTAGTGATGCTTGTTATGACATCTAGTTAGCCGATAAATCATTGTATCTTCTCACGATAAAAATCAGTCAGGCAGAAAGCTTATTTTAGACTAAGCATTATGAAACATCTCATTAAGCATGACTCACTGCATGTATTTTCGACCCACCATGTCTCAGTAAGATTGTTCTGCTGAAATTCAACCACTGCAGAAGACATGTGCAAATTATTTTGTTTCTCCCACCTTGGATTTTAGCACACCACAACTAACTCAGTGTAAGGGACAGAACCAGGAGGCGCACTGCAATTAATTGCATTTAATATCCCAACATCAATAACCTTCGGCAACTGGGCATGGCTACAAACATTGAGACAACAAAATATTTGTGTTCTGCAACCCCCTAAGGAGACCACAAGAGGTGAACAAGCTTTACTGATGGGGTTAAGACATATTGCAAATTCACTGGTGTTTCGGAGAGCTCAAGATGCCATTTCACAGGCATGAGTATCAAATAATTGTTTGCTTTTATCCAGTACCACTTGGGAGCTTTGGGTACAGGTTTGGAGGATCAGCTTGTGGGGGATTGATGCAAACTTTTCACTGCCATATTCCTAAGTGATCATTTCTTGAAAACAATGCTGGCATATTACAGATCAAGCTTGAACGTCTACAGGCCAACTGCTATGCTAGAGATTAACCCCTCCAAACCCTCACATCACAATTAGCTTGAACTCCTTTCTCATGAAGCAATAAGACGACTCCTCACAAATATACCTTTCTGGAGTAACTGCACAGAGGCTGGTATCCCATCACTTTATTTACACGTGCATAGTACACCAGCCTGCTCCGAGTCAGTTGCCTAAACTGAGGAGATTCTAATTTCCTAAATGTATATTTTTTCTTTTTTTTATGAAGTCATGATGCCAGAAATACTTATCCCAACTCCAAGATGACTATTGCAAGTGAACGTTCTTCAGGCACGTCCTACTGTTTCCCTGTCACCACCGAAATAACAGCACTGAGGCTGGTATCCCATCACCAAGTCACCCTTTAGTTACACAAGCACAGTATGCTGGCTGTGGCCAGCCAGATCGGAGTCAGTCCCCCACACTGAGGAGATTCTAATTTCCTAGTTGTATTAGTCAGCCAGGGCTTTCCTGATTGGCCCGGGTTAACAACCTGAATCAACGACCTCACAACCAATGAGGTCAACCTGGTTCCAATCACTACATCCCTCCCCACCAAGTCAGGGGATGTAGGCCTGGACTTTGGCTTGTAGCTTTTCCCGTAATGTTTTTGCCCCAAGTCTAGTTCCTCTGATTTGGACTCTGACAAGGGCGGCATGCACAGGACTGGAGCCTGCCTCTTGCATTCAGAATGTCTCGGGAGTTTCCTCCTCTTCTTCTGGCAATAACACTATCGACACTGTGTCCATCTCAGATTCTTAGGTTTGCTTAATCTTAGATGGAGGTGGAGATCCTATGGTTTCTGACTGGTGTTCCATTTGTTCTGTGGGGCCAGGTATGTTTTGCTCCTACTGCGTTTGCGAGGTAACAGCTTTCAGGTGATCCACGTGTTTGTTCATGACTGTTTCACCTCCCCTAACTTTGTAAGTGACGGTACCCAACCTCATGTCAACATTGTCTTGTACCCATTGGGCCATTTCCACAGTTCTGGCACTAAACTTCATTCCCTGAATTAAATTGTCTCTCTCACTTAGAGGTGGCATGTGGCCAACACTGGCGTTCCTGCTGCCATTTCACCCTCTGCACAGCTCCCCCCTCCCGCCCCCAGGTCTGGGAATATTAGGTTTAACTTGATGCTGAGGGTTCTCCCCATCAGTAACTCTGCTGAAGCAAACCCTGTTAGTGCATGCAGGGTGGTCTTATAATCGAACAGGAACTGGGACAGTTTAGTACCAAGTGATACTGTAGGTTTCTTCTTTAAGCCTGCCTTCAATGTTTGGACCATTCATTCCACTAGACCGTTGGACAATGGATGGCATTATGTACCTGTACATTATGTACATGTACGGATGTGCTTATGTACCAAAAGACATTTGACTTTAGGAAATATTCAAATTCCCTGCTGGTAAATGACATCTCTTTGTCCATGATCAATACTTCCAGGAATCCATGTATCACGAACGATGCTCACAGCTTCTCAACCATCATTCCTGAATTTGCCAAACAAACTTCATGCACGTCCAATCACTTTGAATTGGTGTCCATAACAACCAGGAACATTGAGGCCATGAAAGGACTGGCATAGAGGACGTACAACCTAATCTAGGGATTTCCCAGCCATTCCCATGAATGTAGGAATGCTGCTGGTGGCAATTTTTATCCTTGTTGGCCCTCTGGGCACTGCTCCACCAATGCAGCTATGTTGACATCCAGCCCCTGCCACCAGACATAGCTTCTTGCCAGCATCTACATCTTGGAGACCCCTAGGTGACCCTGGTGAAGTTGAACCAATATCTGGCAGCGGCTTTTACTCAGGACAATCATGCCGTCCTCTACGATCTTGCCGGGTCCATGAAGATTTCAATCCAGGTTACGATGGCGCTTCTGATTCCCCCATTACCACCAGCTGTTTTAGTTTCACTAGGACAGGACCTTTCTGTGTCCACAGTCAGATATTGTCCCAGTGACTGGAAGGGTGTCCAGGAAGTTTAAAACCAAAACAGCCTCTTCCAGCGGAGGCACCACCAGTGAAGTATCTGTCAGTGGAAGGTAGCTCAAGGGATCTGCAATAGCCACTTGGCTTCCTGGACTGTGTTCTAAATTGTGCTTGTATGTGGTAAGAATAAGGGCCCAATGCTGAATTCTATGTAGCTCTAGCAGGGGTTTGTGATCTGTTACAATGAGAAATTCCTGTCCGTGAAGGTAATGGTGGAACTTTCTCACACTAAAGACGATCGCCAAACCTTCCTTCTCTACCTGGGCATATTTGCGTTCGTCATCAGCCAAAGTCAGGGAAGCATGTACTATATGGCGTTCCTCTCCATTTGACCACCAGTGAGCCAACACTACCCGATACCATATGGGGAGGCATTGCATGTCAGCACTGCATCTTGCTTCGGATCACAGTGGGCCAAGACCTTAGATGATGGTAGCTGCTCTTTCCTTTCCTAAAGGCTACATCTTGGCTGCATGACCATTTCCAAGGCTTACCCTTTTTCAATAGCACGTGTAGGGGTGCCAGGATGGAGGTCAGGTTACATATAAATTTTCCATAATAATTCATTAACCTAAGGAAGGACCCAAGCTCTGGTACAGGCGTAGGTGCCGGGGCTCCTTTGATTGCGCTCACATTCTCTTCTAACAGGTGTAACCCAGTTTTGTCGACTCTGTAGCCCAGTTAGGTCACTTGGGGTGCCTGGAACACACATTTTACCCTTCTAAGGCATACGCCTGTCTTGGAGAAACATGTAAGCACCATGTCCAAGTTCTCCAAGTGCTCTTTATTGGTCTTCTCTGTTATTGGTACATCATCCAGATAAATGGCAACCTGGGGAAGCCCTTATAAAATGTTTTCCATGGTCCACTGGAAGAGGGCATGGGCTGATGATACCCCAATTGGCAGTCTTGTCTATTGATATAAGCCCTTATGGGTATTAATTGCAGTGTACCTATGGGACTCCACGTCCAGTCATAGCTGCAGGTAGGCATGGCTCTCTAGTCCAGCTTCGTAAATGATAGCCCTCCACCATCTTTGTGTATCAGCCCTCTATACGAAGGATCAGGTACTTATCCAGCTGTGAGAAGTGGTTTACCGTTTGCTTCAAATCCCCACAAAAGGCAAACTGAGCCATCAGGCTTCACAATTGGTATGACTGGTGCTACCCATTCTGCAAACTGCACTGGTTTGATGATACCTTCGCTCTCCTGCCTTCTGATTTCCACCTCTACTGTTGCCTGATTTTGGAATTGCTTCCTGGTCAACATGTAAAGTGGCTTTGGCCCCTTTGATAGTCCCAAGCCCTTCCTAAAATACTCCTGGATATTTCACTAGGACTTCTAACGGGAAAATGTTGAGCCAATCCAGGTGAATCTTTCTCAACCAATTCCTCCCCAATAGGCTTGGGCCTAAGCCTCTTACGACCATCAGTGATAACTGCACCAATTGCTTCTCATACAAGACTGGAGACAAAGTCATACCCTTAATCTGCAATGATTTCCCAGTGTATGTTCTCAGTCTGGCTGAGATCATGTGCTAACTTAAGGATTGGAGTCCGGAACAATTCTTATTAAAGACAGATTCTGCAGCTGGAGATACGGCTGTCTCCATAGGAAATTGGTGACCATTTAACTAAACATTAATTTTAATTGGCTCCTATTTGGATGTCACTGAGCAACTTAAATGTTTCAACCCACATGCAGGGCATGCTTTCCAAGGGTGTGCGCTCTCTTGGGTACTGGCCTAAAAGTTTTTTAAATTCAGGTCTTGTAAGACACCTTTGCTGTATCGAGTCCATTTACCAGCAACATATACGGGTGCTACACCTGCCCCTACACCTCCCGCCTCACCCCCATCCCAGGCCCCAAGAAGACCTTCCACATCAAACAGATGTTCACCTGCACATCTGCTAATGTGGTATACCGCATCCGCTGTTCCTGATGTGGCCTCCTCTACATCGGGGAAACCAGGCGGAGGCTTGGAGACCGCTTTGTGGAACACCTACGCTCGGTTCGCACCAAATAACTGCACCTCCCAGTCGCGAACCATTTCAACTCCCTCTTCCACTCCTTGGATGACATGTCCATCCTGGGCCTCCTGCAGTACCACAGCTATGCCACCCGAAGGTTGCAGAAACAGCATCGCATATTTCGTTTGGGAACCCTGTAGCCCAATGGTATCAATGTGGATTTCACAAGCTTCAAAATCTCCCCTCCCCCTACTGCATCCCAAAACCAGCCCAGCTCGTACCCGTCTCCCTAACCTGTCCTGCCACCTATCCTCTCCTCCCACTTCAAGCCCTACCCCCATCTCCTACCTACTAGCCTCATCCTGTCCCCTTGACCTGTCTGTCCTCCCTGGACCGACCTATCTCCTCCTTAACTCCCCACCTACACTCACCTTTACTGGCTCCAGCCCCGCCTCCCTGATCAGTCTGTCTCCTCTCCACCTATCTTCTGCTTTATCCATCTTCTATCCCCTTCCCCCTTTCTCCCTATTTATTTCAGAATCCCCTTCCCATCCCCCATTTCTGAAGAAGGGTCTAGACCCGAAACGTCAGCTTTCCTGCTCCGCTGATGCTGCTTGGCCTGCTGTGTTCATCCAGGTCTACACCTTGTTGTCTCAGATTCTTCAGCATCAGCAGTTCCTACCATGTCTACTACGATGGCTTGCCGGCCCAGATCCTGAAGGACTTTTTAGCCACATGTCCGAGGCTCGGCTTTGTTGTGGGGTTCTGCTTTGGGTTGGCCTCGCGTCCCTCTGCTCAGGATATGCCCTGTGTGAGGCTCTGATATTATCTACACTCAAGTGGTGTTCCCCAATCTCAGTCAGTCAGGTGAAGGAGCCCACTCCCATTGAGATGCCCTGTAGCTCCCATGCTCCATTTGCTGCATTTTCTAATGACAACACCAGCATCTCATTCAGTGTTAACCCAAAGCAACATGCCTCTGCCAGTTATGTCAAACTAGTCAAAAATCCTGATATGGTTTCCCCTGGTTCTTGAATCATTGAATAAAACTGAAAATGTCTCAGAATTAGAGAGGGCTTGGGGTCATAATATTCCTCAGCTAATTCTGTCAACTCTTGCAAGGTTTTTGTATCTGTTGCCTCAGGGAAAGTTAGGTCCTAGTAACTAAAAAAGCTGCAGATCTACAACCTGACAGGAGAATTGCTTGTTGCTTTTCATCTGCCCCAACATCATTTGCACGGAAAAAATAATGCATTCTTTCCACATACTGGGCCCAGCTTTGATAGCAGGATTAAATGAGTCAAGCTTCCCAAATAAAGGCATGACATCAGAAATGCTTACCCCAACTCTAAGATGACTGTAGCAAGCGAATGTTCTTCATGCACATCCTGTTTTCTCTCATTAACATCGAAATAACTGCAGAGAGGCCAGAATCCCATCACCAAGTCACCCTTTATTTACTTGTGCACAATACACTGGCTGTGATCAACCAGCTTGGAGTCAGTCTCCTGAACTGAGGAGATCTAATCTCCTGGTTATTTTTTTTTCACCTAAAATTGTTACCAAAATTTTTGCTGCAGAAATAGGCTTGCTGGGCCTTTTTGATTTGTTATGACAATGCCAAATTATTAGAATCTATGGTTGATCTCAGCTGGGCTAACACTAAAGACGCAGCCATGAACCTCTAAGACGCCTCTATCATCAATTTATAAGTTTGTCAATAGAAGTGTCTTCCACTCCATCAATGTTAACTTTATATGTGACCATTGATGCTAGTTTTTGGAGGTTTGCGACAGAAATTTTGGGAGCGGTCATGACATTTAAATAGTAGAGAACTGGAATAACTGCATAGAGGCCAGAATCCCATCTCTAAGTCACCCTTTATTTACCTGTGCACAGCACACTGGCTGTGACCAACCAGCCTGAACTGAAGTGATTCTAATCTCCCAGTTATATATATTTTCTTCTTTTTCTCTTTCTTTTATTTCCTTTTTGCACGGTACACTGGCTGTGACCAGCCAGCTTGGAGTCAGTACTCCAAACTGAGGAGACTCTAATCTCCCGGTTCATTTCAAAAAGAAAAACCTCCTGCACTTTTTCTTAACCCTTGCTGTGCAAGCGTGAGACACAGCAAAAAAAAAAAGGTGTGCAGATAACTCTATGAACATGCCACCACCGGGAAAATCACCCATGTGATAAAAGCATCGGTATCAAGCAGAGCCCCTGGGAGCAATGCCTATGTGACAAAGTAAAGTGAGGGGGAGAGTAGGAATCTCCTGGTTATCTTGGTCAGCCAGGGCTTTCCTGATTGGCCCAGGTTAATAATCCCACTCAATGACCTCATTGTCAGTGAGGTCAACCTGGTTCCAATCACAACACTTTCACATCATTAAAAAAAATCACTTGATAATATAATTTCAGTGTAGAACAATTATGTACATAAAAATGATTACTGTAGTCTGTTTCCTTTACTAAATTTAACAAAGGTAGGAAAATAATATTCATGCAGGGTCCATACAACGGAGTGTCTATATTGACTGCCCTTTCTCCAATCTCCTGCTCTTGCCTTGATACAGTGTGACCTGATCATGTGAATAATTTCTTCCTGTGAGAGCAACATTGGCTGCTGGCTGCTCTACTGAAACAAAGAGAATAATAGAGAGCTGCTGTGGTTCAATAAAGTGTACAGAGATTTTTTTTTTGATTTACAAGTGGGATGGGGGCTAGGTCAGCATTTTATTGTCCATCCCTGGTCAACCTTGTGAATACGCTGGTGAGCTGCCTTGTTGAACAGCTGTAGTCCATTTGCTGTAGGTATAATACTGGTTATCCTCAGCTCTATCCTCCAAAAAGACGAGTATGTATAATTTGAAGATTGTGTTGATTTTGACTCCTAATGCTGTCGCTGTTGTTAATTATTTGGAGGCCTTCATGTACAAAATGTCACAGTCCATTTACTGTCTTCAAACTGAAGCATAGTCTATTAATGGTACTGCACAGAAAATACAGATATTTTAGAAGCTTCAACATTATGAGACGTTATGGCACATCAAGTGGAGAGAAGCTGTTTCCTCTGGCAAATGGCCCAGTAACTAAAGGTCATAACTTTGAAATAATTGACAAAAGTACCAGAGGGGAAATGAAGAGATAGATGTCCTTCATATGGACGGTTGTGTTCTGACACACAGTATCCAGAAAGGTGCTGGAAATGTCAAAAGGAAATTTGACAATGAATTTCAAAAACTTTGGGATATATGTGCAGACTTAATAGAAGTAAATTATTCTGCTCTTTCAAGGAGCTCGCACTGAAAGAATAGGCCAAACGGTCACTTTCAATGCAGTAAGACAAAATGGTTTACTCAGTATATCTTAAGATGATGTACTTATTTCCTTTAGATGGGGGACCACTTAATCCAATCCTTGTTTAGCTGCAGCATGAGCCAAACTCAGTTCTTTGCGAAACCATCCCATCTCTAATTAGCTCATACGTGGGCTGAAAGAACCTCAATTGCTTGTGAGTTGTGGCAACCCAGCAGAATGCACTGATATTTCCCTGCAAGACCAAAAGTTATGCAAATATTAGTAGGCTTGACAATATTTTGACTACATTATGTGCATTTGCCCACTCATTGTGTTGACAGAAAAATAGGCTGGAACAGCCTATATGCCCTCTAATTAGCAAGCATTCTACGTTTAGATGCCAAACACTTTTTTATCTGTGTTCCCTTCTTTCAAAATTGCTAAAGCTGTTCCAATAATTTATTTTCATTATTTCTGAAGGCTGATCTATATTGATTGATACTTTTGTCAAATGTTGTGACAGCTTCTACATTGAAGCATTGATGACTGCTGTTGTTTTTCCTTTGGTATATGCCTCCAACTTCTCACTTCTCGTCAGAAACAAGAATTTTATTTCCAAGACTTTTTGACTGTGAATACTTGACTGAGCTGGAGTCTGTATAGTTGAATGGAAGTCACACGGAATAACCCATCTTGTACAATAGCCAACCAATTAATGGACTGGAAAAGCAGCAGCGTCAGATTATTATGGGATAATTTATTGACTTTGCTGACATGGTGCTGAAGATGCATGCAATGATTCAGCTTTTTCTTTTGCACTAATGTTCTGGGTTCTCACATTATTAAGGACGCAGAGGCTTGTGGATGTTCCTTCTCCATTAAGTTGTTTAATTTTCTGTTATATGCAAACCTTATCTCTAAAAGAGTTGACCTTAATAATTTTATGTGCTTGTGCATAAAGTTTATGTGGTACAGCCTGCCAATTAGTAAGCTATGGGTTTGAAAACTGCACACGCAGAAAATTGTTTGATTGCTGTAATGTCTACTCTGTAAGTTTTAACATGCTTTACTCTTTTAAGCAAATTAACTCATGGAGTTAATCAAACCCAGAAAAATAATTGATTATTAGACCAATAACATGCCATGAGTGGCAGCAGGTGAAAACATTGTGTTCACAAGGCTTATCATACTTTTGTAATGCAGTGGTAGCGTCCCTACGCTTGGACTAAGAGACCCACCTGTTCAAGTCCCACCTGCTCCAGTGGTGTGTAATAACATCTCTGAACAGATTGATTTTAAAAAAAAGGTTAAATAATTAAAGAAAAGGTTTGAGGGCCCTCTTGTGGTGCAATGGTAGTGTCCCTACCCCTGGACCAGGAGACTCAGGTTGAAATCCCACCTGCTCCAGAGCTGTGAAATAACATCTCTGTATAGGTCGATTAGGAAAATTACATTAATGAAATAAAATTCACATACTGGCTCTGAACATTGACATCTGAAATATTAATATCATGCTTGACACCCTGTTGTGGTGCAGTGATAGCATCTCTACCTCTGGACCAGGAGGCCTGGTTTCAAGTCCCACCTGTTGCAGAGGCGTGTAGTAACATCTCTGAACAGGTTGATTGGGAAAATAGGTATCATGCTTGAAGGGGTCCCTCTTGTGGTGCAGTGGTACTGTGCCTACTCTTGGACATGGGCTCAAGTCCCACCTGCTTCAAGGTTACATTATAACATATCTGAATGGGTGGCTTATAAAATAAATAAATATCATGCTCAAATGGCTCATCTTCTGGTGTAGTGATAGTGCCCCTTCCTTTAAGCCAGGAGTCCTGGATTCAAATACTACCTATTTCAGAGGTGTGTAATAGTATTACTGAGCAGGTTGATTAGAAAATAGATTAAAAAATAATCATACTTGAATGGGAGGGCCATTGTGACACAGCAGTACTGTCCCTACCTCTGGGCTATGGAGGCCTGGGTTCAAGTCCCATCTGCTCCAGAAGCGTGTAATAATATCTCTGAACAGGTTGATTACAAACTATCTGTCATGCCTCAATAGTCAACTAACAAATTAATCTATAAGTAAAACATATCTTTTCTACTGAGCTAGATGGAACCCTTGGTATTTTTCTTCATCACAGCATCAGAGACTGTTAAAAACACAGCTTGTTGGTCAGACAAATCCTAATCAAGATGCTAAATTAACACACTTGAGAAAGGCAACTAAGAATGCATGTGCCAAATCGATGCCAAGCAAAGAAAATTCAAAAGCTTATTGTCTGAATCGCCACAAAATTAAATTAGTTAAATTGGGACACAGAAGGCATCCTAACAGAATTTAAAGTCTTTGTATTCAGGGTTGTGGTTTCTAGAGTTTATGTGCCTGATACTGAAAAACATGCCATTCATATTAACTTAGCAATTAGAAACAAAGGTTTACAAGAAATCTAACACATTAGGATTAATGGCCAGAGTGCAGAAAGATCCCCAAAAGATATATAAGACTAATTCCGAATCAGATTGAACTTCTGTATTCTTTGGCTAGAATTCACATTATTTGGACAGAAGCTTAAAGAGCTCATTATGAGCAGATTTAGAAAATAGGGCTTGTAATTTTTCAGATTGGGAGCTTGTAAACAAGTTTATTGAGTTAGTATCCCATCTCTTACTATGGCAGCTTCACTGAAAGATTTCCTAGGTCAAACCATAGGCTTATCATGTTGAAGAACAACGGAGAAATGGAAGTAAGTGTGAAATGATCCTTGCAGATTGGCAAAACTTACAAACATGATGGTTGAAACAAACACTAGAACACCCAAACATAGCAACAAATGTGGAAGGTGTGGCCTTCTGCATGCACCAAGGAAATGCATAGCTTTCAATCAAATTTTGCAAGGCACATGGCAGAAAAGGCCATTGGCAGAGACAATGTGCTAGATTGAAGACTGATGCAGTGACAAAGGGCCATGCACCGACAAAAAACAAACTATACGCAATGTCCATGAAGCCTCTGTTGGTAATGCAAAGTTACTGGACATTGAAGTCTCCCACATGATTTTATATCATTGTTACTTTCAATAATTCTTCCAACTAGTTTTCAGCATAGAGAAGTATTAATTCAACAAGTGCTGTACTGGTGTGTGGAATGGGGCAGAAGGGAGTTATCAGTAAAGATTTTCTTCACTTTTTTTCACCATCATGAAGCCAAGAGGCAATATTGGAAGCTCACATGTGACTCCTCTCTGTAAACTGCCTTTGCTTTTTCATTTTGTTTGCATGGGATGCATGTGGTGTTGGCAAGGCCAAAATTCTGCAGTCCATCCTTTATTCTCTGTGAACTAATTGCTTGTTGGGCCACTTCAGAGACAACCAGATTGCTTGAAGTCTGGAGTTACACAAGGGGCACACTGAATCCCTACAATGTGGAAGCAGAACATACGGTCCATTGAGTCCACACCAACCCTCCTAAGAGCATCCCACCCAGAGCCACCCTCCTACCCTATCCCTGTAACCCTACAATCCACACAGCTAATTCACCTATCCTGCACATCCCAGGACATTAGGGGCAATTTAGCATGACCAACGCACCTAACCTGCACATTGTTGGAGGAAACCAGCATAGACACAGGGAGAATATGCAAACTCCACACAGACAGTCACCTGAGGCTGGAATCAAACCTGTGTTCCTGGTGCTGTGAGGCAGCAGTGCTAACCACTAAGCCACCAGATAAACATGGCACAGCCTTACCTAAAGCACAAAAGTAAACCAGTTGATCTAACACCACAATTGAAACTAGTTCCACAGCCATCATCACCGAGAATAGCGTTATATTCCAGATTTATTAACTGATTTTAATTTCCACCAGTCATGGATTTGGATCCATGTCAGTTGGATGAGCAAAAATATCAATGCTCATCGTGTTATATGACCTCTCCATATCACTGTTTATTATAATGTTGATCTGCTGTCACCAACCTCTTTCAGAATAGAGATCTCCAAGGTCTGCTTGGCCTAATGTAGTTGAGGAAAATATATGATAGTACATCAAGAAGAGGCTTCTGTCTTAAATAAGATTTAGTTTAAGGTATGTTAGCAACACTGATGAGACAGACACTGTTACAGATATTGTGTGGAAGACTCAGATGATAGGTCTTATTCTACTTATACAAAAGTAGGCTCCCACCTAGCCCATATGACATTATCATAGTTGGTGGTAGTTGGTGGTAATTAAGGCTCTCCTCAGCATTAATACTTTCAGAGCCCTGCATCCTAATAGAACAATCACCCCACAGCATTAGCTCAGGTCTCTGGTTTAATTGTCCAGTGATATTACCACTATACCAAAATCTCCTTTTTCTGCGACTATCTCCCCAGAAATGGGAGTACAGTATGATTCATTGCTGTCCTCACTGAGGTCGGACAGATCTCTGAAAGCATCTCCAGGCATTAGTGAAGACAGCTTCATAAGGTTGAACAGGCAGGATCTGCACTTGCTGTTTCTTGAAGCTGTGCCATCCATCTGATTTAACTCCTATTTCACTTTTCTGCCATGGTTTGATACAACTGAATACATCTCTTGAGAGAAGCCCCATGCTTGTTATCTTGAATACATCTCTTTGCCATTTCACAGAACAGTGAAGAGTCAACTACATTGTTTAGTCATGTAAATCACACTAGGTAAGCTGGCATGAGGAGTTTGAGTTCCTGTCCCCAAAGCTTTACTCTGAGCCTCTGGATGACTGGTCTACATTCTGTTACTGTGCACTGGATGTGCCCAGGTTTCCAATATTACATAAATACCACATGCTCCAGACATCTCTGAACATTTTCCAAAAACTTTTGTCACTTGGTAAATGGTCAAATGCCTTAGCAAACATTGAAAGTAATTATTGTTCAAAATCTTTTTGGTGTAAAAAAAATCCTAATAATGCACTTAAACTTATTTAAGAATGCCATTTGAAACTTATTTTGTAGAGCTGCAGCTATTACATATGACTTGAGAAAGCTTGAGGTTTCAGCAATTTTACTGTATTTTACTCATTTGTTCTTTATGGCAGTAACCTTGACCGGAAGCATCAAGTCAGCAAGAAAACTGAAAAATAATAATACTGCAGAAGTGTAGCAGCAGTCAATGATGTTGTCTTGAAGCAGAGCCTGTAGTATGACCTTCTGCTTTTGTTTTCTTTGTGTTTTCAACTGTCTATTATCACTTTTTCCTTCCCTGTTGGCCAGAAAGCACTTGGACTCTTATTTCAGATAGCTTAACAAGAACTAATTTCTTAAAAGAAGGTGAATATGATTCTTCCTTCTTTCAAAGCTTTTGTTTTTAAATACACAGAACATTCAGTATAATCCTGGCCAGATTGGCTTAAATCTTATGCATGACCTTGCAATAAGTGTGTAAGCTCTTCAGGGTTTATGTGGCCAAATGTATCCGAGGTCAGCCAACTTTTGTTCTAATGAGAAGCCCTATAAAGTAAACAAGATGCATCTTATTGCAACTCTGCAGCTATTTACAGGTTATAAGAATCATCTCTAATATAGAACTGTTGGCAGAACCTAGTCTTATGTTGGTCTTCAACATGATGTTATTGTATCCTTCTACTAAGACCACATGGTATCATCACAGTGATTATTCCCTCTATCAATCATTAACTATTTCAGACCCAGACACAACAGCTACATTTAAAATTGAAAAAATACAGTCTAGATTACTAAGCTTTCATGAGTGACCTTGTTTGAGCAAGTTAACGATAGCATGGCTAATCATAGTTCTCTTCAAAAGTCAATGCAGTTTAGTTTTCAAATAAAAAAAGTAAATGCTGAAAATACTTGCAACTGGACACGCATTTTTACAGTTCTTTGTCTGTGGAGAGAAACAGAATTAACGGACTAAATTCAATGCTGCCCAACAGTGTGGCAGAAGTGGCAGGTGGGGTTGCTGTATAGGAAAGGAAAAATGTTCAAATTCTCTTGGAATCAGGATGAACTTACCTAATTATTCCACCAGCAACTTGAAGGTGGGACAACAGTGCTGATGAAGTGGTGAACATTGCGGCATCTGTGCGAAACAGATTAAGATAATGTGAAGCGTATGGAGATTCAATACCAAATTAAACTGGGTTATTTTGTTCTATTTATTGTGTACAAATAAACATAAGAGGGCACTATCATACACCTTCCTCCTTAACGAATATGTCATAAGCCATTGAAAATTCCGTGCAAACTTAAATGCATTTCTTGTTTTCTGTTTATTTTCAAATCTAACATAACCACTGTTTTCCTATTCCCTAGAGGATAGCTCCTATTGTGTATCAAACTTGCAGAACATGGGAAAGGACCATGACCCATCTTGGCCTCAAACTGAGATATTCTTTCTACCAAGGACTGATTTTGCTCTTTACCTGTAATTCATTATTCCCCTTCAATCAGACCAGCAAAATTATGATTCAATGGTATTGATAATTCTTCAAGTTTGTATCAAAGCATTTTTTAACAAGATTAATGCAGTTCATAATTTATTCTATTCACACTGTTACTTCATTTGAAGCGGGATGGCTCCATGGAAGTCTTGTATGTTTAGACCCTGTTCATTCTCAACAAATTTGAAAACTTCTCTGAACAAGACTGGTGAGTGTTGGGACAACAACCATTCACGTTGTACATTAATGATCTGGATGAAGGAACTGACGGCATTGTTGCTAAGTTTGCAGATGGCACAGACATAGATGGACAGGCAAGTGGTGCGAGGGAGTAGGGAAGCTGCAGGATGGCTTGGATAGACTAGAGGTAATGAAGTGGCAGATAGCATACAATGTGGGATACATCAGGCCCTTGGGATTTATGTACCTGTATGCTCGCTAAAACATTTAATACCTCCTCCTTTTCAATCCTCAAGTGTTCAAGAAACGCACCATCCCAGCAAAAATCCCTAGCTACGATGTCTTTCTCCTCTGTGAATACAAATCTGAAGTATTCATTTATGACTTCATTCACATCCACTGACTCGATGCACAGATTGCCCCTTTGGTCTCTATTAATCTCTGATAATCCACTCTTTTCCTGGTAATCCCCTTACTTTTAGTATACTTATTAAAAGCCCTCCTTCCTACACCATCTCTTTAGCCACACGTTTATCTGACCTAGATCCCTATTACTATACCCAGTAGCATGTGGCACTGGAAGTATACCAGAGATTACAATCTTAGTAGTCTTCCTCTTTTATCCACTACCTAATTGTCTAAATTCTTGCTGCAGGACATCTTTTCTCTCACACATATCGTCAGTACTGATGAGTACCATGACTGCTGGCTGTTCACCCTTCCCCTTCAGAATGCCCTGTAGCCACTCTGAGATATCCCTGACCCTTGCACAAGCGAGGCAACATACCATTCTATAGCCTTGTTTGCAGACACTGCCTGCCAGTTCCACTACAATCGAGCCCCCTATCACTAAAGCTCTCCCAGTCTTTTTCTTCCTCTGCTGGGCAGCAGAGTCAACCGCGGTGCCACTAACTTTGCTGCTTTCCCATGAGAGGACACTTTGTTCGAGAATGGTCAAAGAGAACTTCTGCACTGCCCATGGTAGGGGTACAAATATTTCTGCTGGTCACACAATGCTTATTAGTTGTGTAGCCCATATCTGTGATGCAATCAGCTCATTAAACCTGTTCAGCATTACGGGTGCTCCATAGTGAGCCTATCCACAGTTCCAGCCACTCCATGTGGACAATCAGGAACTGCATTTGATCACACTTCCTGCATAAGTGGTGACCATGGACACAGGAAATGTCTCTGATTTCCCAAATATTACAGGAGGAACACTGTACCGTTCTCCTGTGCCAATGTGAACATTATCAAGTACGAACAATAAACTAGGAACCACTAACTCAACCTTAGCCACTTCTCTCTCTCTCTCCCTCTCTTTATTCCTAACAAACTGTAAATAACAAAAATAAGGATCTTACACTCTGTTTCACTCCAGGTGCTGCTCACTCAGTCTCTAAACTTGGTTCCTAAGCAGCTAATCCTCTTACCCTACTTCATTTTGACCCCTGATGTCACAGCCCTGACCCCTGATTACAGGAGCTCTACCCTTGGAATTCATGTTCAGTCCACTCCACTCCTCTCCTGCTGTTGACCCAACTAAACTTGGTCTGGGCCCCATTCCTCAGGTATTTATCCAGAAACTCTGTTGCCAATGTTCACCCCCAGGCTCAGTCCACTATTCAGAAAGCTCCGAGTGGGGAGTTAAAGGTTGACTGAGATAGTCGGCAGACCATGATTTATTTCCCTGGCTACTCGTCAACATTCCCACTCTCATGCCACTTTGAGTATGGAAGTGGTAAAGGTGAGTTACTTATTGGCTTACTTACACTCAGGCCTACTGATGCATCTATTGTTGTGGCTGACCATTTGTTTGTCCTGCCTGGCCTCTGCTTCCCCTTACTGTGGCAGTGAATGCTCCTTCATAGACCAGAGGTATATCTGTGGAACCCAGGGCTGATAATCTTCTCTGCAATCTCTGTTCAGCCTCCCTGGGGGCAGGTCAGAGGATCTCCTGATGCTGCTAGTGGGGATCGGAAGCTCCTGGCCGTTCCAGGAAGGCCTGCAGGAAGGCCTCACCGAACCAAAGAGTCTATACAGTGACGGTTGTCCACTGATGAAGGCTGAGATTGAGATGTTGCAGCAGGAGTTCCTTTCAAATGTGACCTTACCAGTACAGCAGTAGGCAGTGAGAGATTGTCCAGCTGCCATTTGAAAATGCTGCCAGGATCTCTGAACCCATTAGCTGGTGGTATGTAATTTGACGCGCCCCATGCCTCTCCACGTTTCATTGGTTGGGTACAGTGGAATTAGAGTCATTGAGCTATTCTCATCACAAGTGGAGGTTCCATGTTCTTTTTCATCTCACTGACCAGACACGCTGAACTCTGCTGAGAGATCATTGTTAACTGCACATCTCTCTCCACGGATGCTGCCTGATCTGTTCAGGAATTCCAACATTTCACACTTTTATTTCAGATTCCCAGCAGTTGCATTACTGTGCTTTTGAAGTAGCTCAGTTTAAAGAAAGGATTCCCAAGCAGAGCTGGTCCTCCATTCTAAAGTTCCACTTAAGTTTCTGTGATTCTTTCTTAGAGTCATAGAGTCATACAGCATGGACACAGACCCTTTGGTCCAACTCGTCCATGTCAGTCATAATCCCAAACTGAACTAGTTCCACCTGCCTGCACTTGGCCCATATTCCTCCAAACATTTCTTATTCATGTACTTATCTAAATGTCTTTTAAACGTTGTAACTGTACCCGCATCCACCACTTCCTCTGGAAGTTCATGCCACACAAGAGCCATTCTCTGTGAAAATAAAAGTCTCTCATATCATTTTTACATCTTTCTCCTCTCACCTTAAAAATATGCCCTCTCGTTTTGAACTCATCTACCCTAGGGGAAAGACATCTGCCATTCACCTTATCTGTACTCCCCATTATTTTATACCCCTCTATAAGGTCACCTCTCAACCTTGCATGCTCCAGTGAAAAAAGTCCCAGCCTATCCAGCTTCTCCTTAGAACTCAAACCCTCCATTCCTGGCAACATCCTGGTAAATCTCTTCTGAACCTTCTCCAGTTTAATAATATCCTTCCTATAACAGGGAGACCAGAACTGGGCTTAGCCACTGATAACATGCAACATGTGTTATGGTTGAAAATACATTCTCAGCTAACAGAGGTGAATTCCCACTCATTTTTGATTACACCATGCACAGCTAATGAGCGAGGTAATGAGTGATGCATAGAAAGGTCAAAGTTCATAAATCCAACTCAGAGTAAAGCAAAAATATTTGCAGCGCAAAACAGCAATCGAGATATCTAAGCACAGTTCCAGTGAGGTGGACAGGATGGTTAAGGGAAGGTGATGTTCAAAGAACTAAAATAATCTTTGTTTTCTAGGGTATGAATTGAAACATAATCAATGTTACATTATGTGTTGAGGATTTTACTCAAGGAATAAAACATATTTTGTGGTAAAACTATAAGTTCAGAAATCCTCGATGTATTAATGTTGTGTGGCACTAACACTACATGAAATGAGACTGTTTTCAAGAAAATCTAGCAACTCAAAAACTAGACATCCATGAATCACTGTGGGCTATCAGCAGTAGCAGAATTGTATTTAACCGCAGTTTTAATCTCTTGACCTGGCACTATCCCCTATTCTATCATCAACATCAAGCCTGAAATCAATCTTCACTCTATCAAGACAGCCAGCAGGTATGTCAAGAGCAATGCCAGACCACCATCAAAATGGGGTGCCAACCTAATTAGTTAACAGTATTGGAATAGTTGCGTCCCAAACGGCGGAAGAGGCATGCAATAGGTAGGGTTGAGAATTTTCTGTGCTTTGGAATTTTGGCCGTTTTAAGTATTAAAAATATTCCACCTAAGTGCTCTTGCATGTGAGGCAAATAAAGGGACACGGAACTCAGCTTGCAATGAACAAAATAGTTCTTATTAAAACACTGTGTGAGCATTTCCCATATTCCCACAATATTTACTCTCTATCTACCTCTATCCATCTGAAAAAGGATATCACCCACAATGATCAATGTGTTTGAGCTGGGCTGTTGGAATCTCCTTCCTCTCCGATGCGGGGCTAGTTCTCTCCCACAGAGGTGGGTTTTGAGGGTCAGCATGGGTCTTCTCCTGGGTCTTCTGTCATGAGGCTAACTGCAAACCTTCTCTGTGAGTCTTCACTAAGGTAAGAGCTTCCAGGTGCCTGTGTTTTAATCACCACCCCCCCCCCCATACCCTTGACCTTCAAGAATGTTCTGTGACTATTGGCCAATGGGGACATGAGGTGGGTTCAAGTCATCCAATGGTGTTGTGCCAACACCCTTCACTGTTGCCATGCCAGGAAGTGAAAAGTGCACGTATCAGGAAATCAAGATGTCAGAATGTCTGATCAGCATTTCTCAAATACCCAACACTTGGGCTGGTTGTAACTAGCTCCCTTTGAACGTTTGTAACCTCTTTCACCTTGGTTTCCACTGTTCTCTGTAGCCAATAGATGCTGGCTGCTGTTTAATTTAATTTAGCCAATATTCTGTCAGCCATGATTTCTCTGGCTGTGGGTCAATCTAGAATGTCCAATTTTGAGCCTGTGGTTGCTTGACCACCTAAGCATTCCCACAACTAATGGATCAGATTGAAGTTCTTCAGTATTGACAATATCCAGTCATGAACATTGGGAGACAATAAAACAATTCGTTGGAAGAGAGGTCCTGTAAATATCCTCACCTTAACAATGGAAAAGATTGGCACATCAGTGCAAAAGACAAGGCCAAGAATTTGCATTCATCTTTAGCTGGAAGTGCTGCGTAACTGATCCATCTCAGTCTCCTCCAGAGGTCCCCAGCATCACAGTTGCCAGTCTTCAGGAAATTTGATTCTCTCCATGTGAGATCAATAAATAGCTAGAGGCACTGGACACTAAAAAGGCATGGGTCCTGACAACATTCCTACACTAGCACTAAAGGATGTGCTCCAGGAATAACACCTCCACCCACCCCCATTCCACCTCAGACCCAGCCATATGCGTCCAGTACAGTTGTGAGACTGGGATCTATCCAACTATGTGAAAAATTGCCCAGCAAAGTCTTTTGCACAAAAACCAAAACAAATTCAATGCAGCCAACTACTGCCATTATCATCAGTGGTATCAAATGACAATTATTCAGCAATGACTTGTTTCATAGATTTGGACAAGACGTTTGCGTCAGTCTTTATGCTTCACATGAGCTTTCTCCCAAACCTCTCATCTCATCCTATCAATATAATACTTTCTAGCATACCTGTTCAGAGAGGTTATTATATGTATCTGGAGCAGAGGGGACTTAAAGTCAGGCCTCCTAGCTCAGAGGTAAGGACTGTTCCACAAAAGCCTTGTAAGTTTTAATATCTACTGGCCAAGTCCTGTGGGGAGGATTGAAACTCGGTACCTCAGGCACCTGAAGCAAGGTGCACCATGCTGCATAACCATCCATGTATCCTTCTATTCCTCTCTCCTTCACTTATCTATCATGTTTCCTCTCAAATACTGTGCTATTCACCTTAACTGTTTTCTGTTGTAGCAAGTACCTCATTCCAATGAGTGTCTAGATAATGAGTTTTGCCTAAGTCCTTATTACATTATCTGTAACAATATTGGATTTATTGCCTCTTGATTTCAATAGCCCCATAAGCAGTAACATCTTGTTTACATCTAGTCTAGCAAATATCATTATAACTTTAAACTGTTGGATCACCCCTCAGCCTTACCTTTTCAGAACAGTGCACATGCAAAGATGTGGAGAAGTGTTAACTTAAAGACAAGTCAAAAAATCGATAATTTTCATGATACATAATAAATATGCACAAGTGTAGATAAGCTTATTAAACCTGCTCAAAGGTGTTATTAAGCACAGTTGGATATTAAGCTCAGTTGGTAATAACCAGTAATAACCAACCCTGCTGTTTATTAAGCTCAGAAGCAGAGATTCTACTACTATAGGACAAGAGCCCCCTAGCCCACTAAAGTTGCCTTGCAGCCATTTATTGCTCGATGGGATATTAATTGTCACAAGGTGGGAGTTCTCCAGTCATTCGGGTTGAAATTCCACCTCTGAGAATGGGTTGTCTGAGTCCCAAAGCTGCCACCAAAAGTAGTGTCCACTGCTGGGATTGCAGCCAATCCATAACTAAGGTCACCAATGAAGAGAGACACCTACGATAGACAGGTGGTGAGGAGTAGAGACCCCTGGAGAAGAGGTCTTTGGAGGGGCTGCTTAAAATAGACACAGGACGTGGGAAAACATGTAAGTTTCCTTACATGCCACCACGATGAGCAGTGCAAGCTACCAGACCTCTCACTGGGCACCAGAGTTTGCATACCACGGGAAGATTTTTGGTAGCACGGGAAGGAGCCAATACATAGTCACGTGAGGGTCTTAACTGGCACATGGGAAAGTTGATGGGGACAACTGCCCAACATCACCTCTTTCTATAGATAGAATGGCAGAGGCACACAAGTAGATAAGCACCTGAAATGATGCTAAGTTTTATGCCTCCTAGCCGGCTGGCCAACCCACTGCCAGAGAAACCAACCTCAGCCCAGTCAGTTAGCTCAGTTGTCTGGGTGGTTGGTATGGAATAAATTAGTTCCACAGCATAGAGCCTGATTTCTCCAATCTGGCTGGAATAGATTTGGGCATTGTCCCAAGCCGGATGAAGAAGCTCATGTTGTTGGGACCTGCCACTGGACAAGGAGCTGAAGACAAATGTTGTAGTTGTCTAACTAAACTCCCTACTACCTACTCGGCAATGCTCATAGGGGTGAATTAATTCATTGCAGTCTTGGCAGTTTAACAGTCATCGGCTATTTAACAATCTGTATCCCTTTTAATGACACGATTTTCTTCCTTATCTTTCTCAGTGCCATGTGCCTGAAGTCTGGAGAAGCACAAAAGGTGTCCCAGATTTTTCCATTCTTGAAAGACACCTAAAGCATCCCATCCATATTCTGTGCATCTTCTATATGCCATTATTGCCTGTCTAAGCCATGTTTTTAATATATAATTTCTGATCCATTATTATTGGTTTAAGGAACACTCTTATTGTGGCATTCCTGATTTATTGCATTCTTTGTATGCTCAGTATTCTTTTCAACAACTCAGCTCAGCTGTTAAGAGTATTTTGCTCAACAACTCTTTCCATGCTTCGAAGCTCAGTTGGTGCCTTTCCTTAACATTCAGGCACAAATGGCCCTCTCATGTGGTGACTATGAGATCTTAAAAGGAAATGCTGGTTTATCCCTAACGGAGTACAAGATGCCATTTGGGTAAAGCTCGGAACTGTGCCAGGAGAATCATTCAAGGCTGATTGTCACTTAAGTTGCCTGTTTGCCCTCATTAAGAAAGCTGCATTACATTTTGGAAGATGGTACTCAGCCTAACAACCTCTTTGAACAGTAATCAGCTGAACAGGAGTCTGCAGGTTATTGTGGAGGATTGTGCATTGCAAAATAAACATGTTTACTACTGGTTTTTTTTAAACTCATTAAAGACTTTTTAGAACACTTTCTTAAGCCTTACTCTTTATCACTTATTCCTGAAATTCTCTGAGGATTAAAAAAATTAATTGCCATCATACTCCACACTATTGGACATCTAATGAGAGTCTTGAAGAGACAGGGAACATGTTGTTACTAGCTCCCTTGGTCAGCAGGACGAATGGGTTGTGGAAATGAATAAAGAAATGGCATCACCAGCAGCTACAAGGGAGAGGGTTAGTAGAGTGAAGTAGACTTTCTTCTACGAAGGGCAGAATCCTCTTCCTCTGTGTCTTCTCCACCAGGACCGTGTTTGAGAAGCAGTGCACTCTCTAACTCAGTCTCCAAAATAGCCTGGAAATTGCCACTGTTTGTCAGCAAGTGCAGTCCACCCCAGTGAACAAGGTCAGACATCACACGTTATAGTCCAACAGGTTTATTTGGAAACAAATAACCTGGCATTGTGTGATTTCTGACCTTGTCCACCCCAGTCCAACACCGGCACCTCCACATCACACCGGTGGATGCCTGGAGCCCACATGGACAGTGAGATAACTCCACAGAGTCTAGTATCCCATCACTAAGTCACCCTTTATTTACACATGAACAATCTTGACTTTAGCACTGCCTCTTCACAGTCAGTTCCCAGGGTGGCAATATCTCTGACACTCTCCATTTTTTCTCTCAGCCAGCGGTCCCTGATTGGGTCAAATTAACAGCCCCATTCGGGAAACTCATATTCTATGACGTCCAGCTGGCTGACCTTGTTAACAATCACTAAAGACTGTTCCATGAAAATTGCATCTAATCAGTGGTTGAGTGCTAAATCTGTCTGTTGTCTGGTTTACCTCCTCCAGGCAAGTTCAAATTACCCATAATTAGAATTAAAATTATGTCTTAAACCCAGGCTTTCAAACCAAGCATGTCTTATTAGCACAGCACTGGTTTATGGCCTGTTTACACTAAACAAATGCCCTCAAATGTCATTATGAATATAGAGATAACTAGCACTTCATAACTGCTTTCATCTATTTATTGCTGAAGCAAACCTTAGGTTTCCATTTTTGATTAAATCTTATAAAAGCAATAGCAGCAAGTCAAATCCTCCTTTTGATGTCTTCCTTAGAATGCAGGATGAGTGATTTTTTTTAATATATCCTCATGGGATGTGGTTGTCACTGGCTGGGCCTCTTTTAATGCCTGTCCCTAGATATCCTTCAGAAAATGCTGGTGAGCTGCCTCCTTGAACTGCTGCAGTCCATGTTATGTAGGTAGACCCACAATGCCGATAGGGAGGGAATTCCAGGAACGACACTGAAGGAACAGTGATACATTTATTATCAGGAGGGAAACTTGAAAGGGAACTTTTGAGGTGGTGTTTCTGATGCTGGTTTTCCTTCTGGATGGAAGTAGTCAGCAGTTTGGAAGGAGCTGTTGAGGGAGACTTGGTAAACTTGTGCAATACATCACATAAATGGTACAAACTACTGCAACTGATCAATGGTGTGGAGGGAGTGAATGTTTGTGGATGTGATGCCAATCAAACGGGTTGTTTTGCCCTGGTTGGTGTCAAGTTTCGTGAGTGTTAATGTAGCTGCACCCATCCAGGCAAGTAGAGAGCATTCAATCACACTCCTGACTTGTGCCTTGTTTATGGTGGACCGGCCTTGGGAAGTCAGGAGGTGAATTACTCTTGCAGGATTCTTAGACTCTTATCTACACTTGTGGCCACTGCATTTATATAGCCAGCCAGTTCAATTTTTTGGTAATGGTAACACCCTAGATGTTGATAGTGGGGACTTCAGTGATGGTAACTTCATTGAAGGTCAATGGGTGATGGTTAGGTTGTCTGTTATTGGGGATGGTCAATAAGTAGCGTGTATGTTACCTCTCCATGCCTGGATATTGACCAGATATTGTTGCATTTGGATGTGGATTGTTTAATTATCTAAAGAAATGCAAATGGTTCTGAACTTTGTGCATTCATCTGTGAACGTCCCCACATCTGACCTTATGATGGAGGGAAGGTCATTGATCAAGCAGCTGAAGATGGTTGGGCCTAGGACACCACCCTTAGGAACTCCTGCAAAGACGTCCTGGAGCTGAGATGATTGACCTCCAACAACCACAACCATCTTCCTCTGTTGCAGGTATGACTCCAAATGGAAGAGAGATTTCACCCTAATTTACCGTTGACTCCAGTTTTGATAAGATCCTTGATCCCACACTCAGTCAAATGCGACCTTAATGTCAAAGACAGTGAATTTCGCCTCACCAATGAGGCACTATAACATTATAACAAAAGCATAAGAATCTTAAGGTGCTCCCCAGAAACAGTTGGGAGTCAAATGGGAATATTCAATCAATGTTCTCTGGCATAATTGGGACTCTGATGGCACTACCATTGATGCCTACTATTTGTGGACAGTACAGAGTGCAAATGGCTAGTTCAATTGCTGCTAAAGAGACATGGATATTTAATTGCAGGTGTCATCTTGATGGACACTTTAAAGACTATTTCTTTTATTTTAAAGAGTTATTCAATATATCTTGACAATGTGACCCATAAGATCATTTATGGGTCCAAAAATGACTTCAAGTTAGAAGTAATCATTTTTATCAATAATTTGTCCTTTGTCACAGACCTACCTCAGAATGGCCATGAAAGAGATAATTGCCACTTGGAGGCAAAGAACTCATTAGCTCTTTCAAGCTTCAAAATTGCAGTTTGAAATGCAATTAAACTGCATGTTAAATTTATGATTACAGTTGATTCTCTTTGCACATAAACAGTCAAAAAAAAATTGTTGCTGCCAAATACTGATACTATTACAGATAATAAATTGTTCAATTCTGAGGAAGGGCCACCGGACCTGAAACATTAACTCGGATTTCTATTCACAGATGCTGCCAGAGTTGCTGAGCTTTTCCAGCAACTTCTGTTTTTGTTTCTGATTTACAGCATTCGCAGTTCTTTCGCTTTTTATTTAATAAATTGTTTAAGTTTCTTTTGGTAAGAAAATAAGCTTTCAAATAACGAATAATCTTTTTTATTCACAGGAATCATTGCTCTGTATTTTGTTTAATCATTTGGATATGCTGAAGTGTTTGCAAAACAACTAGAGTTTTCCAAATGAAAATGACACATTTTTAGTTTCTAGTTGTCAGGGGTATTGAACTTGTCCAGCCAGCTTGTGAGCATCTCATGTTTGGAAGATTTTTGATCTCCCTTATTCTGGTATCAGTGATTCTGGTTAATTGCTGTTTAAATACCGCCTGGTCTTGTGGCATCGTTTAAATTGCTTTCATCATTTTCCCTTAATCTCTCCTCACAGTCCCAGAAGTATGAAAGCCATGCTCCTGTAAATAGCTCCTCTCATTGGACACAACAAAACTACCTTCAAGCCAATTCACTCCGTGCTCAGGCTGCTAATGCACTGTGCCCAATTATAAAATTCATCACTCATGGTGGAAAAAAAATCGGGTTGTTATGGATGGATCCATTATAAGTGACTTGTGCTGTATCAGGAATTCCTCAAGGATTGTCAGAAAAACGAGGATAAGGGTCATTGAATCTAACCTAGAGTAAATACCCTTAAGGCACGTCTTTTGTGGAATGACTTTAGAGGAAACCATAGCAGAAGCTTTCGGTGTGGTTTACAAATTGAAGTAATATCAAAGAAAAAGATATTTGATAAGCCACTGCTTCATTCTGCCTGGATTTGATTGTTTTCCTATTTCCTTCTGATGATGTGTGCTAAATTTCAGACATTGTGACTAATTGCAGTTAATCGTAGCATTTAGCAGATTTCATTTTGCGAATGGAAGGAAAACAACAGAGGCTGCAATGTTTAATCACTAGCTCAGCACATATAATTTTACTGGGCTGTTTGAAGGGGGCGAGGAAAACTGTTGCCACCCTTAATTGCCGAGTTGTTACAGTAACAATGTTCTCTTGAATAGAAGAACATTGAATGATACTTTTAATCAAAACTACTCATTGGATCAAGTCAGTACCCGCTTTACAGTTTTACTCGCCGTTGATGTTGATAGAAGGTAGAAACAGGCAGGGTGTAAAATGAATGGCCAATCTGCCTGCATTGGTTTGTCAACAGGCAAGATTGGTGAAAATGACCCCTTTAAGAGTCTGCACAATTTGCTCATTCATCATCAACTTTAGAGGTAGTTGGAAATAACTGTTTTTGGTATCATTAAGTCTCCCTTTAACACATGCCCATGGTGGCAATTAACGCGAAGTATGATGAACGTACTTTAATGTGACAGTGATCCTGTCCTTAATAATATTCTCATCTGTCGTCGTCTTTAATCAATGGTGATTCATTGTTTTTCTGAATCATTTGTGAGAATGTAGACATCGACGTCTAGGCCTGCATTTACTACACAGCACTAACTGTATTGGAGAAAGTGGTGGTGAGCTGCTTTCTCAAACAACTTCTACTCTCCTAAGAATACCCAGAGTGCTGTAAGGAAGAAAGTTTCAGAATTTTAGCCCAGTGATAACAAAGGAGCTGTGATATATTTGCCAAGAGTGACTCGGAGCGGAACTTGTAGGTGACAGTGACCTCATATATCTGCTGGTCTGTCTTGCTAGTTGGTTGGAAGGTGCTGACAAAGATTATTGAAGAGTTACAGCAGGGAATCCTGTGGATGCTTCATGCTGCGCTGTGTCAGGTGTGAAGGGAGTGAATGTTTCACATGGGCTGCTTTGTTCTGAATGGTGTCAAGTTTTATTCATTGTGTTGGAGCTGCATCCATCCAGAAAGTGAAGAATATTTTATCATACTTTTGAATACCTTATAAGCAGTGGACAAGTATTGAGCAGGTTATTCCTTTGCAGCTACCACTTCATATTACTTTTGATGACCCATTCTATCACTTTGCTGATAGCCAAAGTCAGACCAATACAGTAATAATTGGCCATGTTGGCTTTGTCATGCGCTGGACATTCCTGGGCAATTTTCCACATTGTCGGATAGATTCCAGTATCATAGCTGTAAGGGAACAGATTGGCTAGAGTTACAGAGAGCTTTGGGGCACAAGGTTTCAACGCTATTGCTGGAATGTTGCCAGGGCCCTTAGCTTTGCAATATCCAGTGCCTCTAACTATTTCTTGACATCATGTGGAGTAAATTGAATTGGTTGAAGACTTGCATCTATGAAGCTGGCGATCTCTGAAGGATAGAGAGGAATTTTCTACTCAGTATTTCTGGCTGAAGATAGAATCAAGTATATCAGCCTTGACTTCTCCACTAATGTGCTGAACTCCCCATCTATGAGATGGGGATATTTGTGGAATCTCTGCCTTCTGTTAGTTGTTTGTCCTCCCCTATTCACAAGTGGGTATAGAGCGTTGCCCAGGACATGTTCCCCACTCAATGAGAGACCCCAGGCTGAGGTGGATGCATATCCAGCTTGTCCTGGTGTTGTAGCCACCGCTCCTGGAAGCCTCCTCCTTCACCCACCACTCTCCAGGCATCTGATGAACTCCAAACATGAAAATGTTTCTCGATTCCGAAAAAAATGATATTTGATGCGAAAATGCTCCCGAGATTTTGTCTGAAAGTGCCTTCCTGTGTTTGATGGAGGGACAGGCCATCTCCTCAAACATGACTGAATTGCAACTCCAAGTCCAGAGGGCTCCCTCTTTGTCACTGAGATTGTTTGAAAACTCCGCAGGGACTCAGCTCAATTCATCCAAAACCCTTACAATCCTGCTTCAAACTACCTTGTACATACTGCATGTAGCCGTTCCTTCCTTCCTTCCTCCTTCCCTCCCTCACCTTTGCTTCCTCCAGCCTCACTCTCTTCCACACTCCCTCCATCCCTTACCCCACCTTCTCTCCCTTCCTCTTTCCTTCTCTCCTTCATGTCTAACAAAATACTATGCAACTGGGCAAGTAAGCCACAAGAATCTTTTAACTGCTGCAACTTTGTCAGTTTTCAACCTCTCCCAGGAGAGGGAATTCTGTTTTAGACATATTTACATGTAAAATGAGCTTGTCCAACAAGGAAATTGTAGCCAAGTAGCATGAAGATTAGATGTGTAGGTGAGGGGCCTGCCGTACTAACTGATTTGGGCCAGGAAAATCCAGTATAACAGCTTCAATTAGCAGACCATTTGCACTGCTTTTGTGTTGTATTTGATGAGGAGAGTTGGGAATCTCAGTTGTGGGTGAAAAAAAACTTCCGTTTTCTGAAACTGAATGTCAATGCGCAACACGCTAATAAAGTTTATTGATGTATGCAGACCTCCAACGTACTTCAGAGTGACTGCATGGTCAAGAGGGAACATTGCTCTATTGTAACCATGTCTGGTTCTGGCTGAGACTATGCAAATGGGCTACTTCCATTAAAAGCATTCAGACTCGTCTAGCAGAGAGATGATCGGCCAAATTAACTTCCTCCGTGCCCCAATAATTCTGTGCTTCTGACTAGCAGTCATACTTTGCTATAGAGTCCTAGCATTGATTTCTCATTTTCTGCTCCATGAGGAGTACCTATCATGATGGAATTGTTCAGGGATTTTTCAAGGCCAGTTCTTCCTAGTTTGGGTGATCTACACCTACTTTGAGAAATCTTGATGTACGCAATTGTACACAGTAATCAGCTACTTTGCTTTAATCTTCTGACAGGCAGTTGTTAATATGAGTTTTTGCATTCCATGCACCTCTTTGATTACTTAGCTACATATTCCATGAGTTACTTAGATCAAATACTTGGGCACTAAAGAAATGGCCAAGCTGGAGTCTTAAGCTGAATTGTCAATTCAGCTCTTGTTGTGAAGAAATGGCAAGTGTTGATAAAGCTATTGAAGTCAGCACTAGTAACAACTGGTCTATAATAAATAGACTGACAATTAAGTTGCCTACTAATGTTTCATAATCATTTATTCTCAAAATGCTGAGAGAACTTCATCAAAAAGTGAGTGATTGATTGATTGTGGAACACCTACGCTCGGTTCGCGACAAACAACTGCACCTCCCAGTTGTGAACCACTTCAACTCCCCCTCCCACTCCTTGGACGACATGTCCATCCTGGGCCACCTCCACGATGCCACCCAAAGGTTGCAGGAACAGTACCTCATATTCCGCTTGGGAATCCTGCAGCCCAATGGTATCAATGTGGACTACACAAGCTTCAAAATCTCCCCACCCCTGACCGCATTCCAAAACCAGCCCAGCTTGTCTCTGCCTCCCTAACCTGTCCGTCCTTTCTCCCACCTATCCACTCCTCCTGCCTCAAGCCCCACCCCCAACTCCTACCTACCAGCCCTATCCCAGTCTCCTTGACCTGTCCGTCTTCCCTGGACTGGCCAACCCCCACCCTAACTCCCCAGCTACACTCACCTTTACTGGCTTCATCCCTGCCTCCTTGACCTGTCCGTCTCCTTTCCACCTATCTGCTCCTTTATCCATCTTCCATCCACCTCCCCCTCTCTCTCTATTTATTTCAGAATCCCCTTTCCCTCCCACACTTCTGAAGAAGGGTCCAGACCCGAAACTTCAGCTTTTCTGCTCCTCTGATGCTGATTGGCCTGCTGTGTTCATCCAGCTCTACACCTTGTTATCTGTCTCTTGTGATTGATTGATTTTTTTTGATGTCGCATATACTGAGATACAGTGAAATGTGTGCTCTACAGGCAGGTCATGCCATACAAAGTGTGTCAGGGTAGCAGAACAGAGTGCAGAATACAGTGTTACAGCTGCAGAGAAGGTGCAGAGAGAGAGGGATCAGAATTAACATTTGAGAGGTCAATTCAAAAGTCTGATAATAGCAGGAGAGAAGTTGTTCTTGAATGTATTTGTATGTGTATTCAAACTTTTATATTTTCTGCCTGACGGAAGAGGGTGGAAAAGAGTATAACCAGGGTGGGAGGGCTCGTTGATTATGTTGGTTGCTTTCCCAAGGCAGTGGGAAGTATAGCTGAAGTCAGTGAAAGGAAGGTTGGTTTGTGTGCCAATTTGAGCTATATTCATGATTCTCTGTAGTTTCTTGTGGCCTTGGGAAGAGCAGTTGACTTATCACATTGTGATGCATCCTGTCTGTCCAATGTAACGTTTGTTCCAGTCTTTGCATGGGATCTTTATATTACGTTTGTTCTGTACATAGTGGGTCAGGGGTCTTTGGTTCTTATTAGCAGTTGGCATAGGGATGATATAGGTTTGTGTGCCACTCTGATGTCCAGTTGCCGTTGGAGTCTCGTAGTCAGTTCAGATATGTTTTTGATGTACAGTAATGTGACAAGTGTGTCAGGGCGTATTGTATCTTCCTGTTGTTGTTCGTGTGATAGGCATCGTCAGACCCAGCTGTTCGTGTATCCGTTGTCTCTAAATATTTGGTGGAGGTATTCTTCTTCGTTTTGGCGTAGTTCTGGGTTGCTGCAGTGCCTTCTGGCTCATTTAAATAGTGTTTTTATGCAGCTCCGTTTGTGGATGTTGCGGTGGTTACAGTTGAAATTTAGGACTTGATCCGTGTGTGTGGCCTTTCTTTATACTTTGGTCAGAAATTCCCCATTGGCCCTGCATTCTACTGTCGCATCCAGGAATGGGAGATGTTCATTCTTTTCTTCTTCCCTAGTGAATTTGATGCCGCTGAGGTTGTTGTTTATTAGTTGGTATGTCTCCTCTAGTTTAGTCCGTTTGATGATGACGAAAGTGTTGTCCACGTATCGGACCCATAGTTTGGGTTGGATCTGCGGAAGGGCCATGTTTTCGAGTCTCTGCATCATCACTTCTGCTATTAGTCTGGAGATAGGTGATCCCATAGATGCCCCATTGATTTGTTCGTAGACCTGGCCATTAAAGGTAAAGTGGGTGGTGAGGCATACGTCCAGTAATTTCAGCATGTTTGCTGTGGAGATGGTGTTATCCGGGTGAGGCTCCTTCAGTAGTCTGGCTAGTGTTTCTCTTGCCAGTGGTATGTTGATCGATGTGAATAGGGCAGTAATGTCAAAGAATACCAAGGTCTCATTCTCATCCATTCTCATGTCTTTGAGGGATTTGAGGAACTCCTGGGCTGAGTGGATTGAGTGGGGTGACTTGCTGATGAGGTGCTTTAGTCTTCGTTGTAACACCTTGGCTAACCTTCGTGTTAGTGTGCCTGGGAGGGATACTATGGGTCTATGGGGTACTTCCCAGTTTGTGTACCTTTAGGAGGTCATAGAACCGCCCTACTCACATCGATCAACCTATATCAACCCTACGCCAAGAAGGCCATCAATAAACACATAGAATTAGACCCTATATGTACACCACTGAGAAGAAAAACCTCAAATGAGGTAATCAACTCCAACAGATCCCAGAGTTTAAATACCAGGTGGGAAAACACAACGGTGCTTCATTGGAGGCTGCACTGATGATGTTACCTAGCAGGGTAATGAAACACCTGCAAACTATTGAACCAGCTCGACTAGCAAACCAACCACAGCAATTATGACATATTTTCACCCAAGTATTGCCATTTTGGAAGGGATAGCTATTGTTTAGAGAGGGTTAAAACATCATGTGGCACTGTGGATTGCAAGCCTCTTTTCCTTCACAGGTGCAGCTAAAACGGCAGTTGGTCACTCAGTTGATGATAAAAGCTGGGAATATAATTGAAAATGTGATGACGTATTTACAGTCAGGTTTCACTCACACTTCCTATGTGCCCCAGAGATAGTAGGACCTGCAGATGCTGGAGAATCTGAGATAACAAGGTGTAGAGCTGGATGAACACAGCAGGCCAAGCAGCATCATAGGAGCAGAAAAGGTGACGTTTCGGGCCTAGACCCTTCTTCAGAAATGGGGGAGGGGAAGGGGGTTCTTAAATAAATAGGGAGAGAGGGGGAAGCGGAGAGAAGATGGATAGAGGAGAAGATAAGTGGAGAGGAGACAGACAGGTCAAAGAGGCGGGGATGGAGCCAGTAAAGTTAAGTGTAGCTGGGGAGTTAGGGAGGGGATAGGTCAGTCCAGGGAGGACGGACAGGTCAAGGGGGCGGGATGAGGTTAGTAGGTAGGAGATGGGGGTGGGGCTTGAGGTGGGAGGAGGGAAAAGGTGGGAGGAAGGACAGGTTAGGGAGGCGGGGACAAGTTGGGCTGGTTTTGGGATACGGTAGGGGGAGGGCAGATTTCGAAGCTTGTGAAATCCACATTGATACCATTGGGCTGCAGGGTTCCCAAGCGAAATATGAGGTGCTGTTCCTGCAACCTTCTGGTGGCATCGTTGTGGCACTGCAGGGGGCCCAGGTTGGGCATGTCGTCTTAGGAATGGGAGGGGGAGTTGAAATGGTTCGCAAATGGGAGGTGCAGTTGTTTCGTGCGAACCGAACATAGGTGTTCCGCAAAGCGGTCCCTAAGCTTCCACTTGGTTTCCCCGACGCAGAGGAGGCCACAACAGGAACAGCGGATACAGTATACCACATTAGCAGATGTGCAGGTGAACATCTGCTTGATGTGGAAAGTCTTCTTGGGGAGGTTTTCTCTTTCTTTTCCCTCCCACTATATCTAGATACAGCGCTGGGGTGAAGGCAATTTGCACTATAGCAGAGCACATTGGCCTTGGAGTTATGGTCGGGTGAACCTGGAGGTGTTTGTGGTTAGAGGGCCCAGAAAGATCAATGTCTCTGTCAGATACAGGTTCACCCTCCTCGGCCTGTATTCTCATGAGATTGGGATTTGCAGTTACAGTAGAGGATGAGGGGGTGGACAGCACTGGTGTGTTCTGAGAGGAGACTGCTCAGGGTCCTATATGTGGTTCCTATTCTGGTTGGTTGCCTATGCACTAAACTCTCTCCTTGTGAGGATGAGGCACTCGGAGTGAGGTCAAGATCCCTCATCCCTCTGACGCCTTGCCATTAACAATGAAGTATAGCTTACGGAGCATGCCCAGTGTGAGTATGCTGTTGAACCTGGCACTCTATGGCTGCTGCTAATCTGTCTGTGGAGACAGCCAGATGATTGCAAGTCAGAGATAGCACGGTACAGATGGCATTACTAGACTACTCCAACCTTCAATCCAGTTTCTTGAGTGTCTCAGACAAACTTGCCTGCTGGTCCTGGGTCTTGTTGAGCAATTTTTGTGAAAATTGACATCTTGGGCTCCTCCCCTGTCTGGAGCTGAGCAGGTGCCCAATCTCTGGCAATCCCACGACTGCAAATGACCTGGGACATTTTTTCCTCTGCCAACTGTGTAGATATTTCACTAAGGTGCTTACTAGAATGAGCTTCCAACCTAAATTCATTTAATGTATCCACCAACGTGGTCAGTGTCTGAACTGGTGCAGGGGCAGGTCACAACCTTGCCTGTGTATCCTCCTAAGGGGTCTCTGTTCTCTGCCTCAGTTAACCTTTCCCAGCATTTACCTCTCACCCGTGTCTGAGAAATTGAACAGTTATATTGTCCCAAATCTTCAGCAATCAACTGAATGAACTTAAGTACAAACATTAGAGATCAGAAAGACTCTGAAGAAACAAAAACAACACTAAACCATATCCTGTGGACAAGCAGTGTTGAACTGTGTTCCCTAATTTGGTTTTCTCCACCCATAACATTTATGTCTGTTCATCTGTCTGTGTTTGTTTGGAGGTTTTAAGAAAGGAATGGAGCTTAAGTTGATGGACTTATAAGTTGATAGGTCTTAATTTCATTTCCTCTGGTTAGAACAATTTTTTTTCTAATAAGTAGTAGTTCTTGTTAAGCTGGTCAATGCTTTCTGTTAACCTGAGTTCATCAAGTATGTAAAATGGAGAGTCTGAGTAATTTGATTAAATTGTTAATTTTTTTGTGGTCCCTACAGTAATGGGGCTTGAGTCTGGCATACTTTCCCGACTGGTTCATCACAACATATTTAGTAACACAGCCTCCAATGATAAGACAATAAAAACCATAAGACTTACAAACAACAGTAGGCCATGTGGCCCCTAGAATCTGTTCCACCATTTGATAGGATCATGGCTGATCTAACATTTCTCATGTCCACTTTCCTGCCTTTTCCCCCAAACTCTTGATTCCCCTACTGATCAAGAAAGTAGCACTCACGGACTGAAATGTACACAAGGGTTCTTGTACAATGAGTTTCAGACATTTACAACCCTCAGAGAGAAGAAATTCCTGCTCATCTCAGTCCTAAATTGGCTCCCCTTATTCTGAGACTATGACCTCTGATCCTAGAATCTCCCATGAGGGGAATATTTACCTTGTCAAGCCCCTTAAGGGTCTAGTATGTTTCAATGAGATCACCTCTCATTCTTTTAAGCTCCAGTGAGTAGAATGCCAACCAGTTTAGCCTTTGTTCATAAGACAATCCCTCCATGCCAGGAATCATCCAAGTGAACCTCCTGGGAACTGGTTCCAATAAAATGATATCTTTTCACAGCACTCCAGACGTGGCCTCACCAGCACCTTGTACAGTTGCAGCAAGACTTCTCTATTATACTCCAACTCCCTTGAAGTAAGAGCCAACATTTCATTAGCCTTCCTGATTAGCTACTGCATTATGTGGTAGCTTTCTGCGCTTCATGCACAAGTATCCCAAGCCTCTTTTTGTTGCAGTGTTTCTCAATTTAATAATATTCTATTCTTTTTCCCTTCCAAAATGAGTGCCTTCACATTTTTCCACATTATACCCATTTACTAACTTTTCGTCCACTTACTTAACCTGTCATAGACTGAAAAAAAATCAGCAATCCATAAAAGGGCAGAATTTAGACGGCAGATTATAAGAATTTGGAGGGTTTCGGGTTGGGGAAGATTACAGTGATAGGGGACAGCATTGTTATGACAGGATTTTGAAACAAGGATAAGAATCTTTATATTTATTATATATATTATATTGCTGGACCAGGAGTCAACGAAGATCAATGGGACAGGAATGATGCATGAACAGCGTTCAATACAGATTAGGACATGGGCTGCAAATGTTTGGTCAAATTCAAGTTAAACTTGTAATCACATTTGATAATATAATTGATTACCAGAATGAAAAACAATAGCATGAATTCATTGATCCCGCACTGTTCTCAGGAGCCAAAAAAGAGTGAGAATCTGAGATTGGATTAGAACACATTAAGACACCGAGATTCCTCTTCAGGCATGTCTCTCCACTGAGAGTATAGAACATGTGTACTCACTTTGATATTGTTTCAGAAGATTTACTGTAGTTCAAAAGATATTTGAAATAACAAGCCAGAAAGTACGTGATTATTTGCTTGGCTCCTTGCTCATAAACAAATTCTTCAACTAAGTGGACGATTGAAACTGTTACAAATTGTTACTAAACTAGACACGTCTACAAGTTCAGTGAAAGAAGGAGCATTGAATCCCTTATAATTTAAAATAGGAGGATGCATCAATCTAACAGATCATTTTGAGTATTAGAAAATAAAATGCCAAGATGGGGAACAGGAAATGTGACAAATAGGAAGTCCTTTTAAAAAATCCTTCAAGAATCTTTTTGTTCTACTAAATACCAGCATTTTGAACACTCTTCTCGAAGGGAGTGGATAATATTATAAATGCCATGCTATCTTTCTAATTTTGTAAAAAGAATTATATTATAATTTGTATTTCCTACTTGCCACATATCCTGTGCCCTGCTTTGGCACGTATCTTTTTATATTCAAATTGATTAATTCAATTTATAAATTATGCATTAGTATTGATTAATTAAATTGTATAAACTGTGATAAATCAAAACCAACATTGAAAATCTGTCATTTAGAAGCCAATCAAATAATAAAAGAAATAAATTCTCAATGTTTGCAACCACAGCAAATCAAAAGTGTACGAACATTTCACAGATGCTTACTAAATTTGTGTCAACATATTTTTGTTTTAGTTTCACTAGCATGCAATATCCCCAGAGCCTTTTTATTGGTGCCTGATTGTCCACATTAATCCATCAAATCCAGAGACAACAAAGGTATGGATGATGGCTTCAGCAACTGATGAGCTAAAGTAGGTTAGAATGATATGGCTTTACACAGTTAAAAGATAAGCCCGTCTTAACGATGCGGTGGATGGGTGCTGAGAAGCTGACCTCTGGTCTAAGTATGTCAGCAACACTCTGATCAAATTGGCTGAGTTTCAGTCAGTTGCTAGGGAGAGGGATGGAGTCGGGGTCAAGGGAATGGACTTTGTACTGGGAACTGAAGACACCGACTTTGGTTTTCCCTATATTTAACTGCAGTAATTCTCTACTTACTCTTCACTGCATCTCAAATGAAGAGTGTGACTAAATTGCTCAATATTTATTTTCTAGGCATTGGAGCGTTGAGAGAGATGGTGGTCAGGTAGAGCTTGGTGTCATCAATGCACAGGTAATTAAGTGGACACGTGTCAATGGGAAGTAGAAGGGGAATAGATCATTGAGAGAGAACAGAGGAAATTGTGTAGAAACAGGAAGAGAACCACATCAGTGCTTTGAATGGATAGATGAGAATGGAAACGTGAGCGTAGCTCCTCATAATTAGTTCAAGGATGGAGGATGACGAAGAGCGATAATTTTCCCCAGTCGTAGACATATGGAAAGTGGCAAGAATCTATACTGATTAATTTAAATTTTGGTTTAAATTTTTCATGAATATCTAGCAGCATTTTGACATTGTGCTGCTCTGGATTAACCACATCTCCAAAACTCGGTGTCATCCATTTCGGTTCATATAGTTCATTTTCTCTCCCAATTTAAAATCTTCTTCACTTGCCCCTCTTCAACCATTGCTCAATCTCCATTCACCCCTGTCAATTTTCTTTTAATTAATAAGCTTACAGCAAGTTATTTGTCAATGTATTTTTTTCGTATAAATGCTGATAGAAATGAATGAGAAAACCAAGAATAAGCCAACAGTTCCCAGGCAGCTGGATGGTACAACATGTGCTATGTTGATTACATACTGGGTTAAACCTTCATGGTCGATACCTTTTCAAATAATGGAGGTTCTTTAAACCCTGAAACTAAAATTTAAAACTAATTACAGCTTTTAGTTACTAGGTCTGATGACTATCATCTTTATTTATTAAATGGAATGTTTAAAGAAGTCCACTGAAGTCTTTGTTGCATGTGCGTAGCCATTTTTTCTTAGTCCAATTTCAAAGGAAGTCATCATTTACCTCTCATCACCATTCTTCCACCCTCAGGCTTCTGAAAGCTGTCTTTGTTCATATCATTATCTCCAAAGTTAGAGATCCAGAACTGGTTATCCTTCCTGAAGTTCTGACAAATTAAATTGATGGAAACGCTTTATTTGTTGGTACAGTCACTGAGGCAAAAGAAACAAGCTTCAATGCAATTTTTATGATGCTATAAAATCCCTATACAGACTTGAAAATGAAAGAAAGACAAAAATAATTATTTTAGTTACACTTAATATCACCTCAGGTTATCCCAGAACCCTTTGCATTCATTTAAGTACCTTACAGTAAATAAACCAAGACAGCTGTAGACCTATTACAATATTCAATAACAGTACATCTTGGAGCATTTCAAAATCTGGTTGACATGTGAAAACGTACATACAGGATAAAGGCCTCCAAATACGATCCTTTTGAATTGACATTGACCATGAAATTTGATCTTACTGACATTATTGCTGCTGAAGACCTGAAGGAAGAAAATGGTGATGTTATCCATAATGTTATCTCTTTAGCAGTCAATCCTGCACCAACCCACACTGGAAAGGGCACAATATAAGTTAGCAGGGGTCTAACAAGGACCAATTCAGTTGATTTGATGCAGGTTTCCATGCCTTTGACTGTAAACCTGTCTCAAACACTAGCTGAACTCATAAGACCGACAAGTGCTACTTGAAAGACCAGCCAATCAACCTTCAGGCAAGGGTGCTTTTGACCATATTTGGGAAAGAATTGTGGCTCATTTCTGGAGGTTTGTTGGTGGGCTGCTGCATCTAGTCCTGCAGGACAGAGGATGTCTATCTAAGAGGCATGAAGGCTGTAGTTGCTGTGCTTCCAGTCTGCAACATAACAGGAAAACAAGCTGAGGCTGCAGATAGGGGATAGCTCTTCAAGGAGACAGCAGGAGGAAGGGACCTTATTCCCATCATGGAATTTCAGCTAGCACTGTTTATACCTCCATTGCAGCCATGAGCAATGCTTGAGTTGGATCCAGTGAGGAGGCAGTTCACAGGACTCTGCCATCTTTGACAAGAGAAGGCTGAAGCCTCACACCATGATGAATGAGACTGCCAGTGGCTGTCATAGTCAGATTTAGATACAATGTCAGTGGGGCCCGAACTTTCTCAGTGGGAGCCGTGACAGAGTGGACCTTTCCCAGATTGTCATGCATCACCGTAACTGGGAGATGATGGAGGCTTTGAAGGTGAGGAGAAATTATTTCATCAATTTCTCAATGTGCAGAGAGAAGCAGGATGCAAGGCCATGTGGAATTGCTAGGTGAGTGGAATTCATAATAGCGCAGGCAGCCATTGACTTAATGGATGTTGCAAGACACCCTGTCAATGAGGAGAGGTACAGGAATCACAACAACCATCCTTACATTAATGTGCATCCCGTATGCAACCATGTATGGGCCTTCATTTCAATGAATACTCATTATCCTTCTAACTTCAATGAATACCCACAGTTGCAAGGCCTTCTTTCTGAGGCAGCCTAGTGTTCCCATCATCTTCAGGCCTTCAGGAAGAAGTTAAGGACGGCTGCTTAGAAACAAAGATTATGCACTACTCCCACCACACCAAAACAATGGGCACACGAGTACCACTCTGCCACCGGAAACATGGTGAACAAAACCATCAGCATTCAAATAAAATAGGTCCAACGGAGTCCAATGATACATGTTGGAGCTTGTGTAGATCTATTGCATCTTCCACAGCGTCAATATCACGAGAGATCAGTCATTGCAAGAGAGATCAATATGGGAAGAGAACGATCAAACCTGATCTCCTGTTTAGGTCCACAGCACCTTCAACCAATTCAATCCATTCAAAATATACCGAGAAGCAGTTGAAGACACTGGATACTGTAAAGTCAACGGGGCCTGAAAACATGCCAGCAAGAGGACTGAAGGCGGGTGGTCTAAACCAGCCAATTCCTCGGCAAGCTGGATTCCAGCAGCTACAATATTTTACGTTTGATTTATATGAAGATACTACTCCTTTATCTCCCTTTATCATTCAGCAAGTTTATTCAATTTCTGAGCCACATAAAACAGGAAGGTGAACATCTGAGCCGGAGTCTTCTTTCTGGCCAAGGTGGGGTGAGGCTAACAGTGATCAAGTGTAATGGTGGGGGGACCTACATGGAATTTGGGACAATGGGGAATACAACAATAACAATAATTGGTTCCAATTATTGCCTCACTTGTGTTAAGGTGGAGAAAGATTCTATCACTCTTGTGTACCAATGTCCTCTATAATATTCCAATGAAAAAATTAATTAACTTGTTTAGACATATTCAGAAGCACATCTAGGACAGGCGGCACTTGAACTCAGCTTTCTGACATTACAACCGCATCAGCGGAACCCTGTCTTTCACTTTTATGGTAGCATTAAAATGTCAAAGAGGACTGTACAGAATAAAGGGATAAATTCTGCCTTCATTGTTTGGGCTATAAACCAGTCAGAAAAAGTTATAAAAAACATATATCTAACCATTACCAATTATAGACAATATCTATAAAATGGTTTTATCCCAAGCAGTCTAAGCCTTTTCTAAAATTCACTCACAGGGTGCAAGTGTCAGAGGTTCAGCTAGCATTTATTGCCCATCCCTAATTTCACAGAGGGCAGTTAAGAATCAACCATGTTGTGGTGGGTCTGGAGTCATATGTAGATGAGGTAAGGATGGCATATTTCCAACCCTAAAGGAAACTGATGAACCAGATGGTTTCTTTTTATGACCATTGACAGTGTTTACATAGTTGTCACTAGGCTAGTTATGTTTTATTCTTGAATTTTATTTACAGTTAATCCTCTGTATCCGTGAAATCACAAGTTCACCTATCTGCACCTAAAAGTAGCAAACATCAACATCCATGGGCAAAAATCATGCACCTGTGATTTTTAACCTATTTTAAAACAAGCCCTGTACTAGTGAATTTCATCATTTGCAGGAGTTCTCAGGAATGGAACCGTCGTGAATACAGAGGAAGGTCTGTAATTGAAATTTCACTATCCCTAGAACATTGGCCTGGGGTACTGGATTACTAGTCCAGAGATATTTCCACTACAGTACTGCATCCCCATTTGCTATTCAGGAGCAAAATCCGGAAGCATTCTTCACACAAAGAAAGAGCTCTCTTCTTCTTCCAGAAGGCTCTGAATGCCAGGTTAATTGGAGTTTACAAGACTAAGACTGATAGCTTTTTGCTAGGTCTGGGATCAAGCGTAATGGTGGAAAGGTGGATAAATAGACTTGAGATATAAAATAGGCATGATGCCCTTGAATGGTGAAGCAGTCTTGAGATAATGAAAGGCCTGCTCCTGTTGCTATGGCATTCCTATTCAGGGCCACCTCTTCCAGCCATCAGCTATTGTGGATTATGTGCATCATTCCAATGAACTGTGCAGTTGCCTGTTCCTTCACTGCTAATGTGTAGTGCTGTTTTTTCAGTGTGACCGCCTGTCAGCATGTTTGAGTAATGTAAGATGCTATCGCATATGACATATAGCTACTTCTCAAGTGCAACAATGACTTCTGTTGGATACCTGAAGCAGATGGCTATTCTGTTTGTTGTTCTGTCACTCTAAATTCAATTCAAAAATGCCACATACCAAGTGGACCTTGACAGCAAATGCAAATGAAGAACCTGAAGAGCCTGTAAAGTAATTTAACTCTTTTCGCTCCCACAGTGATGGCAAATCTGTATTTAGCCGCGCTCAGGAAATGAGGTCATTCCTTATCAACCATTACTTTAATCTCCCAATTTTCTTTGAAATGGACTACACTGTGAGTTGTTTAAGTTTCTAACTGCATGATGACATTTTTAAAATGCATCTTTATTTCAAGAAAATGCAGTTAGTTCATCGACAATATTAGTTAATCACCATGAAGTAAAATGATTCAATTAAATAAAGGGACATTACAAAGCTCTTCCAGCTGTCATAAAGCCATTCAGGAGAATAAGTGTGACACTTGACTATTTTTCTACTCACACAAGGTGCCTCATATTTGAGGCGCATCATTGCATTTTGTGCATACATTATCATAAGCTATCCATGGTTGTTTATGCTAATCGTCCAAAAGAATATTGTTCTAAAATAAGTGAAAGGAAGTTTGGCATTAATGGAATGCTTTTCATGATCTCAGGATATGATGGAACATTTTACAACTAAAGCAGTCACTGTTGAAGTGCAGTCATTTGGTCAACGTAGGGAAATGCAGCAACCAATTTATGCAGAACAACGTCCCACAAAATAGCAATGTAATAACTGATCAGGCAATTTGTTTTAGTAATATTGATTGGGGAACAAATATGGTTGAGTATCATGGACAACTTCACTGCTTTTCTTTGAAATAGCCCTGCATTGTTTTATTTTGCGTACCCCTAAGAGGATGTACTCATTTGCTTATCTCATCTGAAAGCGTTTCTGACAATGCAGCATTCTGTCAGGACTGCACTAGACTCTCAGACTCATTATGCACTCACTTATTAAGTGGGGCTTGAACCCTCAACCCTTCTAAATCAGAGCTGAAGGGCCATCACTGACTGGTGACTTCCTAGAATAGCAGTGTGTCTTGAAATGAGAATTGTTTGATGTTAAATGACCTGTTTTTTTTTTGCAAAGTAAACAAAGCTAATATTCTGCAGTACTGTGTGCAGTTGTGGTTGCCTTGTAATAGAAAGGATATTGTTAAAGTGGAGAGGGTTCAGAAAATATTCACCAGGATGTTGCTGGGAATGGAGGGTTTGAGATGCAAAAATAGACTGAATAGGGTGGGACTTTTTCCACTGGAGGTTGAGAGGCGACCTTAAAGAAGTTTATAAAATAATGAGGGCTATAGAAAGAATAAATGCTACTTGTCTTTTTCCCTAGGATGGGGAATTTCAAGACTAGAGAGCACATTTTTAAGGTGAGAGGAGAGAGATTTAAGAAAGGCATGAGAGGCAAATTTTTGCACAGGAGGTTGTTCGTGTGTAGAATGAACTTCCTGAGGAAGTGGTGGATGTGGGTACAATTATAATGTTTAAAAGACATTTAGATAAGTATATGAATAGGAAAAGTTTGTAGGGATATGGGCCAGTTGCAGGCAGGTGGGACTGGTTTATTTGGGATTATGTTATGGATTATGGACTGGTTGGACTGAATGGTCTGTTTCTATGCTGTATGACTCTACGACTCTATGAGGGGCATTGATTAGATGAATGACAAGGGTCTTTTCCCTAGGGTGGAAGAGTTCAAAACCAGATGGCATATTTTTAAGATGACAGGAGAAAGATTTAAAAAGCAGATGAGGGGCAATTTTTTTTACACAGAGAGGGCTCGTGTGTGGAATGACTGCCAGAGAAAGTGGTGGATGCAGGTACATCTACAGCATTTAGAAGACATTTGGATAAGTACATGAATAGGAAAGGTTGGAGGGATTTATGTTAAGCACAGACAAGTGGTGGTACAGTGGCTCAGTGGTTAGCACTACTGCCTCACAGTGCCAGGGACCTGGGTTCGAGCCCACCCATGGGTGACTGTCTGTGTGGAGTTTGCACATTCTCCCCGTGTCTGCATGGGTTTCCTCTGGGTGCTCCGGTTCCCTCCCACAGTCCAAAGATGAGCAGGCTAGGTGGATTGGCCATGCTAAATTGCCCATGGTGTCCTGGGATGTATAGGTTATAGGGTTATAGGGGTATGGATCTGAGTGGGATGTCTGAGGGTCAGTGTGGACTTGTTGGGCTGAAGGGCCTGTTTCCACACTGTAGGGATTCTATGATCTAAAGTGGGACTAGTTTAGTTTGGGAGCACAGTTGATGTGATTGGTTAGAACAAAGGGTCTGTTCCATGCTGTATGACTCTATTTGCTTTGCATGAGGGAAATTTTCACAGTGTCCAGGTAGGGGAAAGTTTCTGTACACCTCACTTTAAGAGATAACTCACCTTCCAAGTGTTTGAGTTTCGGTATACAATTCACACTTCTCAAACAGGTGAGCTGTCTGTCAGCGCTCCAGAACCAGGCGAATAAGACCAAGACATTCAAATTGTCTTCTGACTGGGTGAGCCAGCCAAAATAATTGCACTGTGCAATGGCCCTCTGAGCATAGCAGTAATGGGGAAAAACTATCCCATAATAACTTCACATGCACTGATAAATAGTTCACAGTTTTAACTTTATTGTTCCATCATCAAGAAAACATACCAGTTGAAGTCAACTTGTAGCTGAAGTGTAATTGATGTGCCTGCAAATGTTATGTCAGGGATAAAGCAAAGGACTGCAAATGCTGGATATCTGAAAAGAGCCTGGAAAATGGTGGAGAAATTCAGCAGGTGTGGTAGCAATTGTGGAGACAGAAACATTGTTATTATTTCAAGCCTGTTTCAGAGCTGAAGTGGCTGGAAAATTATAGCTTGTACACTGTTAGCAAATGGGGATGAGGAATGAGTGGACCAGGTTTTCATGGCCTGGAGAAAAAGTCAAAAGGAGTGGTAATGGTAGTCGGGGAATGATACAGATTCCAAAGTAGGTGTGAATAGTAGATAATTGTCAGTTATGATGAGCACAAACCTATTCTTATAAGATATGGAGAGAAGGGCAGCAAAGAGTGCAATCAAAATCTTACCACCATTTAATATATCTTCCCCTCTCCTGCCTTGACAGTATTGGCCATTCTCTCTTAATATGGGTCCACTTCTCAGGAAGGAGTCAATCAATCTTATTAAGCTTTCCAATTTCTTTAAATTGAAACTCTGTGCTTACCGGAAATTGGCTACATTTTTGGCGAGTTTCATTGCTATACTTTACAAAACATATTGAGTTCTCTTGTGCTATCATTCCAAACTCGCCTCATTAACTATGCACTGTATCCCTAAAACACCCCAATTGTCCTATTCTCCACTCACTATTCACCACTATTGGGACCTCCCAGGATCGCTGGCACACTGGTGTGATATTTAAAAGGTCCTGGTTAAGCACTGTCAGTCCAGAGCTGCACTGCATGGTTTGATGCTTTTGGCCCGACATGGCAGATAAAGGGAAATTGATGCTTCACTTTGTGGACAAGGACTTGAGGCCTGGTGGACCAAATGGTACAAAGGAGGACCACCCTCTTTCCCTGGGACTGACAGAGGAGATCACAGCACCAGGCACTGCCAACCTGGCCTAAGATTGCTGCTTGAATAAGTGCAGTCTCAATTTCCTGAGAAATATCCAGCAGTATAGAGAAAAGGACAATAACATTCCCTGTTCCACAGGGTGTTACCATTTTTGATCAGCTACTTCACATTCCCTCTGTCTCTGCACCCACATCTGACCAAGGCTCATGCTCTACCACTTTCACTGCACCATGCAACATCTTCCTTCACTCACTGTCATGCCTTCCATGCACCCACATTACTAACCGTACATGCTTTCTGCGCTTTCCACTCAGTCACTTGGGACACGTCACCAGCAACCCCCCACCTGCACCAACACTAACAGCCATACCACCCACTTATATCTCATTCAATCCTTCCCTTCGTCACATTGCAGGAGATGACAGCCACACTAGGGCAGAAAGAGTCAAGATGGGTGGTGGGGGCACCCAGTGTTTGACCCCTGACCCACTATGAAGGCAGGATCCTGGACTTTGCCAGTGAAGACTGTGATTGCTCCTGGGGCGATACCAAAACTTCCATCTCCAACGACCAAGGAAGTATTTGGTAGAACACAAATGCACATGTTGTCTTCTTGCTAGCCCTCCTGTCATCGCCATTGGCTTTGTAACTTCCCCAAACAATCTGCCTACCTACATCATCTCCCACTTAGACCATTCCAACCTCAGACATATTGAGCCAATGGACTGAATCTTACCAGAAATTGACTATGTGTTATCTTTGGCAAGGTTCATTGAGGTTTTCTCTCTGTGAGGACAATTGAATTTTCTCACGCATTCATCCCAACCCTAGTAAATATGTACCATGCATCTGTGGCAGCTCACTTGTCCGATTCCTGCCCAATATTGCTACTTACGTTAGGCGGAGGAACTCACCACTGCTGAGATATCCTGGGATCCCTGGTGAATCTTTAAACTGTAGTTTTTAAGCAGGTTAAGCCAGAGTTGTTCTTCACTGTGAACATAATGGGAAAGTAGCCAAGCCTGTCATGAGGAAGCAAGATAAAACACTGTAATCTGGCACACATTGCATCAGTTAACAGACTTGATGCATTTGTGAATGAGCGACTGAGAGGTTCCAAGTCCCCAGTGATTCCTTGGAAAGAGCTGGTTGTATAAAAGTTCAACGTAGCTGTCACTATGATCGCTTCCACTGTAGGATGGTCACACTCACCTTCATGTTACAGGCCCTGCTCCGGCAGTTGGTGTAGTTCAGTGATAGCCAATTCTCCAAATATCTGTCTTCTTGACCGGTGAGAAAAGTGGGTAGTTTCCCAATTCAGAAACAATGGCAGCCTGCCTACTGGGCTGGGGTTGGTGGTGGGCGATTTGGGGTGGAAAGGGGGTCTGCACGGATGCTATATTAACCCGAAACTAGGCAATCAGAGGCATGGATGACAGGGCAGGGGGTTGACCAATGAAAACCACTCCCCTGACCTTGCCTCTAAACTCTCAAACCCTCTCTTCCATGGCCCTCACCCCTTGAAGAGAATATAAAATTGTTATATTCTCACCTTTGGATCGCCCAAGGAGTAGCCTGGATCGACTGAAGGTTCTGACAATCCTAAACCCCAGTGTCAAAGCTTGAGATAAGTCAAGAAACTCACTTTGCTTTGCCGTTCATCATGTAATGAGCTGATTACCACATGTTAGGTCAGGTTCTCTTGGTCGTGAGACTGGCATGTCAGTCACCATCCAACACGTTCATCCCCACACATTATAAAAAAAAAGCAGGGAAAATCACACTCATCATGACTAATCTCTTCAGAAGTAAACATTTCACTAGCCATGATTCAGCCAGCATATTGCCAAAAATAGTTGTTAATTGGTAAATAGATTGAAGCCATCATGCATTGGGTGTAGTCATGGTTTAGCTATTTCTTACTGGAGAATGAGAAACAGCACATTTGCGGCACTTGTTAGAAGAGATATTTACAGATAGTACCCAGTTCTTCCGGGATCCTGTCTGACTAGAGACCAATTTCGCTTCTAGTAATAGTTAAGGCTTGCTTATATTAAGTGGTGATGGGTGACGACATGTAAGTCTTGGCGGAATATTCAGCTTTTTAAGTAAGAAGCAAGTTTATTACCTGATTAGTAAGATAGCAAGAGTAAGATTGGATGAACTACATTACACTGATAGAAGGCATATATACCTTCAATTCTAACCTAAGTTACGTGGTTGTCAACAGTTAAAACAACACAATTAGCAGCCTGATTAGTGCCTCCCAAAGACTGTCCTATCTATCTCAGTGGGTGCATCTATATAAAAGCTTCATATTAATCCTTTCAGGTCAACTGCCTCTTACAACAATACTGAGCTGTAATGTAAACTGACCCCTGCCATGAAAATTTCTGAATGTGAACCTTTGTGCAATTGTTTATTTTTTTTTCTCTCTCTCTTTCTGTGGTCTGTCCGTCACTTTCCAATGACTTCAGAGAAAAAAGAAGCTTATTGTGAGACAGGATATTGCAATAACAGGTTCAAAAAGGAGCTTTCAATTAAATAAGTCATTGCAAGAAGTAAAAAGAATTGCAAAATGCTTGTATTAAATTGAATGAGTGGCTCTGCTCTTGGGTATATGGAACAAACATAACATTCATTCTGGTGATGGGTAGGCCCTTTTCCCTACAACTGCTTTTAAAATGAACATAAACCGTGACAGGAAGAAATAAAGCAGTTAGTTGGATAATGCTCCAGAGGGAAGAATGCGTGTTTATTCATTTGGCTATTCCATTAAAAGTTTTCTCTTTCTTTTGTTCTTTGGATTTTCAGAATTGGATTTCTTAATTTTGCATGCCATGCATTCTGTTCCTCGCTTGACGAACAAAATAAATCCCTTCATTTTTCTAATGTATTGTCTGTGGAAACAATCAAGAAGCATCTGCCATGAGCAGGTTAGAGGTTGTCCCATGAACGTGATTCACTGATATTGATTACTCAATGCCCCCTCAGGCTGATTACTCATTTATTTGGCCTATTAATAACACCCTGACTTGAACATACAGCTGCCAGCTGAATCATCCTTCACAGTTTGCATGAGAAAGTAATTTCTGACATCTAACTCCTCCACTCTGTGGACATAGCAATGATTTTTGATGAATTGCAGTGCTCACTCACTCCATCACCGTGTGTTAAAATGATTCTCCGTTCTGTTGGAAATTTGGCATTTCTCTGTACACAGGCATAAAAACAGAAACTGGATAAGTACATGAGGTAACAAGGAAGATGGTTCAGAGAACAGAATCTGCTTCCTCCTACTTAGTTTGGCTAACACCTCCAATATACAGTTGACTATCAGCCCTCAACATTTACACCTTCATATCAAACCAACTAGGAATGCATAATAAATGAAGCTTTGCCAGTGTCACTACAATTTAAAACATATTTTAGAGAAGCCTAATGATGTCAACGTTCAGTTGCTCAGCAATTAACATGAGCCACCTCATGTTGGCCATATATTTTAGTCCTTGGATAATTCTGGAGGAAGAAACACAAGTCACAGCTTGAGGGAAGGAAGAGTTTTACGACTGAAATAACTCCACAGAAGCTGGTATCCCCTCACCATGTCACCCTTTATATACACATGGAGAGTCCCTGACATGGATCCATCTCCCTCAGAGCATCCAGAGCCTCTGACGCCCCTGTTCATATGTCAGCCAGGGCTCCTTGATTGGAGATAACAAGGCGTGGGGCTCGATGAACACAGCAGGCCAAGCAGCATCATAGGAGCAGGAAAACTTGACGTTTCGGGCCTAGACCCTTCATCAGAAATGGGGGAGGGGAAGAGGGTTCTGAAATAAATAGGGAGAGAGGGGGAGGCGGATAGAGGATGGATAGAGGAGAGGATAGGTGGAGAGGAGAAAACCCCATCTCTTCCTCCGTTACATTGATGACTGCATCGGCGCCGCCTCGTGCTCCCACGAGGAGCTCGAACAGTTCATTCTCTTCACCAACACCTTCCACCACAACCTGAAGTTCACCTGGACCATCTCCAACACTTCTCTCTCCTTCCTGGACCTCTCTGTCTCCATCTCAGGTAACCACCTAGAAACCGATGTCCATTTCAAGCCCACTGACTCCCACAGCTACCTGGAATACACCTCCTCCCACCCACCTTCCTGCAAAAATGCCATCCCCTATTCCCAATTCCTTTGCCTCCGCCGCATCTGCTCCCAGGATGAGACATTCCACTCCCGTACATCTCAGATGTCCTCATTCTTCAAGGACCGCAACATCCCCCCCCACAGTGGTCGAGAACGCCCTCGACCGTGTCTCCCACATTTCCCGTAACACATCCCTCACGCCCCGTCCCCGCAATAATAACCAAAAAAAATCCCCCTCATCCTCACGTACCACCCCACCAACCTCCGGATCCAACGCATCATCCTCCGACACTTCCGCCATCTGCAATCAGACCCCACCACCAAAGACATTTTTCCCTCCCCACCCTTATCTGCCTTCCGGAGGGACCACTCCCTCCGCGACTCCCTTGTACGCTCCACATTCCCCTCCAGCCCCACCACACCTGGCACTTTTCCCTGCAACCGCAGGAAGTGCTACACCTGCCCCCACACCTCCTTCCTCACCCCAATCCCAGGCCCCAAGAAGACTTTCCACATCAGGCAGATGTTCACCTGCACATCTGCCAATGTGGTATACTGCATCCGCTGTACCCTTTGTGGCTTCCTCTACATCGGGGAAACCAAGCGGAGGCTTGGGGACCGCTTTGCAGAACACCTGCGCTCAGTTCGCAACAAACAACTGCACCTCCCAGTCGCGAACCATTTCAACTCCCCCTCCCATTCCTCAGATGACATGTCCATCCTGGGCCTCCTGCAATGCCACAATGATGCCACCCACAGGCTGCAGGAACAGCAAATCATATTCAGCCTGGGAACCCTGCAGCCCAATGGTATCAATGTGGATTTCACAAGCTTCAAAATCTCCCCTCCCCCAACCGCATCCCAAAACCAGCCCAGCTCATCTCCACCTCCCTAACCTGTTTTTCCTCTCACCTATCCCCTCCTCCCACCTCAAGCCCCACCCCCATCTCCTGTCTACTAAGATCATCCCGCTCCCTTGACCTGTCCGTCCTCCCTGGACTGACCTATCTCCTCCCTACCCCCCCCACCTACACTCACCTTTACTGGCTCCATCCCCGCCTCTTCGACATGTCTGCCTCCTCTCCACCTATTCTCTCCTCCTTGATTGGACCAGGTTAACAGCCCCAATGAGGGATGTCATATTGTCAGAGGTCCCCCTGGCTGACCTTGTTACAATCACCCCATCCCTCCCCCTCTGAGTCCAAGGACATAGGCCGAGTCTCTTTTTTTGATCCTCCTGGAGTCTTTTAGCACCAGGTCAGGCTACTGCCTTTGATATGGGCAGCATGTACCAGATTGTAGCCATACCTCTTGCGCCTGGAGTGTCTCAGAGGAAATTCATCCCCTTCTTCAGGTGGTAAAGGCATCAAGGCTGTGACATCTGCTGTGATCGTTTCAGATTCAGAGGTTTCACAGAATCCCTACAGTGTGGAAGCAGACCATTCAGCCCACTGAGTCCACACCGACCCTCCAAACAGCATACCCACCCAAACCCACCCCCCCCTATCGCTGCATTTCTCAACCTAGACACTATGGGCAATTTAGCATGGCAAATCCATCTAACCTGCACACATTTGGACTGTGGGAGGAAACCGGAGCACCCGGAGGAAACCCACACAGACACAGGGAGAACATACAAACTCCTGAGGATGGGATCAAACCTGGGTCCCTGGTGTTGTGAGGCAGCAGTGCTAACCACTGTGTCACTGTGCCGCCCAAAGTCTCACAATGCTAGGCGGAGGGGAAAATTCCATGGGCTCTGACAGCCTTTCTGCCTATTCTGAGGGGCTGGCTATGTTTCACTGCTGCCCCATTTGAGAGTTTGCAGCTTTCATGTGGTCCACATGCTTGTTCAAGACCACCTCACCCACCTGAACTTTATACGTCATGGGACCCAACCTCTCGTCAACCACGCCTCTTACTCATGCATTCTGTGACTTTGGCACCAAACTTTTTCCCCTGAAGTAACCTGTCTTTCTCACTTAGAGCAGTCTTATGACCGGCATTGGTTTTCTTGATGCTGTTTCACCCTCTACACTAACGTTCAGGAAGTTCAGATTTAGCCTGGGGTAGCGTTATCTCCCCATTAGTAACTCTGCTGGACCCATCTCTGTAGTTGCGTGAGGAGTGGTCTGATAATCAAATGGGAACCGGAACAGTTGGTATTGAGTGAAGCCTTAGGCTATTTCTTTAAGCCTGCTTTCGAAGTTTGGACTGCTCTTTCCACCAGACCATTGGATGATGGATGATATAGATCTGTCCTTCTGTGATGACTATAACTTAACTTTAGCAAATAGTCACATTCCCTACTGGCAAATGATAGCTGTTATCCGTGATAAACACTTCTGGGAGTCCATGAATTGCAAAACATGTGCTCAGTTTTCTGAGTGTTGTTCCCGTGTTTGACAAATGAGCTTATGCACATCCAGCCACTTTCAGTGGACATCCACAATGACTAAGAATGTTGAGCCAATGAAAGGACCTTCATAGTTGATGTGTAACTGAGTCCAGGCTTTACCTGGACATTCTCATGAATGCAGGGGGAGCTGCTGGAGGTAATTTTTGTCCTTGTTGGCACTCTGGGCACTGCCCCACCAACAGAGCTATGCCTGCATCCAATCCTGGCCACCAAATATAATGTCTCACCAATATCTTCATTTTGGAAACTCCTGGATGACCCTAATGGACTTCAGCTAGTATAATGGCAACAATTACTCTTGCTCCCCATAATAATATGCTGTCCTCTGTTGTGATCTGATTTCTCCAGGTCCAAAAACATTTCAGTTCTAGTTGTGATGGCCCTTTAGTTTTATCCATTACCCCCAGCTGCTTCAGTTTTGCCAGCACAGTATCTCTCTGCATCCGAAGTCTGATATTGTCAGCCGTGACTGGAAGTGTGCCCAGAAAATTGAAAACCATTACTGATTCTTCCAATGGCGGTACCGCTGGTCGTGTGTCTGCCAGTGAAAGTTGGCTTACTGCATCCACTTTTGCTACCTGGCATCCCAGACGGTGTTCCAACTTCTAATTATATCCACTTAATATTAGAGCCCACCATTGATTTAGCCTGAAGCTGTGAGCGGCACTGCCTTGTCATCTTTCAGAAGATCCAGCAGGAATTTGTGGACTCTTATTATTACAAATTTACATCTGTAAAGGTATTGGTGGAACTTCCTGACTCCAAAAATGACCACCAAACCTTCCTTTTCTATCAGGGGATATTTACGCTCTGCCTTCAGCAAAGTCATGGATGCGTATGCTATTGGGAATTCGTCTCCATTGGGCCAGCCAGGAGCTAATACTACCCTGACACCTTAGGGGGTGGCATCAGTACCAGATCCTGCTTGGGATCATAGTGTGCCAACACTATAGCGGATAATAACTGTGTCTTTGCTTCCCTGAAGACTTTGCTATGTGACCATTTCCAAAGCTGACCCTTTCTTAACAGTTAATGCAAAGGTGTCAGGAGTGTGGCTGGGTTATGTATGGACTTTCTGTAAGAATTCACTGGCCCAAGGGAATAATTAAGCTCTGGGCACCTTTCACTGCCCTCACTTTATCTTCCAATGGGTGTAACCCGGTCTCATTCACTCTATAACCAAGAGGTCACTTGGGGCATCTGGAACAGGCATTTTTCCCTTCTCACCTGGGAGGAACGTCTGAATACTATATCCAAGTTGTGTAAATACTCTTTATTGTTCTTACCTGTTATTAGCACATCACCTAGATAAATGGCGACCTGGGGTAGACCTTGTAAAATGTTCTCCATCATACGCCGAAAAATTGCACTGCCCGATGATATCCCAAATGGCAGACACATACATTGGTGCAAACCCTTATGGGTATTAATTGTAGTATACTTCTGGGAATCCTCATATAATTGCAATTGCAAGCACACACAGCTCATGTTCAGTTTTGTGAAGGACAGCCCCCTGCCGGCTTTATGTATAAATCCTGTATGCACGGTATTGTGTATTTATCCAGCTGCAAAAAATGATTTACGGTTTGTTTAATATCCTCACAAAGGTGAATCCACCTGTCAGGCTTCACAGTTGGTATGACCAGTGCTGCCCATTCCACAAACTGGGCTGGTTTGGTGATGCCTTCGCTTTCCAGCCCCCTGATTTCTGACTCTACTTTTACCCATAAGGCACTGCGTGGGCCTTGCAGAATTGGGGAATTGCTTCCTGGTCAACATGCAAGGTGGCCTTGGCCACTTTGAGAGTCCCCAGACCTTCCTGAAAAACCTCCAGTCATTTAATTAGGACATCATTCAGGCAGCTATTTTCTAATCAAAAAATATAGGACCGATCTAGGTGAATCTTTCTCAACCAATTTCAATCCATCAAGCTTGGGCCTGAGGCTTTTACTACAATCAGTGGTAACTGAACCAACTGCTTCTCATAAGAGACCAGAACCAAAGTTGTACCCTTAACGCATAAAGTTTCCCAGCATAGGTTCTCAACATAGCCGCGCACAATCTTTAGTGTTGGAGTCCAGAGAGAATTTTGTTAATAACTGGTTCTGTGATCACTGAAATGGCGGTGCTGTTTCGCCCTCCAGTAGAACTGGGTGATCATGTAACCAGAAGTTTATTTTGGTTAGTTCTGATTTAGATATTGCTAAGCAATTTAACTGTTCCAAACCACATGTAGGTCCACTTTCTAGGGCATGCACTCTGCTGGATTCCGGCCTATGTGTTGTCTTACTCCATTTAGGTCGAATGGGACTCTTTTGCTGTCTTGAGTCCACATACCGGCAACAACTTTAATGATTTGCTGGCCTGGATCCTGAAGAAAATTTTAACTGCTTGGTTTTGTTTTGGGGTTTTGCTACGGGCTGCCCTAGAAGCATCTGTTCAGGATATGTTGCAAGTGAGCCTATGGAATTGACTTCACTCAAGTGATGTTCCCCAAGCTCAGTCGGACTGACGAAGGTGTCCACTTTCATTGGAATACCCTGTAACTCATATGCTTCATTTGCTGCATTTTCTAATGACAAAGCCAGTTGTAGAGCCTGTCTGAAGTCCAGTTGGGCTTCAGCTAATAGGCGCTTTTACATGGTTACAACATTAATCCCATATAGTAAACAGTCTCTCAGCATCTCATGAGAGTTAAACCAAAGTCACATGCTTCTGCCAGTCAACCTAGTCAAAAATCCTGATACGGATTCCCCTGGTTCTCGAACTGTTGCGTAAAACTGAAAATGTCTCAGAATTAAAGAAGGCTTGGGCTCATAATATTCCTTAACTAAATCCGTCAACTCTTAAAAGGTTTTTCTATCTAATACCTCAGGGAAAGTTAGGCTGCTAATAAAGGAAAAAGCTATGGGTCCACAACCTGTTAGGAGAATTACAAATTGTTTTTCATCTGTCCCAATGTCATTTGTCCAGAGAAATAACACAATCATTCCATATACTGGGCTGACTCTTCAATGACAGGATTGAAGGAGTCAATCTTCCCAAATACTGGCATGATGCCAGAAATGCTTACCCTTACTCAAAGTCTACTGTTGCAAGTGAATTTTTTCAGGAGCATGCTTTACTCTCGTCACCACTGAAATAACCCCTCAGAGGCTGGTATCCCGTCACCAAGTCACCCATTATTTACACGTGGAGAGTGTTTGACACTGATCCAGCTCCCTCAGAGCCAGCACACAATGTGCTGGAGATTTTTTGGGGTCTTTTTTGTCCCCGTAGGAAAACCAACTTTTCACTGCAGCTGAACTATATCATTTCTCTTGCAGCGGGAGTACTGGGAAAAGTGAGTACGTGCTGGACTTGTCAGAGAAGTTGCCACAACAGCAGTATGCGGCAGAGAAAAGAGGAAGCTAAGCATTACAGTACGTGGTTGTTTTGCACAATGTCTTTTCTCAACATGACAGTATCTGAGGAAGCTGTGCTTTAGGGTTGACACTGACTTATGTTGTCTGTACAGCAGGAATTGGAGTAAAATGCCAAACATCACATAGTTTGACCCTTTGTCAGTGGAAATGGTGGCCCTGAACTTCTTTTGTTTTGACTGATGCCAGGTTGTGATAGGCAATATCAGCTACATTGGTTTGTTTGCTGCCCCTGGAGTCATTAAGCAAGTAATAAATTCTCTTACTAGGAGGGCATATACCAATGCACTATATTCCCAATGCACTACATTCTCAATATAGTATAGTCCCAATGCGCTATATTCCCAATGTACTATAGTCCCAATGCACTACATTCAGATGCCAGAGACTATAATGGCTCCCTTCAAACTAATTAATTGATAATCATCAAACAACACAGGCCAGAAATATAAATACAAATTGAACTGAGTTGTTTGGCTTCAGGAGCTGGGTTGCAGGGTTTGGATGCTCATTTTGAACATTCCTGGTATGAAACCATCCCTTGGTAGGTTGACATGGAAATTGTGTGAACACTTCCCTCATCAGCAATTGTAAGCAACACAGTTCTTGGGGTGGCGGGGTGGCATGGTAGCTCAGCGGTTAGCACTGCTGCCTCACAGCACCAGGGACCTGGGTTCAATTCCACCCTCGGGCGACTGCCTGTGTGGAGTTTGCACATTCTCCACGCGTCTGCGTGGGTTTCCTCCAGGTGCTCTGGTTTCCTCCCACAGCCCAAAGATGTGCAGGCTAGGCGAATTGGCCATGTTAAATTGCCTGTAGTGTTCAGGGATGTGTGGGTTATAGGTGAATGGGTTTGGGTGGGTGCTCTGAGGGTCAGTGTGGACTTGTTGGACTGAAGGGCCTATTTCCACACTGTAGGGATTCTATGATTCCCAATGCAGTATAGTCCCTATACACTACGGTCCCAATGCATTATCATCCCAAGGCACCATATTCCCAAAATGATATAGTCCGAATGCCCGTGGTTGATTAGGAGGTGACAGCTCTCTGATTTACCCACAATTCTGTGTTTCTCCAGGTGTGAGGCACTACTTATGATATGTGGTATCCTGCCTGGGCCTCACGAAGAACCAGCCATCACCTAAAACAGAGAGGAATTCAATTCCTTAAATATTCATCCGGTATGGGCTCAGTTTTTCAGCATTAGTCATGATTCTCTCATGCAGAGTCAGTTTGCAATCCAATCCGGCCTTCCAGCCTGGTCCAGCTGGACTCAAGCTGGCTCCTCAGAGACGGGAGATATCTGAGAATTCAGGTACAAGAACTGAGAGCCAAGGCAAAGTTTTGCAGGAGCCAAGCTCAGCATCCGCCAAAGATGGAACATGAAGAAGGTATGAAGAAGCCCAAGGCTGAGCAGTTTGGCCAGCTGCCTGAGTTATTGAGGACAGATTGTCTGAAATAGACCCTTTCTGCAGCACATAAATGGGCCACAACTCAACGGCCGACAGGCTACAGCTAAACTCCTCCATGGTCCTTAGCATTGCACACAAGGTTGCTGGTTGGCTTCCCAATACATTGAAGAAGTTCTGGTGTTCATTTCCTTACTGGCGGTGCTATCAAGATCTTTATTTACTAGTATGCCTGTTGCCGAAGAGCTAGGATGTGAGATGTTCTATAGACAAGCTGCTTACTTTTCCATCTCATTTCTTTGTCCATGCTGCTGTGCATTAGTGAAGAGTGAGTCTTCCATTGCAGACTCCTCGAGTCTATCCTGTAAATGACAGTATTTCAGCTGGTGCTTGGTACAGTGAGGTCAAGGGCCATTATGACATCATGAATGCTGACCACTTCCTGCTTCTACTTCTGGAAACTCTGCATTTTCTTCGCCAGGAAATGGATGGCATGGGGTCACTTATTGGTGAGTGTAGGAAAGGTGACTAGTGGCTGATGAATGCAATGCACCAATACCTGGGTGAGATGTCAGGCAGGTACAAACTGTCCAGAATCCGAGTTGGAGCTATCCTGCCTTCTCAGTACTTATTATATTCTAACCGTGACTCATTTCCATGAAATGCATAACATCAGTGTCATGTGTTGACAAGATCCTCACTGTCTGCCTGTCCTCACCTACAGTTTGAATTCAAGCGAATCGATGGTCTGGTGGTATTATCACTTGATTATTAATCCAGAAACTCAGCTAATGTTCTAGAACATACAGCAGTACAGCACAGTACAGGCCTTTCGGCCCATGATGTTGTGCCGACCTATTATCTTGCTAAGATCAAACAACCCTGCATACCCCACATTATACTATCCTCCATGTGCCTATCCGAGAGTCGTTAAAAGTCTCTAAAGTATTTGACTCCACTACCACTGCCGGCAGGACATTATTCTGAATTTGAATTCAATATCAAAAAATAACAAAAAAACTGGAATTAAGAATCTGCTGACGAGCATGAAACCATTGCCAATTGCCAGTAAAAACCCATCTGGCTCACAAATGTCTTTCAGAGAAGGAAATCTACCATCCTCACCTGAGCTGGTCAACGTGTGACTCCAGACCCACACCAATGTGGTTGACTCTCAACTTCCCTCTGAAATGGCCTAGCAAGCCACTCAGGGCAGCCTGGACGGGTAATAAATGTTGGCCAGCCAACAACGCTGATATCCCACGAGTGAACAGATTAAATTTGAGCCTGGGGTAATGCTGGGTGCTCATTTGGTGAGGTGGGTGTGCCTTTGGAACTGGAATAGTGTCACCGATTTGTAAAAGGCGGTCGATGTTATTGGGAAATGAAAGCAATCCTGGTAAGGTAGGTGCTGCATTAAGAGCGGAAGATAGTGTCATATGTTCTGCAGTGAATGGGGTCAATGCTGACAGTGTGGAAGGAGGGAAAGAATTTGACTGACTTTATGCAAACAAATTCAGCAAATCTTTTTAAGCACTGGAATAGTGACGCAAATGAGTTCATACGCAGGATACTGTGGGCTCGCATGTCCGTGGCACCAATGTGTCAAAAATATTTTGCAGCTGTTTCACTCTTTTTTTCTCCCCAGTGGCCAACATCACGCTGCCTTAAGAATATGCGAAATAATTTATTCTGAGAATGATGAATATTCACATGTCTGGATTCTCAGAGGAGCCCTCTGGAATATCATTGCTAACATGTACAACATGCTTCCCCCATCTCCAGATCTCCCAGTATTACCACCTTTTTTGTTGATATATTCTAAAAGTACTGTTAAATGTTAAAAAATCATTTTCTTCTGGCAACTCAGGATCTTTTCTGGTGTTACATAACATTTTCAGGTGCTGTGTAAGAGGCATGAGATTCACAAATTGGCAGCTCAAAATAAACAGGCAAGCCACTTTAAGGTTTTATCAATTTTCAGTGGAAGAACTCTTTTGGAAAATGTCACGTCTTTAAATTATGGATACTATCTCCATCTTCACCAAAAATGCTCTAAACTGGCATCAGTTCATGTGACCAAACACTGTTGCCATGGAAACTATTCTCCAATGATTTCTCATGATTGGCTTAATATTGAAGAATCCTGAGTAATCCTAAAGGCACGGTTGCAGCATATCACTCTATCATTCAAGATTTCCTGTGGACAAGCCAAGATCTGCTGTATTCCTGTCATAGGTAGCCATTTTATTGGGCACTTGTTTGAAGGTTTTCAAAAATTCTTCTTCTGGTTCTCAACTTGTATATTTCATATGCATGAAGGCTATTTTGTTTTCTTCATCCTATTTAAAATGATGCTGTAACGACCTGGTAGTTTCAATGCAGGCTGAGGTAAATATTGAGGCCTTTTAAGGGTGCTACTTGAAATGATTGTTACAAATCGAAGCAGTGTAAGATTAGACCTGACAAGATTTGTTTCATTCATGGTCTTGGCGTTTGCCAAATGGACAGGGTGAGGCTATTGACTGACACTTATGTTGAGTTTGGAGTAGCATTGCAGCTGACTTGTGATTTCATTTCAAAGGCAATGCAGATCAGACAGTTCCTATAATGCTGGCCAATCTACTAGCTGAGGTTTTCATCAGTGAATCAACCCTAATGTGGCATCGATATATCCCGAGGAGACAATTTGTATGGATCTGTAGAAGGATTCTGCAGTCCCAGACATTATGATTTCTTCAATCTAAAAGACTGCAAAGGCCCTGAAATGCTGTGAACAATTGCTGCCAAGTTATAATGAGCAGAAAGGTTTCCAGGCCTCGACTTTGAGCAAGAAGATGAAAGCATATTGAATCATTGGATTCTCCAACCATACAACACAGGAGGTCATTCAGCTCATTGTGTTAGAGATATGCATTTTGCCCCATCCCCTTTCCTTTTCTCAATAGCTTAGCAAGTGTTTCTCTTTTCGAGTATCAATCCAATGCTCTTTTGCAAGTTATTACTGAACCTTTTTCACCATGCTTTCAGGCAGTGTATTTCAGGTAAGAATAACTCACACGGAAGTTCATTTTTCTTCATCTTAGCTTGACTCTTCTTGGCAATTAGCTTCTCCTTTAGCTGTTGACATTTTCTGCCAGTGGGAGCAATGTCACATGATTTATTGTCTGCAACCTCCTCACAGGACTCAATTTTTCACAGAAAGTGGAAACCTGCAACAACCTTGACATCAGTGTCAGAACTAGGCTCACACCAGTTTGCCACAGCCATTTACAAGTGTTTTGGAAGCCCATAGTTGCTGTAAAGTGGATCCTCTGTCCTATTCGTAAGAATGTCTTGTCTCTGAGAGTTGCTTAGGCCAATCAAATGGCCAGCTGCTATATGTGCCACCAGGAGTCATGGACGCTGCAGAAGGTGTTCAGAAATGGAGTTGGACTGTAAGATTTTTTCAGGGCAGACCCTCTTTGGAGGCAGTTACTGAGGGTAGAATGGGGACTAAGATGATCAGGGCAATGGGAGAGGGAGAATACGAGGGTAGGAGGAATATGCTGGAACCACCAATGAGCACAGGGAATTCCTATATATGGCACTCCCATAACCCTTGATCGACCACCAGCTCATCTGGTGAAACCTGCCAACTAGAAACATGGCACCAGCTTCCTATTGCCATGGGTAAAATACCAATAGTAATGAGATGAAACTCATACTTTGTTGGATAAAAACCAAAAGAACTGCGGATGCTGTAAATCAGGAACAAAAACAGAATTTTCTGGAAAAGCTCAGCAGGTCTGGCAGCATCTGTGAAGAGAAAATCAGAGTTAATGTTTCAGGTCTGGTGACCCTTCCTCAGAAGTACTGAGCGCCACCAGACCCGAAACGTTAACTCTGATTTTCTCTTCACAGATGCTGCCAGACCTGCTGAACTTTTCCAGCAACTTCTGTTATTGTTCATACTTTGTTGGACCTCCTATGCTTTCTCCAATGCTGGAAAGATTGCAGTAGAATGGGAGAGAAATGTAGCTGCCAAGAATGACAGCATGGCATAAGCCCAATTTTATACCCCCTCACCTGCCAACCTACCCTCTAGGGGCTGCAGGCCAGCTTCTGACTTAGAGTTGCATTATAATATCACTCCTTAACTATTTCTGCTTTTCAGAGACAGTTTCTTTAGGCCCTCCATGTAAGGGTTTTATATTATTTTATTATTTCCACACATTGCCGGCGTATTTTCAAAGATGTGCAGGTTAGGTGGATTGGCCACGCTAAATTGCCTGTAGTGTCCAGGGATGTGCAGATTAAGTGGGTTGTAGGGGGATGAGTCTGGGTGGGATGCTCTGAGGTTCGGTGTGGACTTGTTGGGCCGAAGGCTCTGTTTCCACACTGTAGGGATTCTATCTATGTCTTATTTTGAATTGCTATTAAAGTCGTGAATAACTATCCACTCTTGTGTGTACAATATAGATTTTTTTTTAGTGAGGCATTTCTGAGTGAGATGCAGAAATTTGGATCTCCAAACTGTGTGAAAAGTGGTCCATTATGGAGTTGGAACGTGCTTCGGGGATCTTTGTGAAATGTATGATTGGTTGAGCAGTGACACTCGGTGTATTTTTTTGTCCGTTCAGTTGATGAATGAGATGTCTTCAAATAGCTTTCAATGAGTAAACTGCCCTCTTCCTATATTTGTCTTCCCTATGTTGCAATGTTCTTTACTTGTCTGGTCCATAGGAAACAATGAGAAAGGGCACTTGAACATGTCCCAGAGGAGCTGTGTCTAAACAGTCCACGTCCATTGTAATCAAATTATCCACCGCACGAGGGCAGTCTCTGTCCCATGAGACAATGGTTAGCACATGGTGATTAAATACATTGCCTCATGGGGTCTCAGGAGCCTCAGTCTGGCATAGTGGCTTCTTGCTCCAGTTTTTGTAGATGACATAAGTGAGTTGAGAAAGTTCATGATTCTGCGGACTCTATTTTCTCAGATCCTTCTTCACAGCCAATTGAGCTTTTCCTTTCTCCTCACCTTTTCCAATGCCCTTCCAAATAGTCAACCCACACAAGACATGGCCATTAGCAGCTGTCTCCCAGACTGATACTGACAGCAATACTTTTTCTAGATGATTCTTTTGGTCGTAGACAGTTATAGTGTTACTGTTTTGGGATTAATTTCGACAGTTACAGTTCCCCAGTTACACAACACTCCAGCCGTCTAAAATAGAAACCTGAAACTAAGAGTCCTTGATATTTCCAGGGACTGTTTTTTTTTGTGTGTTTTTGCAGAACAAAAGAAAACGTTTGCTGTTCTGAGAAAGCATCTGCTATACATGTCAATTCCTAGTAAGTATTTCTATACCTATTCTAAAAGGTATCATTTAATTAGGGTCTAATTTCTTACAGTATATTTACGGTTGATGGATTGACTCTGAGAATGAAAATGCTCATTTATTCTCATAAACTTGTTTTCATCTGTTTTAATCAAACTTAAGTTATTACTTTTAATTGGGGAAGGAAAATGTTTCTGAAGCACGACTTGTCTCTAAATTGTGCTTTAAAATAATTCTACTGGTTCATGACAGATTGTGTTTTGGGCGATTTACAAATGAGTTTTAGTGGAAACTTGAGGAAAATATATGCAACACAATTTACAGCAACATCACAGTTGTGTCCATAGTGGAACCCTTACTCTGGACCGTTATTGATCTGTCATCAGTTTCTTGTATATACTTTGGTAGTTGTTAACTAAAGAACGTAGAAATATACTGGCTGGAAAGTAAGTCAGGATGCTATCTGCCAACACTTTCTAATTGACTGTGATAGTTTGCTGGGGACTAGTGAGAGCGCACTAGAGACACACTGGGGCTGACCTCTGAAGCTAGAATACTTGTTGTGATAAGGGTCAAGATTCAAGTACATTGGATGGTGGAGATTATGTTAAAATGAATTAAGGACTGGTTAATAGACAGAAAACAAATAAACAGGCCCATTTTGGGATGTCGGGCAGTATGTAGTACAGGTTGACATGATCTGTGCTTGTCCTTCAGCTATCTACGATCTACACAAACGAGATAGAGCGGGAATCTATGATAATTAGCCATAATTTAAGGGGGATAAAAGCATCTCTGTCTTTCAAAGAGAGAGAAGTGGTTGTGTAAGTTGAGATCATCAAGCACAGTGAGGAGACAAGCCTCAATAAATTACCACCACTGCGACAGACATTTACCCCCATGTTGTTAATGCTGTTTTGCATCTCAATCTAGCCATCTGAGCCAACTAACTAGATGAGTGGATTAAGTGCAATGATCCATGTTTGCTGATAATAGAAAGTTAATTAGAAAAAATAAACTGTAAGGAGATACAAAGAGGCAGCAAAGGGACAGATACCATTTGTGAGTGGGCAAGAACACAGCAGATGGTGTAAAATGTTGTGAAGTGTGAAGTCTTCTATTTTGGAAGGAAGCAAATAAAAACAGAATATTTTTTTATAAAGGTGAGAGACGAGGAAATGTTGGTATGCAGAGGTAATTGGGTGTTGCTGTCATGAATCACAGAAAATTAACATGCAGCCAAAACCAGCAATTAGTTAGAATTGGTATTGGAGTATTAAGTAAAAATGTCTTGCTTTAATTATATAGTACTTTACTGAGACCATTGTATTCAATTTTGGTCTCCGTACCATTACAAGCGAGGCAGAGATGGTCAGATGATTTCCCTTCACTTACCACATCTGGAATTTTTTTAAAGCAATAGAGGTTTTTAACTCAGTGAATACTATATTTTTAAGAAAATAAATACTAGATATATGCTCTCAAAAATTTGAAAAAATGGATAAATGTTTATTTCCCAACACTGGAATATAATTATAACCGCACAAACAGACACATGCAAACTAGATGCACGCATAGATACGTGCAGAAAGGTTGTACAAACTCACATGCTCACTAGATGCACAAACACACGCTCACTAGATGCACACGCACACGCACATGTACACAGAAGATATACACACACCTGCACACTAGAAGCACATACTCACATATGCAAACAAGATGCACACTCGCATATGTGCGCAAGAACAGATTCTTTAAAAAAGATAGTGCACGCTTAATTTTTAAAAATGTTTTTAAAATGTTTATATTCGAGTCTTCTGAGAATGGAAGCTGGAAGTATCGCTGTTCTGTTAATTCTGTCTTTGTTCACTGAGGAAATTAAAGTTGGAATTAGGAGTGGCTTACCCCCTGCGACACCATGCCTGATGCTTCCGTTGAGGTGGAGTTGACCTCAGTAGTGGAGATTTGGTTTGGTTTCGGTAGGTAAATTAAACCCCACGTTCCGGTCTGTTCGCGGATTCGAGGCTGAGTTCAGTTGACGGGTGGGATCTCTTCTCCCCGTGGTTTCTTTGTTCCCCCACACTGACTGTCGAGGGGCTGCTCTGAAACATTGTTTATACATGGTTTTTGCGACAAATTGGTTTCTGTCAGGTGACAAAAGTATCAGTGTTCCCATTTACCACACAAATGTCTTCTGAACACTTGAGCATGGACGCATAGTGGGATTTAAGTATCAGGTATTTACATCTCCTTGTAACAGAATGAATGGTGTTTTCATACCTATTCTGCAACATTCTGTTCTGTAGCCATTAAATCTACGGGGTAGTTGTGTATCAGTTTTTGTAAATAGCAGCTATTAAATCCACGGGAAAGATATATGGCATTTTTAATCTCTTCTCAATTGAATGTCCCAAAAAGATCATTTACATTTTAATATCCTGACACAATTATTTTCCTTTTATTTTTCTCATTTGTTCTCTATTTCTGATATGTGCTTGCATTCAAAGGAGGCTGCAGAGTTTTTTTTATTGTACCAGATGCAGCAATCCTGCGTGAGCTTTTCTCATGACTCCGGATTGAAATCAACACTCCACTGTGAAACTTTTCAAACGTCCTTGGATGAAGGCCAGTTGAGCGTGTGATTTATGTGGCCTCCACATCTTTCTGGAGTTGTAGTTTTTTTTTAATGAGAGCATAATATCTGTCATTATTTGCACGGGGCCAGTGGCATGATGGATAATGTGTTGGACTCTGGATCAAGAGATAGTAGGTTTGACTCCTATTTGGGTAAAGTGCAGTTCACAAAATCTTTCGGTTGACCAGGATGCTGCCTGAATTAGAGGGAATGAGCTATAAGAAGAGGCTAGAAAAACTGGAGTTGTTTTCTCTTGAGCGGCAGAGATTGAGGGGAGACTTGATAGAAGTCTATAAAATTATGAGATGCATAGGTAGGGTTGACAGCCAGAATCTTTTTTTCAGGAGTTGAAATGGTGAATACTAGAGGGCATGCATTTAAGGTTAGAGGGGGAAAGTTCAAAGGAGAGATGAGGAGTAAGTTTTTTTTTACACAGTGGTATGAGTCTGGAACACACTGCCAAAGGTGGTGGTGGAGGCAGATACAACAAGATCATTAAGGGACTTTTAGATAAGCACACAAATATGCAAGGAATGGAGGGATATGGAGCAGTGGCACGCAGAAGGGATTAATTTCATTTGATGTCATGTACAGCACAACATCATGGGCTGAAGGGCCCAATCCTGTGCTGTACATTTCTACACTCTATGTTCTATGTTCTACTATCAAGTACTGGCGAATCCCAATAGACTAGGGCCTTTAGACAGCTTTCAAAGCATCATAGAATCTGTTCTAGTGGTCCGTAAATGACTGAAATTTGTTTGCTTTCCAATTTAGCTCAGCCTTTTGCTTTGCCTTCAGCTTACATTAGACAATTCTATGGAAACGTCAGAAGGCATCATGTTGGGATAATGTTAAGCTGACATTGAGGTAAAGATGTTTCTTGTTAGTTCCTTCTGAATTATCATATTGTTTTCATCAAATTAATCTCAACGCTTTTGAGAAGTAAGGCCAAGGCCCTCTGGAATGGTGGAGTGAGCTATATTTTTGAAGGTAACCCAGTCATCCTCTATTCACTGAGTGACCATTTTTGTGGCACACTGGTGACTCCTAAGTTTCTCAGAGAGGGGATACCATCATTGCACCTTGTTTGAGACTTGAGACTCTTCTGGTTCTTTATTACCCTGGGACATTCACAGGGGATAAATGTTAATGTCTAGCTTTGAAATGATGAGAAGGTGGTAAGCCTAGCAGTCAGAGCTGCAAAGATCTTTTGATAGACATTCATTCTGCCTGCCACCTGTGCTTGGTGATGACATTTGAAAAGCTGCTTATGCATAGAATGGGGCTGCATCCACATTGGCTCGTTGTGACTGGAAGCTGGAAAACAGTGTTGAAGATGAGGAGCTTATGATGAGTGCAGACCTTCAGCAAGAGAAGACTATGCTGTTTAAAACATAATGACCCATAAGACCATAAGACATAGGAGTGGAAGTAAGGCCATTCGGCCCATTGAGTCCAATCCGCCATTTAATCATGGCTGATGGGTATTTCAACTCCACTTACCCGCACTCTCCCCATAGCCCTTGATTCCTTGCGAGATCAAGAATTTATCAATCCCTGCCTTGAAGACATTCAACGTCCCGGCCTCCACTGCGCTCCGTGGCAATGAATTCCACAGGCCCACCACTCTCTGGCTGAAGAAATGTCTCCTCATTTCCGTTCTAAATTGACCCCCTCTAATTCTAAGCCTGTGCCCACGGGTCCTAGTGTCCCCACCTAACAGAAACAACTTCCCAGCGTCCACCCTTTCTAAGCCATGCGTTATCTTGTAAGTTTCTATTAGATCTCCCCTCAACCTTCTAAACTCTAATGAATACAATCCCAGGATCCTCAGCCGTTCATCGTATGTTAGGCCTACCATTCCAGGGATCATCCATGTGAATCTCCGCTGGACACGCTCCAGTGCCAGTATGTCCTTCCTGAGGTGTGGGGTCCAAAATTGGACACAGTATTCTAAACGGGGGCTAACTAGAGCTTTATAAAGTCTCAGAAGCACATCACTGCTTTTATATTCCAACCCTCTTGAGATAAATGACAACATTCCATTCACTTTCTTAATCACAGACTCAACCTGCAAGTTAACCTTTAGAGAATCCTGTACTAGCACTCCCAGATCCCTTTGTACTTCAGCTTTATGAATTTTCTCACCGTTCAGAAAATAGTCCATGCCTGTATTCTTTTTTCCAAGGTGCAAGACCTCACATTTGCTCACATTGAATTTCAGCAGCCATTTCCTGGACCACTCTCCTAAACTGTCTAAATCATTCTGCAGCCTCCCCACCTCCTCTGTACTACCTGCCTGTCCACCCAACTTCGTATCATCGGCAACCTTCGCCAGAATGCCCCCAGTCCCTTCATCCAGATCATTAATATATAAACTGAACAGCTGCGGCCCCAACACTGAACCCTGAGGGACACCACTTGTCACCGGTTGCCATTCCGAAAAAGAGCCTTTTATCCCAACTCTCTGCCTTCTGTCAGATAGCCGATCCTCAATCCATGCCAGTAACTCACCTCGAACACCATGGGCCCTCACCTTACTCAGCAGCTTCCCGTGAGGCACCTTATCAAAGGCCTTTTGGAAGTCTAGATAGATAACATCCACTGGGTTTCCCTGGTCTAACCTACTTGTTACCTCCTCAAAGAATTCTAACAGGTTTGTCAGACATGACCTCCCCTTACTAAATCCATGCTGACTTGTTCTAACCCGACCCTGCACTTCCAAGAATTTAGAAATCTCATCCTTAACGATAGACTCTAGAATTTTACCAACTACCGAGGTTAGGCTAATCGGCCTATAATTTTCCATCTTTTGCCTTGATCCTTTCTTAAACAAGGGGGTTACAACAGCAATTTTCCAATCTTTTGGGACTTCCCCTGACTCCAGTGACTTTTGAAAGATTACAACCAACACCTCTGCTATTTCCTCAGCCACCTCCCTCAGGACTCTAGGATACAGCCCATCGGGGCCAGGAGATTAATCAATTTTTAGACTTTTTAGCTTTTCTAGCACTTTCTCTTTTGTAATGCCTACCATACTCAACTCTGCCCCCTGACTCTCCTTAATTGTTGGGATATTACTCATGTCTTCCACTGTGAAGACTGACGCAAAATTCTTCACCTTCAAAGTTCTTCAGCTATTTCCATATCTCCCATCACTAGCCTATCAGCATCCGTTTGGAGCGGCCCAGTGTCTACTTTTGCCTCTCGTTTGTTTCTTATGTATTGAAAGAAACTTTTACTATCATTTCTAATATTACTGGCCAGCCTACCTTCGTATTTGATCCTGTCCTTCCTTATTTCTCTCTTTGTTATCCTCTGTTTGTTCTTGTACCCTTCCCAATCTTCTGATTTCCCAGTGCTCTTGGCCACTATATAGGCTGTCTCTTTTTCTTTGATACATTTCCTGACTTCCTTTGTCAGCCATGGCTGTCTAATCCTCCCCCGGATAATCTTTCTTTTCTTTGGGATGAACCTCTGTATTGTGTCCTCAATTACACCCAGAAACTCCTGCCATTGTTGCTCTACTGTCTTCCCCGCTCGGCTCTGCTTCCAGTCGATTTTCATCAGTTCCTCTCTTATGCCCCTGTAATTACCTTTATTTAACTGTAACACCATTACATCCGATTTTGCTTTCTCTCTTTCAAACCGCAGACTGAACTCTACCATATTATGATCGCTGCCTCCTAAGTGTTCCCTTACTTTAAGGTCTTTTATAAAGTCTGGCTCATTACATAGCACTAAGTCCAGAATAGCCTGCTCCCTTGTGGGCTCCATCACAAGCTGTTCCAAAAAGCCATCCTGTAGGCATTCCATGAATTTCCTTTCTTTGGATCCAGCGGCAATATTATTCACCCAGTCCACCTGCATATTGAAGTCCCCCATGATCACCGTGACCTTGCCTTTCTGACATGCCCTATCTATTTCCCGGTGCATCTTGTACCCCTGGTCCTGACCACTGTTAGGAGGTCTGTACATAACTCCCATCATGGTTTTTTTGCCTTTGTGGTTCCTCAACTCCACCCGCACAGACTCCACATCATCTGACCCTGTGTCATTCAGTGCTATTGATTTGATTTCATTCTTAACTAACAAGGCAACCCCACCCCCTCTGCCCACCTCCCTGTCTTTTCGATAAGTTGTAAATCCTTGGATGTTGAACTGCCAGTCCTGAACCCCCTGCAACCACGTCTCTGTGATGCCTACCACATCATAATTGTTCAAGATGATTTGTGCCATTAATTCATCTACTTTGTTACGAATACTACGAACATTTAGGTAAAGTGCCTTAATGCTAACTTTCTTATCATTATTGGAAATCATAAAATGTCCTAAGTTATTCTTCCTTTTTGCTGCATTCCTAGTCTGCCTCGAGCTTAAACCCACCTGCTCACATGCTATCCTGCTGCTTTTCTTTCCATTTAACTCTATACACCCTATCGCTTTCCCTTCCACCCGACTCAGAAGTTTAAAGTCCTACTGACCACCCTATTTATTCTTTTCGCTAGAACACTGGTTCCAGATCGGTTCAGGTGGAGACCGTCCCAGCAGTACAGATCCCCCCGGTTCCAAAACTGATGAATGCCCCATGAGATGGAATCCCTCTTTCCCACACCAATCCCTTAGCCACGTGTTTACTTCTCTAACTTTCTTATCCCTATGCCAATTGGTATGTGGCTCGGGCAGTAATCCGGAGATTATGACCCTTGAAGACCTGTACTTCAATTTCTTTCCGAGTGCTTGATAATCCCTGAACAGGTCCTCTACCCTAGCTTTGCCTATGTCGTTAGTCCCACCGTGGACCACAACAACTGGATCTTCCCCCTCCCGCTCCAATATCTTTTCAAGCAGGTCGGAGGTGTCCTGCACCCTGGCACCAGCAGGCAACACACCATGCGGGACTCCCGATCCGGCCTGCATAGGATACTATCTGTCCCCCTAATTATAGAATCCCCTATAACCACTATTTGTCCTTTTGCTTCCCCCTCTTGAATGGCCTTCTGCACCATGGTGCCGTGGTCAGCTGGCTCATCCTGTCCACAGCCTTTTCCCTCATCCGTACAGGGAGCAAGAATCTCATACCTGTTGGACAAGGTCAAGGGCTGCGGCTCCTGCACTCCTGAACTCAGAATCCCCCTATCTGCCTCACTTACAGTCACACCCTGTTGTCCCTGAACACTTACTGAATTTGAATTTCTTAATCTACCAGGTGTGACTGCCTCCTGAAACAAAGTGTCCAGGTAACTCTCCCCCTCCCGGATGTGCCGCAGAGTTTGAAGCTCAGATTCCAGATCTTAGAACACACCTACTTAAAAAGGACCATTGGCTTCGAGGTAAGTGCTTAAATAGCAAAACACTTACCTTCCCAACAGCCTCTCCGCTCTGACCTCGCTTCCGCCCAGCTCCCGCCGTTCTCTGCTGTAAAAAAGGTCCCCTTACTATACCGGATGATCTGTGTCAGCTCTTGCTTTGAAGTAATCAAAACTGATTTGTTTGCTTGACCTTGATAGAGCAGAAACTAGGGAATGGAGGTTATGATGAAATTTATCCTTCATCGTGGTTGGTCTTTGTATGAGGTATTCACACTGTTGAGAGTTGCTAACCTATTGCTATGTACGGGGAGTTCAAGCACCATCAAATGATAATTTTCTCCCTTAGGACGACAAGTCAACTCACTGATGGGGTGATTCATGACAAGAAAACCTACACTAGCTTTGTGCTGTTCTTCTATTGAATGTCGACTCCAATGTAACCTGCATTGATTTCCTTGATCCGACCCTCCGTGGGTAGACGAGTCTTGCTGAGAGCTGTGATCTGCACATGGTACCTAGTCAGAGATAACAAGGTGTAGAGCTGGATGAACACAGCAGACCAAGCAGCATCAGAGGAGCAGGAAGGCTGACATTTTGGGCCTAGACCCTTCAGCTCTGTATGGACAAGAGCGCGTCTTTGGTCCAATTTGTTGGCTGTTGAGGGTGTGCACATTCCACATGCCATTGATGACCAGTGTTACCTTTTACTTTCTTTTTGTGATTGACTTACAACTGTGTGGATGTAAACCCGGTCAACTGTAGCTTTCTGGCCAGGGAAGTAAAGCAAACAGTATTTAGGACATCTTTTCCAGCTCTTTCCTCGTATTAACAAGGTGTCGTCCTGAAAAGACCTGTTCAATCACTCAAGTGACTGCTTATTTCCAGTTGCAGATCTGACCGTGACCTCACCTGGCTTGAAACACCCAAAGAATTAGTTTGTCTGATATCTTGACCGGTTGTTCCTTGGATGGATTTTCCTATTCTTGTAGAGTTTAACTTGCTCTGCCATGTGAACAAAATGGAGGACAAGACATGCTGCCCTAATCGAAAGTGAAAATGCTTGATTGTGAAATATCGATAAGCTTTCAACTTTTTGGATTCCCCTGTGTTGAAAATTGCTCATGGCATACTCTTCATTTTAAGTCTATCACTTCTGGAACATGCAGTTGTGCTGTAAACAGTGTGTTCTTAACAAAGGCTCCCTGTCTGATAACAGTGATACTGTCCCCGCTATTGAACTCGAAGTTTATAAGGTAACCATGGACCACTGGCCAAAAAGCAAGGACTAGATCCATTAATTCCCCTCACAACACTTTAGGTTTTTCTTCTGTTGTAGATTGTTCAATTCTTTCTTTTTAATCATTCATGTGGGTGTCTCTAGCTAGACCAACATTCATTGCCCAGAGGGCAATCAAGAGTCAAACACATTGCTGTGTATGACCAGAGAAGGACAACAGCTTCCTTCCCTAAAGGGCATTAGTGAACCAGCTGGGTTTTTCCAAAAATCAACAACAGTTTCATGACCATCATTAGACTCTTAGTCCCAGATTTTTATTGAATTAAAATTCCACCATCTGCCATGGCAGGACTTGAACCCATGTCCCCAGAATGCTGCCTAGGTCTCTGGAATAATAGTCTCGTGATAATACCACAAGGCCATTGCCTCCCGTTAAGGCTCCTTAACTTTGCATGGGTGGCTTTGATTTATAGTTTTTCTTAAATCATGTCCCAATTCTGCATAATTTCGGAAAGTGACCTATTCTGTGATAGATAAAGTATTCACTTTTAATTGTTCAATATTCTTTGTACCCGTGAGATTTATTTACTCTTTAGTGCTGACAAGCATTTTTCGATTTGGTACCACTGTTTCTCAATGTAGCATTTGTGGTTTGGTGTGTGTCCTAAGAACTCAAGGGACTCTGTTGGTCTTATGTGCCAAGATTGCTCCTATATTCTTAGGGTTGATCCATGTTGCTTCTGGACTTGTGCTTCATATACCATCTGACTGGCTTTATCAAGAGCCACCATTGATTTTTATAAATATGACAAAGGCTTGTCATCAATTTCTATGATTGCTCCACTAATCTATAGAGATAATTAATAGAATAATTTATAGTTACTCCTGGATGTTGAACTCTTCTGTTAAGTCTTAATCTTTCAGTAGTATTATTTGTTCTGACATTGAAATAATTATTAAAGGCTTTCAGTACCTCTCCAAAAGTACCTAGAATTTTTAAGCCATTTTAAGCTATAATACAATCAGGTATAGTCCTAATTGTGCATGGCTGTGTATTTACTGGTTCAGCTTCTGAGTTAGTATTTAATTCAAAAATTATTTCTATCTCAGAAGTTATTTTCTCTATGATGTCCAATTCTCCACTGTGTTTGACTCATCTGTTAAATTGCATCATGTTGGCAATATTATTTCTGATGCCACATCTTCCTAATGTAATAATATATTTTGCTTGCTTAAAAGACTTTTATTTCACTGGAACAATTTAACTGCAGTTCTTTGCTATTGTACTCAAGGGTTTCCCAGTTTGGCAGCTAAAAGGGAGGATTTCAGCCTTCTCAGCAATAAAATAGCAGATTGCTAACTTTTATGGGTAAAATGGAAGATTCCTGCTTCACTGTATGAAGCCAACTGTTTCCTTTAAGAAATGATTCATAATTCAGTCACAATGGCACTGAATAGTGCATGCTCCTTACAGTTTAAGTAAATAGTCCCACCTTTATTGAGCCTCTTATGAAGGGTCTCTCACCTTTTCCATGGTTTGAACTAAGTCTCCTAAAATTTTCTTTCAAACTTTCTATCTCATTTAGACCAGGTCTGCTTAGGCTTTTAATCTCCCAATATCATAATGTTAATTATTTGACTTTCTGAAATCCCTGAATTTCTGACTGCAGATCATCAGTTCTTAAGTGATTCATTACATCCTCTTCTGCCTGTCTGTGTTGTAGTGTCCACTTGCTATGGTAGTGATGCTTGATCTGAGCTACAAGTGATTTTATTTTTTAACTTCTAGATTTCCAGCCTGAATTACTGCACCATATGAAAGACTCCTGTATCCGACCAGGACTTTTAAGCTTTACTCACAGAGCCTCCAATTTCAGATTACTCAGTGCTGAACTCCAACCTTTGACTGCTCCCATAGACTCATGTTGCAGCCTGTATCTGCTTCAGAGATGCTAATTCTCCTTCTCCAGAGAGTTGCTAACACTCACGCTTCAATGAATCACTCACCAGGTCTGAAATGTTTTTCCCATCCAGTGGAAGATTTTTCCTTGTTGAGGATGGCCATGAGGGTTTCTTTGATAGTGTTCTTCAATTTTCAGTTCCTCCCTCCAGCAGATGGTGCTGTATGGGTAGGTGAATGTGAGCTGCACTTGAGGATCTCACCAACCACGTACCAGTGTTGCATGAGCTCTATGTGCAGTCAAATCAAATCTGCATTGCTGCCTACTGTGCAGAATGGAAATACCAGCTGACTATACTGTGCGAGCTACTGTTCATTATGAAGATTGCTGGCACCATCTTCTTTAAGTTTGCAAAATTACAGAGCCTATTTGTTTGAATGAGGTAGAGAAAAACCATTTCCTGTTCTAATTAAAAGTGTCTCTGAACAAGGTACGTTTATTGCATGTTAGCAACTGGGAACAGGCTACACTAATATGATAGACATTCTTCTGTGGATTTTGAGGAGGGCTAGATGCCATGCCTTAATCCCTTGAGATCCTAAGCAGTTCTATGTACAAGTCCATGTGACATTATTGTAGTTGGTGATACTTATGGCACTCCTCAGTGTTAACTCTTTCAGTCTAGATTGTCTAGATTAGGATGTTACACTTAGGAGTTACATTTAATAATCCCATTATTGACGAATGAACCTGACTGGTATTCCTGATGAATTAACAACAAATTGCATTTATATAGTTGCCTTAAACAAGTATAATACCCCATGGTGTTTCACAGGAATGTGATTAGCTAAAGTAATAGACATTAAGCCAAAGAGGTTTGTCAAAGAAAGCTTGATGTTCAGACACAACTTAAAAAAGGAGCGAGATTAATGGAGAGTTTAGGAGGGGAATTACAAAGAGTGGGTCCTCAACAACTGGTAGCATTGTCCCCAATCATAGGCCAAAGAAACTCAAGGATGGAGAAAAGATGAAGATTAGGAATCATGAAGTTCTTGAAGAATTGTAGAGTTGGAGGAAGCTGCATAGAAGTTGCAGTACCGAAACTGGCCATTCAGCTCATTTAGCTGGCATTTGTGTATAAAAGAAACCTGCCTTTTTTTAATGCTATCAACATAGATGTTGCCATATCATGTTGGGATATGGAGATCATGCCAATTTATAAACTTGTTGCCTCAACTTCCCATCAACTTAGAAGGGCATATAGCTTTAAAACAGTACAGTGAAATACAATTTAAGTGCTGAGCATTTTGTTATATTTCACACTGTTGGGGAGGTATAAATAACGTTAGCTCAACAGTGTCTGCCTGCAGTTGAACAAATTTTGTCTTTGTGCAATACACAAGTGGAAAAAGACAAATGGAAAATGTTCAAAAATACTCAGCAGGTTAGGATGCATCTCTGTGCAGCCAACGATGTTTCTCACTCGACGCAAATGTTTCCTAACCTGCTGCGATTTTCCCAGTACATTCTGTTTCTATTCCAATTTCCAGCATCTGCACTATTGCTGCTTTTGTTTTCCAATGTGGAAATGCAAGTTATTTGCCTGGATCAGTGAACCATAATACCCAGGACTCAAGGAGTTGATCATTTTAACATTTTGATTCATCCACAAAGGGAGGCCTTTAAATATTCACTTTATAAGAAACTTAAAGAAACTGGTCTAGTGCTGGTACATCTGTTATTGTCATTACTGTCAGCTTAAAGCATTGCAATGCTGAACTGCAAAATGAACTATTCAGCTGTCAGCATGAATACAACGTACCTGGAATAGTCTTGCAGCTTCCACTGCAGGTGTGACCCCAAATATCAATTTCTGGTGAAAGTGTTTTATGCTGATGTTCTCCCAAAATGCAAACAGCTTTAAAATAAGCATCACAATTTCATTTATCATTGTCCTGTGGTGATGGCATCCAAACGACGATGCCTTCTGTAAAAGTCACAGAAAATACTAGAGACACTCAGCACGTCATGCAGGATCTGCGCAGAGAAACAGAAATAGTGTCTTGGGTATAAAAATGGGAAAGAGGGTGGAAGAGCACGGTAATGGGTGAAGAACTGGGAAATGTGGAAGCCTGTAGATTTCCAGACATACTTGGAACTAGGATTAAGCCAGCAAGGCTGTAGGAATGCTTTCTCCTACCTAACGCCACACATTGGGTGATGAACGGAGGCAGATTCACTCTTTTCTGTAAAATGTCAATACAATTTCAAAATAAGGCCCTGCAGAGCTTAATAGCAGACCCTCTTTAAACTTACTTTCTAGAGAATTTGATCCACTTAACGCCCGACCATGTGAAATGATAGCCGATGTGGGTGTAGAAATTGAGCACAAGAAGCCTTAGCTGGGAATCCATGGGGACAGTCTTCAGAAACTATTGGAAAGAGGATCACAGGAGGTCAGGAGTTGAAGGTTATAGCAAAGCTGGGTGGGATGTACAGGAGTACAGTGCAACAGTGAGGAAGGTAGGAACAAAAGCAGGTATAATCCATGCTTTGGATCACTATGCTACCAATGGGGAATCCAAACCCCAAGCACCAACTCTCACTTCCTCACCCAGGAGAATATGTCCACTTTGTTAAGTCTATTCAGGATCATATAAACTTCAATCAAATCACCTTCACTCTTCTGAATTCTAATGAAAACAAGCCCAACCTGTTTTGTCTTTCCTCATAAAATATTCCATTCATTCCAACCATCAATGTAGTAAACCTCCTCTGAACCATGTTACTAGTTAACTGGTGAATTTGCAGTTAGTTTTTGTTTTGTGGTTATATCTGCAATTGGTCTCATCATCGACACCCATATAATGTCATCACTGTACCCTGAGACCTTACCTTTACTTTTCTGTATAATGTACGCACGTCAACAGTTTCTGCAATCTCCCAATTTCACTTAAGTCTTGACTAAGTATAACACACACTAGAAAACAATTTTAAGAAGAATAGATTTTGGAGGGGAACCAATGCTTGTCAGAAGGTATTATGGAATGCAGAGGATGCTGTGTTCCTAAGATATATCAGCCCTAACTTGGTGCTTCATCAATTGTGTGTTAATTCTCAAACATCTATTTTTAAAGGCATCTCTCACAAGAGAAGTAGCACAGAACAGACTTGTGTGCAAAAATATAACAGCTGATTGGAAAATCTAATTCCTATCTGTCACAAGACGTTCGTTTAATGTTGACTGTGAAGTAGAATGGAAAGCTAACTGCGTGAGCTGCCACTTTGATCAAAATTTAGGAAGTTGGTCTTAATGGCACACATTGAATATTGATGTCTAAATGTATTATGTAGTCACACAAGTGTCAGATACCTGACTGCTGAGGTAAATGCTGCTTACAGATAGATTTTAAGTTTTTGTTTAGGAGATGTAAGGGGAGTAATCAGATGGAAAGATGTAAAAAAGCAGAAGCATTGAAAATTTCCAGCATTCGAGGAGGCCATTTGGCCCATCATACCTGTGTTAGCTGCAAAAGAGCTAACAAACAGAATTCCACTTTCCAACTGTGGGCCCACAGAACTGTGCATTACAGCACATAGTCTTTCACATAATTTTGAATGCAGTGAGGGTTTCTGCTGCTACCATCTTTTCACGCAGTGAACTTCTGCCCTCCACCAGCTTCTGGGTGAAAATATTTTTCCTTAATTCCCCTTTAATTGTTCTGCCAATTGTTTTAAATCTATGCTGTCTGGTTATTACTATACTATTTGCTTAGAGAAATAATTCCTTTCTATTCATTTTATCCACCTCAACTTTATGCAGTTCAATCCCCCATCAGCATCCTCTATTCCAAAGAAACAACCTAATCAAATTTTTCTCAACACTAAAATTTGCAACTGCTGACAATACCTCTCCAAATCTTCTTTGTACTCTCTCCAGTGTGACCCCAAACATTTTGTAAACGTTGACCAGAGCCATTTACAGTACCCTTGCTGTGACCTAACTGGTATTTTACACAAGTAAAACAATGCACTGTGGATGCTGGGGATCTGAAACAAGCACAGAGAATGCTGGAGAAACTTGGTGGGTCTCTCAGCATCTGTGGAAAGACTCTTCGGAAGAGTCCTACTGGATTTAAAATGTTCACTCTGTTCCTCTCTCCATAAATGCTACAAAATCTAGTGTTATACACAGTTTTAGCATGACCTTCCCACACTTGTACTCTTTGCTTCTGCAAATATCCTGTATCCTTCACAGACACCTTCTCTACCCATTGACTTCTTTATTATATGTTCCTTCCTTGCTAGCCTGCTTCCAGTTCAGTACCTTACAATTTGTTCATTTTAATTCTGTTTGCTATGTTTGTTGCCCATATGACCAGTCCGTGGATATCCTCCTGTAGTCTTTAGCTTTTTTCCTGTGTCAATCACAGGCCCAGATTTCATATTCTGTGCAAATTTCTTCATCATGACCCCTCACATTTAAATTTATGCCATTGATATACATTGTGAAATGAAAGGGACTCAATACTGAAGTTTGTGGAACACAATTAGAAATATCCTACCTGCCACAAAAAACACAGGTAGCAATTAAACTTTGCCTCATTGAATTTTAGGTTCAACTTGCCCCTTGCCCTTAGATTCCATGGTTCTTGCTTTTCTATGTAGTCTTCCACATGAAACCTTGCTAAAATTTGTTTAGGCTACATCAAATGTTTTACCTCAAACTGACTCCACCTTATCCTGCTATATTCATCCTGACCTCGATTAACCTATGTTTATTTTTCCCACCACTGAGGATATGTTCATTGGCCTTACAGTATCTCAATCTATCTCTTTCCTTTTTTTTAAACAACGCAAAATGTTAGCAATGCTACAGAAGATTGCGAAAAGATTGCCCAATCTTCAGCTGTTTTCTCCCCTTGTTACCCCTGGTATGCATTTCATTTGGGCCTGGGCATTGATCCACTTTCAAAAATACAAATCCTTTAATATCACTTTGGGTGCCTCTTGATTTTACACACCACTAATTTTTCACGCCTTCTCTTCACTTTTGTTATTTTCTTTTTTATTTCACCCCTGCATTCTGTAACTGCTATCTGTTTTCTGAGATATTGAGATCATTGTATTTAATATAAATGTTCTTTTTTGTTTTATTCTACTCTGGATGCTCATCGATAGATGTGTCTAGATTCAGGAATTGCACATTTTTCTTTGTGGGAACACATTTATTGTGAACCCATTCTACCTCTGGCTTGTTTAACTGATTTACCTCCAATTGAACCGCTGCAGCGGTTCAGCACTGCTTTTTCAAAAACAAGTTGGGATGGACAACAACTGAGTCTCATTTGTTGGACTGGGCTCCCAAGAACAAGTAAAACCATGCAACAGCTTAGTAAAACTGGGCTTTGTCCAATTTAAAACCTGAAGAACAAACCTATTGTCTTCTGTCAGGATGGCAGACCATTCACTGCATCAAATGCCCTTATAGTTGCCTTTTAGTCAACCAACCATGACTAAACCGTAGAATCCACACAGTGTGGAAGCAGGCCATTTGGTCCATTGACCCTCTGAAGAACATCTTTTCCAGACCCATTTCTCCCCCCACCCCCACCTGTCCTAACCTTATTTCTTATAATCCTGCATTTCCCATGGCTAATCCACCTAGCCTGCACATCCTTGAACACAATGGCCAATTTCACAGAGCCAATCCACCTAACATGCCTACCACTGGACTGTGGGAAGAAACCAGTGCATCCAGAGGAAACCCACGCAGAAACAGGGAGAATGTGCTAACTCCACACAGACAGTTGCCTAAGGCTGGAATTGAACCCGGGTCCCTGGTGCTGTGAGGCAGCAGTGTTAACCACTGAGCCACCGTGCTGCCCCTGCTGCCATTCACAGCCACTCAGTGCAGCACCCAAGACCAAAAGATTCTTGAAGCTATCCATAAGGCCATAAGACATAGAAGCAGAAATTAGACCATTTGGCCGATGGAGTCTGCTCCGCCATTCAATCATGACTTTCTCAATCCCATTCTCTCGCCTTCTCCCCGTAATCTTTGATCCCCTTATTAATCGAGAACCTATCTATCTTTGTCTTAAATGTACTCAATGACCTTGATGGACAGCCTTCTATGGCAATGAATCCTGTAAAACCATCTGCAGTCTCGTCACTGAAAATCAGCAGCCCTCAACCGTGTATACTGCATTCACTGGGCAGTGAAGTGTCGAAGCATGACAGCAGTGACAGGCACATGCAAAACCAATACTGAGGCATAAATCATTCAGTTTTGTGTGTCTTATTGAAAGTGCTGATGAAAACTTTTATGTGGTGTCTTTTATACCAGGATTTCAGCCAAGAGAATACTGTGTCATCTGCTGCAGACAAATGGAGAGCTGGTGAATTGTGGAACAATGATAGTGTGAGGAAGAGATTTCAGGGAAACCAGATTCTGAACTGCCAAGGATCAGCAGCCAAAGCTTCCATCGCTGAAAACAGACTTTCTCCCTTTGTATATTCCTCTGTTCTCCTTGTGAAAGTTCTGCACTACTCCCTTTTGAATCTGAAATTCTCCAAACTCTTCCAATCAATGTACACAATGCTTCCACTCATTCTGAAGTAACAAAAGAAAGCCAAAAGCAACTCACCTGGAAGTCCCATTATGTGCCCTTTAAGTAATGTTAAAGGGCATCTCCCTGGACTTCAGTGGCATCTGTGAGGCCCATTGTGTGCTAGAAGCAAAATGCAAGCACTCTGCATGTTCTCAGCTTGTGCACAGCATATCCTCAATGTTGCCTTTATGGTAAAAATAGTTGGAAACAGACTTTTGAACTTTAAAACGTCTGTAGTGACCAAAGTCACATTTTCTGGCTGTAAAATTTGTTTTTTTTTCCCAAAAAAAAGTCTCACTTGTATGCATACAAGTTATCATAATCTTTACAGCTTTCTCTGAAATAACATCATGTTTTCTGAGCTGTGGTGATTATAGCCAGATTCTGCAGTATTTGAAAACTCCCCCAAATCAAAGCTGCTGCATAGTCCTTCCTGGATTTTGAGCCTGGCACTCACCTAAATGAAAAGTGCAACATTCCTCAAGGAATTGATTTCTGAAGAAGGGTCTAAGCCCGAAATGTCAGTCTTCCTGCTCCTCTGATGCTGCTTGGCCTGCTGTGTTCATCCAGCTCTACACCTTGTTATCTCACATTCCTCAGGGAACTCGGTTGAAGAAAAACAGAGTTGAGGGACAAGGCACAGCCCCTTTTTACAGCACTGACAATCATACGATAAGTTTAAAGAGTCCGTGAGAATTCTAGTGAATTGATGAATGAGTAATGAATACAAGAGAATAGTAATTTATTGTTACTTGTGTTTATGAAATTCAGCGAGGTGGGTATAAATTGCAACAATTCCGCACTGTTTTAATTACAGAAATTATCAAAAAAAAATTGCGTCAAAGTTAGGGTAAAGATTGTTCCCTGCACGGCAATTTGAGTTTATGGAGTGGCTACAGGATGCTGCCGAAGCCACCCCTGAGGCTGGCAAAGCAAAGATTTCCAGACTAGATCTAGCAGCCAACACTGAAGACACAACATTGCCGCCATCGCAAGGAAAGACAGACTGGACCCATCCCATGTTGCCGACGCTGAAGCATTGCTCAAGCCATCGCCACTTCAGTTATCGCCTCAAGCCGCCATAGCCATGAGGAAAGAAGTGGAAGCACCGTGCCACTACTGTTACAGCTACTCTGTGGCCACCAGGAGGAACGTACGAGAACCACCAATGGTGAAGCCTTCCATAAAGCCACGGCCATGAGGAACAGGCATCTGGATCTGTTCAGCTGCTGCTCAGCAGGCATTTAAAACCTCCTTCCTCCACTGCAGCCACAGAAAAGAAGAAAAGGTGATTCCTGATACAAGAGAGAAATGAAGAAATAAAGAAACGAAACAAAATAAAAGATGAAGAAGAATGGGGCCGGCCACGGGAGCAGGAGTGTCTGGGTACCGAGCGCAAACGCTTCCTACCCTGCTGCTGCCGCCATCTTGAATTGATGATGACTGATTGAACGAATGAATGATTAGGTGTGTGGGTGAGGTGGCTGAGATGAGTGAGGTGGGTACGTTAGGTAAAATGGGTCTTGCAGATAGTTGGGCTGGGTCAGGAATAATTGGGAGGGGATTGTCCGGTTGGAGGTTATTCAGGTCTGGTTGGGAAAGCAGTCAGATAGTTGGGAGCAGTAATCAGATCACTGGTGCAGTTGCATTAAGGGGATCGATGCTGAGAGGGGCTTGGGTCAGGGAATAGTCAGATTGTTGGGACAGGGTGGTGTCGTCAAGTCAGATTGGGCAGTTGTGAAGTTAAGAGGTAGTCGGGTTGGGTTGGGAGATGGTCAGGGTGGGGACACCATTGCGGATACTCTTGCAGGTGGTTTAGCCAGTTGTGGAGTTACCCAAGAGATAGACTTGGTTTAAATCTGTAGAACATTTTGTAGCTAACAATCCCGGTAAATACTGTGGAATTGTCTAACATCTCCAACCCTAACTCAGAGTCAGAGGCATTCATGGAGGGCCCTGAGAAGCATGGGAAGTGTTCATTGGAAGTTGAAACTTTCCAGGCAATTGTCCTATGGATCCATGGATCAGGGCCTGTACATGACCCAGATGCGCATCTCTAGGTATACGTCTGGTCTGTAATGGTCTGGAGCTAGAAGATTTGGCTGAATGATTTTCTGCTTTGATGAAAATGAATAGATGAACATCAGCTAGTTTGTGCAAAATTCATGCCACCTCTTCCCATAATTAATATTTCGGTACTGTCATATTAAAACCAGTTCTGCAGTTCACCACCTTCAAAGCATGACTAAATTACAGCAGTGTGTTAAATGCAATGCAATCATTAATCTTTGCTCTCCTCATATTAAAAAAAATAATGCAGAACCAATGATTTCTCCTGGGTATCTGAATGATTCGAGTGGTAAAGAGGATCACAATTGTTGTCACTTTTGAATCCAGATATAAAGATCGATTATGTGCTTAAGTTTAGCATCTAACTAATAATTCTGATCTCCAGCTTCAGAGACTATGTGGCTTGCCTCATTCCCCTATCTTTCTGAAGATCATCAAACTAATGCAGTGCAGATTAAATCGGTTAGTCGGCTTTATTTCCTGGTTAATTAATATACAGTTGCTAAATATTTGACATAAAGGAATCAGCACAGCATGTGAATACAACAAAATTGCAATCAACTCATGAGGGACAAAAACGTCTGTTTGAAATAATAAACAAAAAGACTTTTATAAGAATCCATCAGACTTGTCTCTTGGTATATCTTCTATATTTTTTTGAAGTGGAATGAAACCCAGTTTCTAAAGGGAGTTTGGACCTTCCACTGAAGTGGAAAATAGTTGTTAAATTAGCCAGCTCTTGTTAACTCCAGAGGTTTCCAACATCAAATCTACCGATTATTCGCGACTGAAAAATATTAATAGAAATTAGTACTGACAAGGTGTTCACATGTCATCTAAATTCCAAAACAGTCTTCATTATGAATTATTCAGTTAACATTAAAAACAGGATGGCCCTGGTCTTGTAGATAACCTGCAGTCCTCATATTAATTCTGAACTGCACATTCCGACAATCACTTGCCATTGAGAGCCCCTTGTTCCTGGTGGAATTGCAAATGGCAGCAAGGTGGAGGAAAGTGCCGGATGAAGTTTGGTCCAAAAATGTCTCAATAGCAAAGGAATTCTATCCTGGTTACTGGCCATGAAGGAGCAAAAATGTTACTGTAGTGAGGTTGTGTGCCTCAAAGTTTCCACATTAAACACAGTCACCTGTAAGCTTCTACCATGGTCCACAATCTTTTACTGCAATGTTGAAATAGTTTTTCTGGCTATATTTAAACAAAAGCATACCTTTTACTCAGTCATATTTATGTCAGGGACTCAGTCCATTTGTGATTTCTCAAGATACCATTGATTAAACTTTCAAGTTAATATATAGACCTCAGTACTAACACTAAGTTGCATTTTCAACTGGGAATTACAACATTTATGTGCACAAAATCCAGAAGAGAGTTCAGCAGGTTGGATGCGAGCAGCTAAGAATTAATTAATTTTAATATTCTTTTCTAAAGGAGGAAGACATTCATTGTCAAATTTTGAAACGGTAAAGGCACTGCTTTCATAATGTATTTGCAAAGGCAATTGTTTTTTTTTTCACCTCATTTCCATATCTATTACTTGGCTGATGCCAGAGCACATTAATCAGCACAACAGCTGAAAACTACAATACAGGGAATACAACACAATGGAGCAAATTTTCAGCTTGACATTTCCTGAAAATAGAAAATAGATAGTCAGAAAAGATCAATCAGGTCTTTCAAGTGCCGATCCTATGACAATACTACACATTGAAGATACTGTGCACCAGTGGTGGAGGAGATGAATATTTAGCTAGTGATGAAGTGCTGACCACATTGAATACTTTATCCTGCATAGTGTTGAGCTGCTAGTATACTGTTATGATTCCAGCTGATGGTAATACCGGACATGTCACATCACAGAGTGAAACCTTACTTGATAGATCATAAGCTGTGTTTTTGCAATTTACTGCTGTGGTGTTAAGTCACTGAACATTTTCTTACAAGGATGTGAATCTACTTTTAACAAAAGAACATTAGTTTATTACTTATAGGTTAAAAATGAAGCTGTATATATTTTTGGCAATTGGCAAAGAGCTTATAACAGGAAAAAGAGACATTCAACCCTTCTCCCAACAAAATCACTTACAGTCACTGAAGGATCACTCCTACTTATACTTTAAAATTTAGTCAGTTGCACATTTACTAGATGGAATTCTCTCCATTGCTGTCACTCCATGAGATACACAGACACATTAATTCATTGACTTTTCTCACTGAAACGGAGAACAGCTAGCATCTTTTTCCAGCTGTGTCTACTTGGAGTGATAAAATAGCTTAAGACCTCTTTGCAGCACTGTTGGCCTAGAGCCTGCCAAAAACTAAACTGCCCTTCTGTTGGTAAGGATCCTTTCTTCTGGACTCAACCTGCTTCAGGTCCCTGTTCTCCTTTTCTCTGGTTGTAAAAACCCAAGTCAACAGTAAGCAGCAATTATATCAACAGGTAGCTGTTGAATTATTTAGCTAAAGTCACATGATTTCTTGGCAAGACTGTGTTTAGCTGCCTGTTCTAAATGACTGTCTGACCCTTTCTTAAAAACCAAATCAGACCTTCACAGCACTGCAATCCAAAATTTCATTTCCTCAACTTTTGAATTCAGTTTCACAAAATAATAGCAATGATATATTATAAACTTTCATCACAGTACCCATTCCAGTGGTGATAAATATTTAACCAACTTCTAGCTTAGTTAATGAAGAAGGTTTTGGGAATCTGGAGGTGAGTCACCCATCGCAGAGTTCCCAGCCTGGATGATTTTCAGATTCCTCCAAGTCAATACTTTTTTATTTGCAAAAATTCCATTGACAAACAATAAAATGTTAAGGAAGTGTGGAAGTGCCTTCTTAATTTAGTAATATGCAATAATTTCAGTAGGGGTCAATGATGGTGTATGTTACTTAAGCACCACGTAACATGAAATATACTTCTGATGTAACAAACTGGCAGAAGTATTTACATTAGCATCTGAATATGAACCAACAGACTAAGGTTTTGGGTGGAGAATTTCAAAGTTGTGTTAAGGATACATTACATAATTCCAGTGAAATGCATTGGTTTTGAAGGTGATAATCACCTTAGATGGTGAGATCAGAATCTACTTCTTCTGCACAAGGTGCCTCCATGGTCAATGGGTGCTTCCTTCCTCAACCAGTCATTCATGCATCCTGGCATCAGTGAAGCACCAGCCTCACAACATCGTTGTGCTTGGCGTTTGCCCAGCTTCAGGGCTTCCTCCATCAAGCTGAGCCAACAAGTGCATAGGAGCCTTCAGAATCACAGGTAAAGCGGGCAAATTAATAGTGATGCAAAAGGGCTTCATTGAGATGGGGTGAGGCTGATGGGTTCAGGGGTAACCTTATAGATGTTTATAAAATCATGAGGGGCATAGGAAAGTTGAATAGCCAAGGTCTCTTTCCAAGGGTAGTGGAGTCACAAACTAGAGGCCATAGGTTTAAGGTGAGAGGAGGAGTATTGTAAAGGGCCCTGATGGGCAACTTTTTCACACAGAGGGTGCATGGAATGAACTGCTAGAGGAAGTGGTAGAGACTGGTACAATTACAACATATAAAAGACATTTAGACAGGTACATGAATAGGAAAGATTTAGGCAGATATGGGCCAAATGCTGGCAAATGGGACAGTTTCATTTTAGGACACCTGGGCAGCATGAATGAGTTGAACCGAAGGATCTGTTTCCATGCTGAATGATGCTATGACAGCACCACAAAAGGGAAGGTGAAAAATGGGAGGTAATTCGTGTATTACAGGCATAGCCTGCAAGTCACTCGTGCAAACGCAGTGCTGGAACCTCACCATATTGTACCAAAGGTCAGCTGTGCAATAAATTCACGAAATAGCTGTAATTGCATGCAAAATGGAGGAATAAATTACTTTTTTTCTCTGATGGTGGTGGAGTTTACAATATTCACTTTGAAGGGGCAATTGCAATAATCATGGCTTCACTAATTATGCAATAATACCCGGTTGTCTTCAATTCTGACTTCATCCGGAGCTCAGTCATTGTCAAACGATGAAGATAACAAATTGTTGCCTCAAGCGATCATGTGCATTACATTGTTCCACTGATTGCTTCCTTATCATGTAAACTCAACAAGTTTTATTGCAACAATGACCTTAACACGAGTATTTAATATTCCTAAATGGCAACAAGAATCTGTAGCAGGAATTGGAAGGCAACACAGAATCTCAAAATCTCCCCTCCCCCAACCGCATCCCAAAACCAGCCCAGCTCATCCCCGCCTCCCTAACCTGTCCTTCCTCCCACCTGTCCCCTCCTCCAACCTCAAGCCCCACCCCCATCTCCTACCTACTAACCTCATCCTGCCCCCTTGACCTGTCCGTCCTCCCTGGACTGACCTATCCCCTCCCTAACTCCCCACCTACACTCACCTTTACTGGCTCCACCCCCACCTCTTTGACCTGTCTGTATCCTCTCCTTTATCCATCTTCTATCCACCTCCCCTTCTCTCCCTATTTCTTTCAGAGCCCCGTTCCCCTCCCCCATTTCTGAAGCAGGGTCTAGGCCCGAAACGTCAGCTTTCCTGCTCCTCTAATGCTGCTTGGCCTTCTGTGTTTATCCAGCTCTACAGCTTGTTGTCTCAGATTCTCCAGCATCTGCAGTTCCGACTATCTCTTAACACAGAATAGCTACCGTATAGACAAGCTTGATTGCAAGCAGTTGAGTAACGAATCTGAAGGCGGCTGAGAGTCGTCTCAGAGGAATTCTGGGAGACATCGTCACAGTCATCCCAACTGTACAGCAGGTCAGAGAGAACCTAGGGTCAAGGTGTGGTTAAACCTGATCCACTACATTGGTGTTTCCCACCTTCCCTTCTGAACAAAAAAAAAAAAAAAAAGACTCTGTGAGGAGGATGACTGGCAAAGGTAAAGGTATGCAAGGGACCATCCATTAAGAGAGAGGGCCAATGTTAGAGTAGAAGTGCTGAGGCCTTTGCGCGAAAGGTTGAAGTGGCTGAGCAGGGGTACAGGTAAGGGCTTTTTAACTCTCTTTCTGTCTCGATGGAGGGCCGTGGCATGCTCCTCTTACAGGATCAGGGAGGCTGCAGTGTCCTTGGGTGGCTACGCCTGTGAGAAGTGCACCTGGCTGCAGGTCCTGACAGACTGTGGTAGGGAGTTGGAGGTGGAGCTGGATGTACTCAGGATCATCTGGGATGCAGAGAAAATCATTGATAAGAGCTATAGTGAAGTGGTCACTGCTAACGTGTAGGCTGCAGGTAGCTGGACGACCACCAGAAGAGGTAAAGGGGGAAGGTACATCGTGCAAGATCCCCTTGTGGCCATTCCCCTCAATAACAGGTAACCATTTTGGATACTGTTGGGGAGGACGACCTTTCAGGGGCTCACAGCAGCAGCAGTCAGGCCAGAGGCACTGTGACCGGCTCTGAGGCTCAGAGGGAAAGGGTGTAGTCAGACAGAGCAATACTGATAGGAGACTCAGTTGTGAGGGGTACAGACAGGACACTCTGTGGCTGCAGAAGAGATACCAGGATGGTGTGTTGCCTCCTGGGTGTCAAGGTCAAGGCTGTCTCTGAGAGGTTACAGAACATTTTGAAGGGGGAGGGTGAACAGCCAGAGGTTGTTGTGCACATCAGTACAAATGACATAGATAGACAAAGGGATGGGGTCCTGCAAAATGAGTATAGGAGTTAGGTAAGAAGTTAAAAAGCAGGACGTCAAGGGTAGTGATCTCTTTATTACTCCCAGTGCCACACGCCAGTGAGGATAGAAATATAAATATAGGCCAGATGAATGCGTAGCTGAGGAGCTGGTGTAGGGGCAGGGTTTTCAGTTCTTGGATCATTGGGATCTCCTCTCGGGTAGAGGTGACCTATACAAGAGGGACAGGTTGCACTTGAACCAGAGGGGATTCAATTTCCCTGCAGGGAGATTTGCTAGTGTCATCTGGGAGGGTTTAAACTAGCTTGGCAGCGGGGGTGGACTCTGAATAAGAGAGGGGCATCAAGAAGTCAGGGGAAAATACATTAGCCATTGAGAGCAAGTTTACTATTCTGGATAGCCAGAGGCACTGTAAAAGTAGTGTAATGACTTCTGGTTTAAAGTGCATTTACTTCAACACATGAGGCCTGACTGGTAAGGCAGATGAGCCCAGAGCATGGATTGGCTTTGGTGACTTGGATATTATAGCCATAACAGAAACAGGGCTGAGAAAAGGGCAGGACTGGCAGCTCAATGTTCCAGGATACAGAAGCTACAGGCGTGACAGAATTACAAGTAAGTGAGGTGAGGAAGTTGCCCTTTGTTAAGGGAGGACATAACAACAGCACTTAGAGAGGATATTTTTAAGGGGTCATCAAATGAGGCCACATGGTTAGAACTTAGAAACAAGAAGGGGATGGTCACTCTGTTGGGACTATATTACACACCCCCAAATAAACAGCAGTACTAGAGGTGCAGATGTGTAGAGAGATTGCAGATACTTCTAGGAATAATAGTGTAGTATTGGTTGGAGATTTTAATTTTCCCTGAATTGACTGGGTCACCCAGAGTGTAAAAGGCCCAGGTGGCATGGAATTTGTCAAATGTGTCCAAGAAAGTTTCCTATATCAAGGTGTAGAGGGCCCTACTCAGGAGGGTGTGACACTGGACCTCCTTGTTGAAAACGACATCGAGCAAGTGGCTGAAGTGTCAGTCAGAGAGCACTTTGTGTCCAGTGATCATAATTCTCTTAGTTTTAACATAGTTATAGTAAAAGATAGGATAGGTCCACAGGTTAAGGTGCTAAAGTAATGGCCAATTTTGGGGACACCTGGCAGGATCCAGCAGAGGTCGATTGGGTGGGTCTGTTTGAAGGAAAAGGAATGACTAGCAAATGGGGAGGCTTTTAAAAGTGTGATGTCAAGAGTCCAGGGACAGTATGTCCCTGTTGGGGTGAAGGGGAAAGCTGGCAGGTTTAGGAATCCCTGGCTGACGAGGGATATTGAGACTCTGGTCAGGAACAAGAAGGCATACATTGGGTTTAAGCTATCGGCTCAAGTGAATCCCTAGATGACTATAAAAAAATGTAGGACTGCACTTAAGAGGGAAATCAAAAGAGCAAAAATATGGTATGAAATAGATCTGGCTGATAAGATTAAAGATAATCCTAAAAGATTCTTTCGCTATATTAAGAGTAAAATGGTGGCTAGAGAGAGAATGGATCCCCCTAAAGAGCAGCATGGCTACCTGTGTGTGGAGCCACAGGAGATGGGGGAGATTTTTAATGAATATTTCTCCCCTGTATTTACTGAGGAAAAAATCATGGACGCTAAGGAAATAAAGGAACAAGTGGGGATGTTTTGGGCTGCATACACATTATAAGAGAGGAGGTGTTTGCAGTCTTAGATCGCATTAAAGTGGATAAATCCCCGGGCCTGATCAAGTCCATCCTCGGATGTTGTGGGAGTCTAGGGGAGAAATTGCAGAGGCCCTTGCAAGATTTTTGTTTTATCTTTAGCTACTTGTGAAGTTCCAGAAAACTGGAGGGTGACTAATGTTGTTCCATTGTTTAAGAAATGTAGCAAAGATAATCCAGGGAACTACAGGCCAGTGAGCCTGACATCAGTGATCAACAAGTTAGTGGAGAGGATACAGAGGGTCAGGATCAACCAACATTTAGATAGTCAAGCTCTGATTAGGGATAATCAGAATTATTTTTTGTGCAGGAATTTATGTCTGACAAATCTTTTACAGATTTTTGTAGAGGTAACCAAGAGATTAGACGAGGATAGGGGAGTGGATGTTGTCTATATGGACTTTAGTAAGGCCTTTTACAAGGTCCCTTATGCCAGGCTAGTCACAAAGGTTAGGTCACATATGATCCAGGGAGAGCTACCTAATTGGATTCAAAACTGGCTCGATGGTAGGAAGACAAAGGGTGATGATTGAAGGTTGTTTCTCGGACTGGAGGCCTGTAACTAATAGTGTTCCATAGAGGTCGGTGCTGGGATCTTTGTTATTTGTTACCTACATAAATGATCTGGATGTAAATGTACAAGGCATGATTAATAAGTTTGTGGATGATACAAAATTAGTAAGTATCGTTGATAGGAGGAACGTTATGAAAAATTACAGAGAGATCTTGATCAGATGTGGAAGTGGGCTGAGGATTGGCAAATGCAATTCAGTGTAGATAAGTGTGAGGCGCTGCACTTGGAAATTCAAACCAAGGTAGGACTTATACAGTAAACGGTAAGGTCCTGAGGAGTGTTGTGGAACAGACAGACCTAGGAATACAAGTACATAGTTCATTGAAAGCGGCATCACAGGTAGATATGGTGATGAAGAAGGCATTTAGCATGCTGGTCTTCATTGGTTGAGCATTGAGTTTAGGAGTTGGGACATTATGTTACAATTGTATAAGTCATTGGTGAGGCCACACTTGGGAGTATTGTGTATAGTTTTGTTCACCCCGTTATAGGAAAGACATAGTTAAACTGGAAAGTGTGCAAAGAAGATCTACGAGCACGTTGTCAGCACTAGTAGGCCTGAGTTATAGGGAGAGGTTGGCCAGGACAGGACTTTATTCCTTGGAACATAGGAGAATGAGGAGTGACCTTATTGAGGTGTATAAAATCATGAGGGGCACAGATAGAATGAATGCATACAGTCTTTTTCCCAGGGATGGGGAATTTAAAAATAGAGGGCATAGGATTGAGGTGAGAGGGGATAGATTTAGGAAGGACCTGAGGGGCAACTTCTTCATGCAGAGAGTAGTGTATATATGGAATGGGCTGCCAGAAAAAGTAGTTGAGGCAGGTACAATAGCAACATTTAAAAAAAAAATTGGATAGGTACATGGACGGGAAGTGTTTAGAGTGATATGGACCAAATGCGGACAATTGGAACTAGCTGAGCGAGCACCATGGTCAGCATGGACCAGTTTGGGCTGAAGGGCCTGTTTCCATGCTGTATTACTCTATGACTTAGGCTGTGATGTAGAAGTGAAATTTTGTGGAGTTTGTGTGTTGAAGCCTGATTTCCTGGCAGGCTCTTATCAATGGAATCTTGATCACATTGGTTGTCCACCATGGTAATTGGTGATGCCATATACCTCAGAGCTCTTTATCAAGGTATGACAATGATGTCCTTGGGAAGACTCCATGCCACACATTGTGTGAGGTACAGTGTTCAGTTCAACTGTTAAAGATGTGAAGGTTCAGGTGCGATCTCTCGGATGCCATGCCTGCCTGTCTTATTCCTAATGAGAAGGAACCAGACAAAGAGACAGCAAACACAAGAGCTTTGGCAAGCCCAGAAAATGCAGCAGTTACCAGCATTTACCTCACAGTACTCAGAGGGACAATCAGAAGAACAAGATCCACCAAGAAGGCACAGGCCAACAGCGAGAACTGAAGTTATAGGCTTTGCTGCAAGTGCCTGAATGGTATCGCTGCAAAAGATCGAGGATGATCTGCTCCGTCATCTCAGAGCACTTCAAGTGACTGGAAGAGGACTCATGCTCTTAATGACTAAATGGTAATCAATCACAAAAGCCATCAAGATCAGATGCTCAAAATTTTCATGCTAATGGTACATTTTAGGGATCAACTGGGGTCCTCTATAGCATCTCCCAAATTAAAACGTCATTGACACTACTTTTGCCAGAACCCACCACTTCATTACCTTCAACCTTAATGAAGAGAGTGAAACAGCGAGCACATTAATTTTCTGTACCACTTTTGGCTTACCCGGATGCAGAATGCTACCGCTTTCATCCATGTTGTTTTTAGAGTGACCTATTTCCAAGCTTCTATATTTAAGAGCAGGGATGGATTCTGTTCTCTTAATGCTCAACAAATCTGTTACCATCGAAGGCTTAATTTAGAGATTTGAGAGGCATCTGGGGAATTGTCACGACTCATAAGTAAGGAACACTCACAAGTTCCTGCTTCTTTCCAAGGTCCTCAGGCCTTACAACGATGGAGGCGAGGGCTCCCCCTCCAAACCTGGCTCACAATACCTGTAAGAAATGCCTAAATGGACTCAGAATGAAGGTACATTGCCGTCACATGGCCTTCAGAATCATATGGGAAGAGGCCATCAGCTTGCTGAATATGATATTTTGATGCCTGGGCCACAGGACACATCTAAACTGTTCTTCACTTTTTACATTACAATTCAAATGCTATCAATATAAACGTGCAAATGATACCTTTAGTTAAACCAATGGTAAAGCAGCTTTGCATAACATGCCCCACATCATGCTAGGAAAATAAAAGCAACAGTGGCTCATTTAGAATTACCTAATAACTCAAATGGCTCTCATTACTTAGCTCGCGAATACCTCTGCTTTTAAATGCACTACCCTCGGGTAGGTATTTATCTTGGGCAGGAAGGCAAAGTACTCATCTCTTAGACAATATATTGTTGAGGGGAGGTGGCGGCTTGGTGGTAATATCACTAGACTACCAATCCAGAGACCCACGTAATGTTCTGGGACCTGTGTTCAAATCCTGCTATGGCAGATGGTTGCATTGGAGTTCAACAATTTTAAAAAAAAAAAAAAAATCTGGAATTAAGAGTCTAATGACCATGAAATTGTTGCCAATTGTTGGGGAAAATCCCATCTGGTTCACTAATGTCGTTTCAGGAAGGAAACTGCCATCCTTACTGGTTCTGGACCACATGCATCTCCAGACCCACAGCAATGGGGTTGACTCTTAACTGCCCTCTGGGAAATTAGGGATGGGCAATAAATGCTGCCCGGCCAGTGGCACCCTCATCCCATTAATGAATAAAATAAAAATCTCTTGAAGTGACTTGAACTGAATACCAAATGGATGAGGTGAATGGAGACTTTTAATTTGACACCACCTTTGTGAACTACCACTCAAGATATATTTCCACTGCTCAGATGGGATGTTCTAGTGATTGATGCAATATATTCAAGACACAAAAGCCAAAGCTGGTAATCCAGGCAGAATAGCACGGCAAAGATAAACCTTCATCCGCTGTTCAGTCAAAATTTATATTCCATGTTGAGGTGTATTTAGATATGTAGAGAAGAGTTTAATTCAGCCAATTGGAGTCTAGGTCGAGATAGCAAGAACTGCAGATGTTGCAAGTCAGAGTCAATACAGTGTGGAGCTGGAGGAACACAGCAGGTCAGGCAGTATCGGAGGAGCAGGAAAGTTGACATTTTGAGTCAGGGACCTGATGAAGTGTCCTGACCTGAAATGTCAACTTTCATGCTCCTCTCATGCTGCCTGACCTGTTGTATTCCTCCAGATCCACACTGTATCAAATTAGAGCCTTGACTACAGTTGGAGAACTGTTGAGAGACCATGTAACTTCTATTGGGTAATGCATATCATATAAAAGTCCATCAAGTATTTGAATGTCCTTCCCGGGATTAAAGGGCCTGGGGCTAAATAAAATCCTACTTCTCCGGAGACCAGCCAGCCAATCAGATGGTGCTCATGGCACCTCTCCATTGCAAACATTAGTGGCAGTATTGTTCAATAGCCAACAATCAGATACCTAGGACCAGTGAAGGAGCCCAGCCCTAGTCTGAGGGAGGGATCAAGGTCACCAACTGAAGAGTGGGGAAGGGAGAGAAGTGGTGTGGATCATCAAACTGGCTTCCAGCAGGCCCCTACCTGCTTCCCCATTCTACACCTCCTAAATCAGCCACTTTGCCTGTTTTAATGAAGCAAGCCACCTTAGAAACCCACAAATAACTACGAAACCAACTGGGTTTTGAACTTTCCATGGAACATTTTCCCCACCCGTCAATGGATTAATACCAGAATGGTACAATGCATCAGAATGAGGTTGCTAAGTGCAATTAATTAGCATCCAGGCAAGAAATGTCACACGTGGGTCTTCCCACTCCAGACTTAACTGGTTGGAGGCTGGAACTAAAGGGGATTGCAACCCATATCCTCTGAGCTGGTTAGATGCCATCCACTTCTAAACTTGTTGCTGGGTGTTGAGCGGAGCATGAAATTCCAGCCCAGATATGTATATTATTAAATCCGCTTTGAGGAGTGATCAGTTTTTTTTATATACCAGGTCTGTCATTAATTCTGTTGCAGTCAAATCGATAGCTATTAAAATATAGTAAAGGTTTGGTTCATCTCAAAAATTGAAAAGCTAATTTCCTATTGCCTATATGCAAAATGTTCTATCTTCTTTTAAAATAATCTTTCAAAATGTGTGGTTTTCTGCATCAAAGCCCATCTCCTATATTGCTCATTTCACATTTTGTTCGCTCACCCTTGAAAGCTGAGAATTCAGCTGACTAGGCCCTTAGCTTTGTAATTTCTTCCCGAAACCCCTCTCTTTTCTCCTTTAAGGTCACTTACGAAATCTGATAACTTTGACCAAGTTTCTAATCTTTTTATCTAATATTTGCATATGTGATCCAGTGTCTGACTTCCTTTGAAGTGACATGGAAAATGTACTCTGTTAAAGATGCTACATCAATGCAAGTTGTTGTCACTGTTACCCTGCTTATTCATGTTGGTTTGTGATTCCGAGTGATGCTGATAGTGTGGGTTCAACTCCCACACTGGCTGAAGTTACCATGCCTAAGGTCAGATTAAACCACCAGTCATCTCCCTGTAATGAGACAGCAGCCCTATAGTCCAGTAGAAATATGGTGACTTTACCTTTTATTCATACCTCATCCATCATCACTTTTCAGGTACACGACCAGAAGGAACAAATGCTTAACAGTATATGGCATCTTGAAAGCTGAGCAGAGCACTGTTTAATAAGGTTGCTCTACATACCCTCATTTATCTTAACACCCACGGGTTATAGGCAGATTCTTCTGCTAATCTGATATTGCTGGTGTTCTTTGCAGGATCTGTCAGAGTATATAATAACTCCAGGTGAACAATTAGGATATAAATCTTGTAACTCAAATCCTAGTAGATATAAAACCAAGATTAATTGCTAATGACCTAAGAGGTACCATTTATTTTTCATCTCTAATCAGGTAGGAATAACCCACAATGAAGCATATTTGCTGCAGTAATTCATTGACTGTCACCTTCCTTTTTAACCTGGAAACTTATCCTGTCCTGTATGCTATAAATCCCTTTCTAAATTTATACTTATCTATAACTTGTCGTTTGGCTTTCCTTCTACAAGTTGTTACATCTCAAGTCAGGTCAAGAGGTTCTTCTGCAACTTTCTCCATCATCAATCAACAGAGATTGCAGCTTTTTCCTCAGACTCCTTCCCAGGAGGAATATTATAGTCTAGTCATTGAACGAGCAATTAAATTAAATCCATCAGCATGTTGCAGAAGAACTTAAGTCATAACAATTTTAAAGTATCACGTAGAATGAGGAAATTAGAATATTTATATTATATTGACGTTTCAATATTGCAACTTTTCAGTTTTAATGGTGCATAGCATTCCTACAAATATTTTTCCTTTTCATAAGTTGTCATGCATTGTGCTTAGCTTAATCCTCATTTGCAATATAGAACATATAAAACTACAGCACAGGAATGGGCCCTTTGGTCCATGATATTATGACAAACACGACACCAAATTAAACTAATCCCTTCTGCCTGCATTTGGTCCATATCCCTCCATTCCTTGCATATTCATGTGCTTATCTAAAAGTGCCTTAAACAGCCCTATAACATCTGTCTCCACCAACATCCCTAGCAGTGCTTTCCAGGCTCCTACCACACTCTGTGTAACAAAACTTGCTCCTTACATCTCCTTTGAACTTACCCGCTCTCACTATAAACGCATGACCCCGCGTATTAAACATTTCAACTCTGGGGAAAAGGTTCTGACCATCAACCCTTCTCATAATTTTATATCAAGTCTCCCCTCAGACTCTGTCACTCCAGAGAAAACTTCCCATTGTGTTGTTACTATTTTCTGGTTTAGTTTGGATTGATCTGTTCTTCATGCAAGCTCAGACCAGACTTCAAGGTTCTTTAAGAAAAAAATTATTGATGTATAAGCAAATTACTGCTGATGCTGGAATGTGTACTGAAAACAACAAATGCTGGAGATCACAGCGAGTCTGCCAGCATCCGTGGAGGGACAACAAGCTAATGTTTTGAGTCTAAATGAAGACTCTGATGAAGACTGTCAACATTAGTTTGCTGTCTCTCCATTTATTGATGTATAGTAGCAGAGCTCCCTACTCTGGGTCATCCCAGTTCCAACCTTCTGCATTAGCCTCCAAAACATGATCACTGAGATCACAGTTACATTGCAGCATCTGAGAGGTTCACCTGCATATCTGTTAAATCCTATTTTTACATTTTCCACTCTAATTTTTATAAAGACACCCCAATGTCAAGTACTATAATTTGCAGTTGACCGGTGAATCAAACCTGGAGAACGCTGGAGAGGCTCAGCAGGTCTGGCACCATCTGTAGAGACTGGAACAGAGTTAATGTTTCAAGTTTGCTCTGACTCAAACCAGGTAAGATTTCACATCCAAGAAGTTCTAAGTAACCAGCACCTTGGCTGCCCTCACTTGGTTTTGTTGAGACAGCTTGCTGCAGTGTACGCATTTCACAATGAAACAAGTACTGGGGACCAGTTACGAGAGCTCGGTGTCAGTGAGGACCAACAAATAAGAAATCACTGTGAAGGATGCACCACATTCTTCCCCTTAGGTGCTACTTCTTCCAGAAACACACTGTTTGCTTCTACCCTTCTTGCAATGCAAAGAAGTAGACCATTTTGAGAAAATTGTTTCTTCATGCTTGAAGTGCCACCCAGCATGATTACTTCCTCAGTGACACTCTTTCTTCCCTTTGCTTTTGAGGTCCATCCAATAATTTCCTCATTTCAAGGTGATTTAGGTGTTAATCACTTTGAGGTTTCTCACTCTGATCTGATGCAAATTGTCCTTGAACCAAATTTATTCTTCGTCAGTTTGAAAACCTTCTTTATAAGTACAATTGAATAGGTTGAGAATTTCCATTGCTGAAGGGACATTACTTTCCACTTCTATGTTCTGCTATTTTTAGTGGCACGTATAATAGAATTTTGCAGAATATCGTTTACTGCAGAGAACGGTTGATAACGTCCTTAACTATGATCAAGTTTACATGGTTTGATAAGCATGTGGCCATGTATTGAAATAAAAGCAAATTAGGGACAGAGGCAGAAAATGTTGGAATTGATTTAAAAATATATATTTCATCAGTTCAGGCAGAATTGATAAGAAGCACCTAAGCAGACTTTAGGACGATTTAATTTGTCAGAATGAAAGGCTTTTCTTTAAAACCTCCAAGAGCTTTATAATATTTACACCTCATTACTGCTGTTTCAAAACAAGAATGTATTAATTTCTGACCTTTCAACCTTGCAACAGCTCTTGTGTCAAAACTCAAACCATAACTGGAAGACAATGAATTCTAAAACCGCTATTAGACCATAAAATGTATGATTGGAAGTAAGCTGTTTGGCCCCATGATTCCGTTCCACCATTCAATAGGTACATGGCTGATTCTTCATGTCTACTCTCTTGTCATTTCCTCGTAACCTTCAATTCCCCTATGGATCAAGAATTTATCTCATCCTTAATTATACACAAGGAGTCCGCCCCCAAAGCTCTCTGTGCCAAGGAGTCCCTCTCAACCCTCTGAGAGAAGAAATTCGTCCTCATCTCAGTGTTAAACTGGCACTTTATTCTGAGACTATGCACCTTGGTCCTAGACTGTCCCATAAGGGGAAACATCCTCTCAGCTATTATCCTGTCAAGCCTTTTAAGAATCTGTTATGTTTCAATGAGATCACCTCTCATTCTTCTAAACTCCAGTGAGTAGAGTCCCAACCTGTTTAACTTTTACCCATAAGACAATCCCTCCACACCAGGGATCATCCAAGTGAACATTCTCTAAATTGCCTCGAATGAAATGATATCTTTCTTCTAACAAGGGGACCAAAACTGCTCATAGTACTCCAGATGTGGTCTTCCCAGCACTTTGTACAGTGGCAATAAAACTTCTCTACTCTTATACTCCAACCCCCTTGAAATAACGGCCAAAATTCCATTGGCTTTCCTGATTACCTGCTGCACCAGTGTGCTAGCTTTCTGTGTTTATTGCATAAGTCACCCCAAATCCATTTGTGTTGCAGCTTTCTGCAGTTGTTTCTCTATTAAATAATATCATGTTCTTTTTGTTCTCCCTTCCAAAGTGAACAACTTTACATTTTCCCCATTATTCTTCATTTGCCAACATTTTGCCCACTTATTTAAGCCACCAATATCTCTCTGTAAACTGTCGGCAACTCCCTCACAACCTTTGTACGCTTACATTTGGCCATTCTTCAAACCAGCCATCCCAAAGTGTTTCCTGGGGCAGCATGGTGGCACAATGATTAGCACTGCTGCCTCACAACACTAGGCTAAATTACTCAGTGGCATCCAGGGATGTGCAGGTTAGATGGATTAACCATGGTAAAGGTGGGGTTACAGGGGTAAGGTAGGGGGTGGAAAGGCCTTTGGAGGGTCGGTTTTGACTTGATGGGCTAAATGGCCTGCTTCCAAACTGTAGTGATGCTATGTTGCTTCAATGCAGTGGCACTCTGAAAAAAGTTGAATTGCAAGTTCTAAAGCAATGTGCAAGCCTCAGTTGACTTACTAGGTTCAGAATTTGATGCCCCAACTCAGGGATGGACATTTACTGTTCTCCTTGTGACAGAGGAAGTTATAGAAAGAAAGATAGTGATAAGTTGCATTTATTTTACACAGCAAGTTATCTGATCTGGAGTGCATTGCCCGAAAGTGGGTGGAAGTAGATTTTATAGTAACTTTCTAAAGACAATCGGTCAAATACTTGAAAAGGGAGAAGTGTTAAACTGGTATGGACAGGGGTGATATGTTGCAGTAGTGGGCAACAAGGTTTTCAATCAGTTGCAACTTGCAAAGGATAGAAGTTCAGGAGACTGGTGAAGGGAAGCTTGGAATAATTGAGCCTGGAAGTGATGAAATCATGTTTCAGCAGGATTGCTGCCAGGAGTATTGCTGAAGTGAAAATAAACAGAGACAGAAAAGGTGAAGATACAAAAGATTAATTTGGACCCAAATGGAAATGTGCAATGTTCCCTTTTAAATTTACTCACTGTGTGTGACCCTTTTTATAAGAGGGAGTCCTTTCATTTCATTTTGGGGAATTGCAGGCATGCCTTATTTATCCTTGAATAGACCTTGCACAGTACCTGACAAACTGCTGTACATTCCTTCACCTGCTCAATTTAGTGAGTAAGTTTATACACCACTAGGCTCATCTTGCCACTACAGAGTTTAGAAGTTCCTTTATACCTTTAATTTTTGTTTGATTGCTCCACTCCCAGCTAGTGTCAAAATAACTCGACAGGACATATGGCAGGAGGTGAGGAAGAGGTTAAACATTCAAACAATTAGACACTGAGCTCCTTAGGTTTTAATCCAGTTGGATTGGTGATGTGATTATGCCAATATCCATAGGTAGGTCATTCCCTTAAATATTTTATTGAGGTAAACATCTCAAAAATTTAAGCACAGTTTTACTTTTGGTTCTGTTTCAATGAAATTAGGGCCCAGATGGAGTATATTCAAATGGGACAGTGATGTAGGTTTAAAAAAATCAATTAAACGGGCCAAAAATAGGTATTACCCTTGCAAGTCATAAAGAAGGAGATATGAAAAAAACTTCAACAAGGAACTGTTGCTGCAATGGTACAGTAGTTTGGCCATACACTCTACAGATGTAACAAGAATGGGGCTGGATGAACACTGCAGGTCAAGCAGCATCATAGGAGCAGGAAAACTTGACATTTCGGGCCTAAACCCTTCATCAGAAATGGGGGAGGGGAAGACAGTTCTGAAATAAATAGGGAGAGAGGGGGAGGCGGATAGAGGATGGATAGAGGAGAGGATAGGTGGAGAGGAGGCAGACAAGTCGAAGAGGCGGGGATGGAGCCAGTAAAGGTGAGTGTAGGTAGGGGGGTAGGGAGGAGATAGGTCAGTCCAGGGAGGACGGACAGGTCAAGGGAGCGGGATGATGTTAGTAGATAGGAGATGGGGGTGTGGCTTGAGGTGAGAGGAAAAACAGGTTAGGGAGGTGGAGATGAGCTGGGCTGGTTTTGGGATGCGGTTGGGGGAGGGGAGATTTTGAAGCTTGTGAAATCCACATTGATGCCATTGGGCTGCAGGGTTCCAACGCATCATCCTCCAACACTTCCGCCATCTGCAATCAGACCCCACCACCAAAGACGTTTTTCCCTCCCCACCCTTATCTGCCTTCCGGAGGGACCACTCCCTCCGTGACTCCCTTGTCCGCTGCACACTCCCCTCCAGTCCCACCACACCCAGCACTTTTCCCTGTAACTGCAGGAAGTGCTACACCTGCCCCCACACCTCCTCCCTCACCCCAATCCCTGGCCCAAGAAGACTTTCCACATCAGGCAGATGTTCACCTGCACATCTGCCAATGTGGTATACTGCATCCGCTGTACCCGTTGTGGCCTCCTCTACATCGGGGAAACCAAGCGGAGGCTTGGGGACCGCTTTGCAGAACACCTACGCTCAGTTCGCAACAAACAACTGCACCTCCCAGTCGCGAACCATTTCAACTCCCCCTCCCATTCCTCAGATGACATGTCCATCCTGGGCCTCCTGCAATGCCACAGAGATGCCACCCGAAGGCTGCAGGAACAGCAAATCATATTCAGCCTGGG
>JAHRHZ010000069.1:7395141-7461456 GCA_024137785.1 Ginglymostoma cirratum | reverse complement strand
CAAAAAAGAATCCCCCTCGTCCTCACATACCACCCCACCAACCTCCGGATCCAACGCATCATCCTCCGACACTTCCGCCATCTACAGTCAGACCCCACCACCAAAGACATCTTTCCCTCCCCACCCTTATCTGCCTTCCGGAGGGACCACTCCCTCCGCGACTCCCTTGTCCGCGCCACACTCCCCTCCAGCCCCACCACACCCGGCACTTTTCCTTGTAACCGCAGGAAGTGCTACACCTGCCCCCACACCTCCTCCCTCACCCCAATCCCAGGCCCCAAGAAGACATTCCACATCAGGCAGAGGTTCACCTGCACATCTGCCAATGTGGTATACTGCATCCGCTGTACCCGTTGTGGCTTCCTCTACATCGGGGAAACCAAGCAGAGGCTTGGGGACCGCTTTGCAGAACACCTGCGCTCAGTTCGCAACAAACAACTGCACCTCCCAGTCGCGAACCATTTCAACTCCCCCTCCCATTCCTCAGATGACATGTCCATCCTTGGCCTCCTACAATGCCACAGTGATGCCACCCGAAGGCTGCAGGAACAGCAAATCATATTCAGCCTGGGAACCCTGCAGCCCAATGGCATCAATGTGGATTTCACAAGTTTCAAAATCTCCCCTCCCCCAACCGCATCCCAAAACCAGCCCAGCTCATCTCCACCTCCCTAACCTGTTTTTCCTCTCACCTCAAGCCACACCCCCATCTCCTATCTACTAACATCATCCCGCCCCCTTGACCTGTCCGTCCTCCCTGGACTGACCTATCTCCTCCCTACCCCCCTACCTACACTCACCTTTACTGGCTCCATCCCCGCCTCTTCGACTTGTCTGCCTCCTCTCCACCTATCCTCTCCTCTATCCATCCTCTATCCGCCTCCCCCTCTCTCCCTATTTATTTCAGAACCCTCTTCCCCTCCCCCGTTTCTGATGAAGGGTTTAGGCCCGAAACATGAAGTTTTCCTGCTCCTATGATGCTGCTTGACCTGCAGTGTTCATCCAGCCCCATGCTTGTTATCTCTATATTAGTGAAACAGATTCGTTTTTTTGTGACAATCAATTCCATGGTCATCATTAGACTCTTCATTCCAGATTTTTAACTGAATTCAAATTCCACCATCTGCCATGGTGAGATTCGAACCAAAACATTACCTAGGTCTCTGGAGTAACAGTCCAGTGATAATACCACTTGGTCATTGCCTCCTTTAATTGTTCTCTACAGGCTGTACCCATTGGGAATCACGACCCCTTGTCTTTGATTCCAAAGCCCCTGCCTTAATTCACCATGACCTTGGAAATTCCCACCCACATCATTCACCTCCGTCCTGGGTCCTCCACTATCCTGGAACTCCAGTGGTCCTCTACTGGCAGCAACAACAGCTGAGTGAGACCTTCAGCCCCAGGGCCTTGATTTTGGGAGAAGAACCGCTAGTGAACTTGCTATTACCTGTTTGGTATGTGGATCAGTGAGCCTTCCCTGGAAGAGGCGGTGTAGATCTCTTTAATCAGCAGGCAAATTCTCTGAAGCCTCAGTAAGGTTGTGCCCTGGCTGTGTAACTGCGACCAGCCAAGATTTAAACTGATGGGCAGATAACCTCCACTTCTTATTCACAGAGCCCTCGGATAACTCATGGAATGTCTTTTTACAGTAAATGGGTTTGAGACAGCTCCCTGAAATGGTCTTTCAGTCATAGCACACAGAGTGAAACCAGAACACTTGATTCACTGATCGTGATAATTACTTGTCAAAATTATTGTGAGTGATAACCAGATGTCCTTATGCTAACTCCGAGGATCAAGTGAACAGGTAGACATCTCCAGTAAAAAAGAAAGCAAAATTGTTTGCTGTGAATGTATTAAGTATTAATATAGTGAATTATTGCATGTAATTTCTACCTTTAATGAGAAATTTATTAGTTTGTTTGAATTACATTCACAATTTTCATGTTTAGACTTTCTGGAAAGATTAAATCTTGTGCAGTGCTCAAAATTGTTTTGCCATCACCTGGAGGCAATACAAAGTTACCTTTCATTTCCTTCTGTGTGACACTTCAGGTCAAACTAAATTAATGGCTTCATAACACAATACTTTTGTACCATAAATAATATGTTGTTACTATCACACACAGTATAAATTGATCATAGGTTTTGCAATAATACCATAAGCGACTGTTTAATGTAAATGTATTCATGGTTTTATCAACCATTTCTTGAAAAATATTGAAAGCTACTTTAGATTGCGCAGGAAAGTATCATATTTACCAAGACCTGCAACAGTCCTACTGTCATTATGGATTACAGGGTCGCTCACTCTCTTTTGTTAGAATATGTCTGGAGCCTAAGGTTTTCATTATCGGTGCAAGATTAGAAAATTATGTAAATGTGCTGAGCTGTAAAAAAAAATTTGCACAGTAAGTGGGAAAAGATTATACAAGTAAATGTAAAAGTAGAAGGTCAGTCTGTGCTTGATGGATAAGAATAACTATGGGAAGTTTCTTGTGGGCTTGTGCATGCTTCTGAATTGGTTTGGTGAAAACCTTGTTTGTCTACTAGTCAGCAGTAAATTATTGCAAATGGCTGATTTCTACTTCAGTTGATGGCCTGTAATTTCTGATGACCAGACAGCAGTTATTCCAGAGAAGATGGGAGTTCTGCAGGGGGACGCTGTGGAATGCCCTTTGTAACAGATGTTGAATGAACTGCCTGGGAAATTGGTTTTACTGATCAGCAATTCGTCTACCCCTGAAAGCTTCCATTTAAATTAGGGATTTGGGAATGTTCCAATGAATTTACGTAAATAATTACTCAGGAAATTTCAATTAAATATAAATACTAACTGTTGTGTAACTATTCAACCAACCCCATACTTAATACCTCTCACCCAGTTATCCCTCTCACAGATCACTTCCATACCCCAGACCCTGAGGTGACAGCCCACTCTCTGTACGGGACCTGAGACCCCTGCCCTGATCCAGACCCAACACTCCTCTCACCCTCATTCCAGACCCTCCTCCAAAATCCCTCCACCGCTCAGGACTTAAACCCCTTACCACCCACTCCAGATCCGAAACGCTGACCTCTTCACCATTCCAGGCCCAAACCCCCTTAACCTGATCTTGATCGAGACAGTAGTGGTTCATCTTGTCCGTACACCACCTCCAGCTCTCCCCACTGACTCCTGGTACCTGATACCTCACTTCTTCCACTGTCAGACCTAAAACGACACTCAGTATCCCCTGTCCCTGCCAGACCCGGTTTACTCATCCCTTCTGAACTACCTAAAAAACCGCATCATTTTTCTGATCTCCTTGGCACCTTGCAACCTGGCACCAGACCCACCTGGCAACCTATCCCCTATCAATTTGGCATTCTGCATATCTGACAATCCAAAACCTGGCACCTCTACCCAGCTCGCAACCTACTCCCAGCTGGCACTCTACTGTCCCAGTGACCTCACACTCACGTTAAATGCATATATTTCATCAGCAAGCAATGAAGCCTGTGATTCTGGAACTTCACAACACAGCAGCTGACTGCTGTGGAGACGGGTTATGATTCCCCTCCCTCTGGCAGTTCCATGGTAGAGGAGACTTGTTGGAATGGTAGGGCTATTTCACATTTCCAAGGGAGGCCTGATCAGAATCTCCTGTCAGAGATGGGGAGCTCTCCCGTTTTGTAGAAAAAAAGGAGTGGCAGAGATCTTTACAGTATATATTCAATGTGAAGTGAACTCTAGACTCTAGGTGTTAGAAATACATTGTGATTGTGAGCTGAGTAAACAGTCTTGTTTTAAAGTTAGAGAGAGGGGATTGGCACGTTGCAACTATTGAGGCATTTCTTTGTTTCCTTCTTAATGAAGGGTAGGCATACTTGATGCTTTTATTTAAGTAATTAGATGAATCCGTAAGCAGTGAAATTTTATATTCTGTTCATACACTATCCTCGAAGAAAACATAGAAATGTTTATTACAGCCGGTCAGCAACAACTAACTTGAGGTAATCTCGCTATTAGCAATTCTGGGTACAAGTAAAAGTAGACTTCAAATTTGCAGTGCAATATTTTTTATTACATCAACAAAAAATATTTTTCACTAGTTTCAAATGAGTATAATCTCAGAACAAATTTATAACATCAATGAAGTTTACTTAAATAACTTCTATATAATTCATCTCATAACTCCCATTCAGGAGCATCTGACCTATCATGAGAGAATATTGCAGTGACTGTTCAATCTAGTTGTCCCTTACTCTTAGGTAGTCCATTGTGCTTGAGAATGAGTTACTTCATCTCTTGTTCTATGGATGTTCTGGATGGCTTTTAAGTCAAATATAAGATGTAGAGGTTCTGCCACCTGTGGGCAGACGATGCTTGAAGGGCTGGGTAGATAAATTGTTTGAAGGTTTGTATCCTCCCTCGAATGCCTCAGCTTTTCCTCTGTACATTTCTGATGAAGTCTTGAGATGTGCTCAGTGTTCTTATCCGCATTGTTTTGTTCTGTTACAAGCTATGGGTTCCCATGATGGTGTTTGACCTCTTCAGGGATGTTTTAAGGACATCCCTAAAGTGCTTCCATTCTCCTCCTGGCAGCCTTCCAAATTGACTGAGCTCTGGGTAGCACAAATACTTTTTGAATCTGGTGTAAGGCACATGTGAGATTTGTCTTGCCCAGCAGGTTTTGAAGCTTCACAAGCTTCAAAATCTCCCCACCCCCGACCTCATCCCGAGACCAGACCCCTCTCGCCCTGCCTCCTTGACCTGTCTGTCTTGCCTCCTACCTACCCATCCCTCCCTCCTCACTGACCAACCCCCATCCCAACTCCCTACCTACACTCACTTTTACTGGCTTCATCCCCACCACCTTGACCTGTCTGTCTTCTCTCCCACCTATCTGCTCCACTATCCACCTTCTGTCACCGCAGCCCCCTCTCTCTATTTATTTCGGAACCCCTTCCCCTCCCCCATTTCTGAAGACAGGTCCAGACCCGAAATGTCAGCTTTCCTGCTCCTCTGATGCTGCCTGGCCTGCTGTGTTCATCCAGCTGCACACCTTATTATCTCAAAGCTGGGCATGTTGACTCGTGGGAGGACAAATCTGTTGTACCAACTTTCTTGTCACTGGATTTGGACAATTTTGTGAAAGCACCATTGAAAATAGTGCTTTGAGGGTTGGCTGGTTGGCCAAATCTACAAAGCATATAGATGCATAAGGATCACTGCTGCCTGGTAAACGATGCCCTTAATTGAATGGAGATTCCGGTCCTTATTAACAGAAGAAATTAGGATTTGTACCTGCAAGTCAATTACTGGTAAGTCAGAGTTCAGGAACAGTATGTTCCTGTGAGGATGAAAGGTAAGGATGGCAAGATTTGGGAACCTTGGATGACAAGAGATATTGAAAAATTAGTCAAATGAGATAGAAAGTTTATTGAACTTTATGTATGTAAATGAAATGTCCTTAGCAAGTAGAATTAGGGAGAATCCCCAAGCATTTCATGTGTAGATTAGGAGCAAGAGGGAATTAGGAAAAGAGCAGATCCACTGAAGGACGAATGAGGGTACTTATGCATGGAGTCAGAAGAAGTGGATGAGGTCCTTAATGAGTACTTTGCAAAAGGATTCACCAAGGAGAAGGACATGGATGATGGTAAGATCAGGGAGGAATACATTGATATTCTAGGGCATCTTGATATCATGAAGGAGAAGGCATCGGGTGTCTTGAGAAACATTAAGGTTGAATCCTCAGAACCTGATAGGATCGATCACAGGATACTGAAGGAGGCAAGAAGGAGGTTGGTGGGGACCGGACAGAGATATTTGTAACCTCTTTAGCCACAGGCAAGGTCCCAGAAGACTGGAGAATTGACAATGCTATTCCTTTGTTTAAAATGGGCAACAGGGATAATCTAGGAAATTATAGTCTGGTGAGTTTTACTTCAGTGACAGGAAAATAATTTGAGAAGATTCTTTGTGACAGGATTTACTCACATTTGGCAAAAAGTGAACTTATTAGGGATAGTCAGTATGGTTTTGTGCAGGTTAGTCTTGTCTCACCAGCGTGATTGAGTTTTTTGATGAAGTGACGGAGATGATTGGGGAGGTAGGGCAATAAATGTTGTCAACATGGGCTTTACTAAAGCATTTGACAAGATCGCTCATGATAGACTGATTCAGAAGATTAAGTCACATGGGATCCATGGTGAGCAGACCACACAAAAATTGATGCAATTATGGATAGTGAGGAAGGTTATCAAAGGATACACAAGATAGAGATGAGTTGGAAAGTTGGGTGGAGAAAAGGCATATGGAGTTTAATCTGGATAAGTGTGAGGTAATGCATTTTGTGAGGTCAAATGCAAGAGGAAAGTATACAGTAATGGCAGGAACCTTAGGAGTATTGATATACGAAAAGATCTAGGGGTCCAAGACAATAACTCCCTCAAAGTGGCAACACTAGTGGACAAAGTGCTAAAGAAGGCACACAACTTGCTTGCCTTCATCGGTTGAGGCACCGAATATAAAAGGTGGCAAGCCATATCACAACTGTATAAGACTTTAGTTTGGCCACATCTGGAATATTGTGTGCAGTTCTAATCGCCACACTATAGGAAGGATGTGAAGGCTTTGGAGGGGGTGTAAAAGAGGCACACAAGGGTGTTGCCTGGATTAGAGTGTATTAGCTATGAGGAAAGGTTGGACAAACTTGGATTGTTTTCGCATTGCAGGCTAAGGGACAACCTGATAGAAGTATTTAAACATATTTGAGCTTTGGATAGGGTGGATAGTTGGTGTCTTTTTTCCCAGGGTGGAAATGTCAAATACTAGGAGGCCCAGGTTTAACGTGAGAGGGGAGAAGTTTAAAGGAGATGCGTGAGGTAAGTTGTTTACACAGAGAGTTGGCAGTGCTTGGAACATGCTGCCAGTAAAAGCAGATATGAGAGCAACATTTAAGAGGAGTTTAGAAAGACATATGAACAGGCAGGGAATAAAGGGAAACTGACAATGTGCAGTCAGATGAGATTAGTTTAGAGTGGCATCATGGTTGGCATAGACATGGTGGGCTGAAGGGCCTATTCTTGTGCTGCGTGGTTCATCTCCTAATTTAAGGATTTCCAGTGACACAGAGGCAGGTGGATCACTTGTGTCTCTTGCCTTGTCAGTGAAGTTGGGAGTGTATATACAAAAGATACACTGCGGCTGTCATGGTTCTGAGTTTCGCATGGTCCTCTCCTGCCCTTAGTGGAGCATAACATTCAAGCAATGAATCAGGGAATTAGACTAAAGTCCTGTGTTCAATCATGGTCTCTACAAGAATGACTGCTCCTCTAGAACTCACATGATGACTTTTTACCAAGTGTACTTCCCAGTGAAAGGAAATGAGAAAATTGTGAAACAGGCAGAGAGAGATGAATCAGCTGGTCCATTGAACCTGTTGCATTTAGTCATGTTATAACTATCCATCATGACCTGCAAAATGCCCGACTCATCAACTATGGATTCTTCATGGAGAAGCCAGAAAAATCTATACAAGTCAGGAAAAGAAAAATCTTCTGGGAAGGTTCATCTCTGACTCCTAAGAGGGATTCACTGAAGTTCCAACAGGTATCATCCAACATCCCTCTCCCACCAGGAACTTAACCAATTCACTTCTGCTCTTACTATACAACTTGGCAATGTTTGTTTTGTTCATGCACTAGATATGGACATCACTTGTAAAGTCAGCAATTATTGCTTGTCCCTAATTTTTCTTGAGAAGAAGGGGGTTGAAATAACCTCACGAAGGCTGGTACCCCAACACCTAGACATCTTTCATTTACACGTGCATAATACATGACACTGACCCAGCTAGTACAGAGCCAGCTCCTAGAGTGAGCAGGACTCCTGACACTCCTGTTTCTATCTGTCAGCCAGGGCTCCCTGATTGGATCAGTTAACAGTCCAAGTCAGGGAACTCATATTCTATGAGATCCATCCTGCTGACATTAGCCTAATCACTACAGTGGTGGACTGTCTTTTTGAATGCAACTGAGTGGAGCTAGGTCATTTCAGATAGCAGTTAAGAGTCACCTGGATTGCTGTGGGTCTGGATTCACAAATAGGCTCGAATGGGTAAGGGCAGCAGGTTTAGTCTTTTAATAGCCATTAGTGAACCAGACAGATATTGATAACAATTCAGTAGCTTCACAGTCTCCAGTTGTGAAAGCAACTTTTCTATCCAGATTCAGTTAGTTACCTGAATTTATACTGCCCAGCTATACAATTTGAACTCACCTTTAGGTTACTGGATAAATAAGATAACTGCGATGCCACCAAAACCCCCGAGTCTAACTGACTTCCAGATGCTAATGATCTGCAATGAAAAGAAAAGGCCCCTGACGTCTATCCCAATTCTACATTCATATAACTTACATGCATGCCCACTCCCATCCAGCTCCCGCTCTGGTCCAAATAATCTACCATCCTTTCATCGTTTTATGTATTGAAGCCAAGGGGATGGAAAATTGGAAGAGATATATGAACAGTAACTGCCCTGTTATCAGACATTTTCCACCAGTTACAATTATTTCGCACTTGTTTTCTAAATGTCCTCTCAATACTGCTCATGATCCTTTGGAGACTTGAACACTATAAAAGCAGGTCTTTCCCCCTTTCAATAGATTTTAGTTCAGAGCCCAGTCCAGTTTATACAACAACTTCACTCCAAAGCTACTCCATTCTTTTAAAGGTACATTGTAAAACAAAATTGCATGAAATCAGCCCTCTTTTCAATTTTTATGCCTGTTGCAATTTAATGTGTGCATGTGTGTTCCCAAGGCTATGTTCAGTGAATTGTCACAATCAACAGAAGGTCAAGGAGGAACTGGAATGGACTCCAGTAACACCAAGTGTTGGATCACAAACACAAAAGGTAAAACTGGACAGCCAAGCCAGATGCTGTACAGAAAGTGGTAGAATGATAAACTCCAGCTAAGTGAAATATGGAAAGGCAAGACTGAAACTGGAACCTGCAATAAAGAAGAAACAAATGGGAACAAAGAAGACAGTGTGGGATGGCCCTTGATAGACAGTGAGGTGAAAGGCCATCCTATTGCCTTTTTTATGGGACACAGGAGAGGTCCAGAAAAACACTTATCACTTCCCAGATTTTGATGGCACATAGTGCATCGGTTAGAAAATTCTTCTGAGCAGATGACATGGATACAGTGCTTCATTTGAATAACTGCGCCAGCAAGCATCCCTAGAAAAACTGGAGTCAACAGGAATCAGGGGAACCTTTCCACTGGTAAGGGTTAAACCCTGCATTTGGAAGATTGTTGGAGGTCAAGCATCTTAGTCCCGAGACAACTCTGCAGGATTTCTTTACGGTAATGTCCAAGACCCAACCGCTATCAACTGCCTCCTCAATGGCCTTTTCCCTATTTTAGGGTGGGAATGTTTGTTGATGACTGCACAGTATTTGTTATCATTAATGACTCGTTGGCTGCTGAATTAATCTCTGTCCAGAAGTAAAATGACTTGGACAATGCTGGGTAACTCATTTTCACATCATTTAAATTTGGTCTGCAAGGCAGTCAAAGGTAACAGGTGGGTAGGCAGGAAAGTAGTGTTAGGGATGCAAACAGATCAGTCATAATGTCATTGAGCAGCAGGGCAGTTTACAGTTACTCCTGCTACTATTTCTTATAATCTTATACTGTCATCACCCCTCCCCTAAACAAACCAAGCCTGATCCCAACATCCATACAAACTACTGCTCCATCTCCAACCTCCCATTCCTCTTCTATATCCTTCAAAATGTTGTCACCTTCCCACACCAATCTTTCTAAGAACTCCGTGCTTACATCTGTCAAATACACCACCTGGAGTATATATTCATGTGCAGCCAACGATGACACCTCAACACAGCTCTGGAGATGCCCTTTGAGTCACCAGCACCAAAAACATTGAGGGCAATGGTGTCTTCCACAGCCACTATTACAGAGCAAGGAGTTAATCTTCAACGCTTCTTGAAGAAGGCTGTAGGAGTCAAGGATTATCCAATACGACAATCTGCGGAAGTCACGATCTTTCAACAGTTCAAGAAAGCTGAGCCCCTGTTGTGCTCTCTGTCGTGTAAATAATACCTCCTACCAACTCAACCCACTGTTGCTCAGAGGTAGTAATATCTGCAAATGCTGGAGTCAGAGGTAACACAGTGTGGAGCTGGGCAAAATCAGCAGCCCAGGCAGCATCAGAGGAGCAGGAAAGTTGATGTTTCGGGTTGGGACCCTTCTTCAGAAATGGGGTTGCTCAGCTCACTGTCACTCAACTGCTTCAATCTTCCATCCTGACATTCTTTATGAACAGCTCCAATCTGTAGGAATAAGTCTCTCTCGATAAACACACACACCAGACCCAGACAGAACTAAGAAAGGAGCTGTGAGTGCTCAGCTTTTATTAATTACGGGACTTTGACATTGAGTCATTCTCTAAGTGCTCCTTAATCTCACCTCTGTTTTATGCAAAACTCCCTGAGCTCCAGGAAAACAGTGCTGGAGGCATTAATTACAAATTATGTAGACACTCTCTAGCACAGAACCATCTTAAAAAATTATAATTACCAATTCATCCCAGCGCAATGGGTTACTTGCCCCGCTCCAAGATTACTGCAATTAAACCAGAATTAGGCATGTTTTATGAGGTCAGGCTTTCCATTTTTGACAACTTAAACCCCCATAACCTCTTAATGCACAATTGGTCATATAGGCACTGTCTTGTTCATCTTGGAGGGGTTACAATCTTTTCCCCATATCTATTTTTCGGGGTTAGCTTCCAATTGTCTGCCTTGTTCCATTAAAGCTTGTACTTGGGTAATGCTGCAGCCATTCACAATGAATGAAACATTGATATCTAAAGGTCAGTGACATTTATCTGCACATCCAGGAGTCCCATTCAACTCATACATCTTTAACAAGAATTTTACTTGCTCTAAGATTATTGAAACCTGTAAAATCTAGTCAGAGCATTAACTGAAGGTGCTATCAGTGAATCTTTAAGCCTCTTATCCTACCTCCTCCTTAAAATGATCATCTGAAGATTTAACCATCTGATACTGGTGTTGAATAATTGCCTTAAATCCAGCTTGAGCTACATTCTATTCATCGGTCAAAAATATTACTGGAAGGTACACATACCAACCAGTCACCAGAATATGATAGGAATAACTTAGCGAATCAATTATTAAGTAATTGATAAGTCAACAAATCAGAAGTCAGGCGTGATCACATAGACTGTAAGATATAGGAACAGAAATAGGCCATTCGGCCCATCGAGTCTACTCCCCCTTCCGATCACGGATGATATGTTTCTCATCCCCATTCGCCTGTCTATGACTCCGTAACTTCATGATCATTTCTGACCATACAACTGGCAATATCTTTTCACGGAACACTGAAGAGACTAAAGCTTTAAAAGCCATCTAACCTCAATACCATACAATGTTAGTGCCCTGTTTCAGTGGCTTTTGCTTTCTACGAACTAAGAATGATCTGTAAACTGCAGATTCTTGAAGATACGATCATCAGAAGGTTCCATGTAAACAATCACATGATGAAGAAAAAAATATCCTTAGCAACAGAAAGTCCAAGGTCTGCAAAATTAACCTGATTCCACACATATCGTGTGGGACTGACGAGAAGCTGTTTTCCATATAACTAAACAAAAATTACGCGTTGAAAGGAAGCCCAAACCCAGCTTATTCCTCCTGAAAGAGGGTTTCAATTGGGTTCTGTCTGGCCTCTCATGCTCAATGATGTGCAGCTCTGTCAAGGTCTCTTAGAGATCCCTCACAGTCAATGTCCAGATCCTCATTGATATTTTAATCATCCTGATCAGATGTATATGACACATATTTGGAGCAAGTGGGATTTGAAGCCAAACTTTCTGACTCCAAGGTAGGCACAATGCCACTGCACCACAACAGCCCTTTCCCCATCCTCATAACATTGGCATCAGTCTTCTTTTCTTCTGCATTTAGGTTAGCTGCCTATGTTTTTCTCCAGTTATGAAGGGCACAGCATGCCACAATGACGTGGCACACTCTTCCTGGGCTACACTGCAGGCATTCAGACTTTGAAACTTCAGCCTAAGAAGTCTATGTTCAATTCTATTGTGATTGTAACAAAGTCAGCCAGTTGGACCTCAATTTTGGTTGGGGGTGTTAATCTGGTGCAATCAGGGAACCCTGGCTAACAGATAAGACAGGTGTGTCAGACATCTTGTTTTCTCTGAGAGCTGGGTCTGAGAGAGCTGGATCAGTGTCAAGGACTCGCGATGTGTAAATAAAGGATGACTTGGTGATGGGATACTGGTTTCTGTGGAGCCATTCAGACTTCACTAAGGTAGTAGTGCTGTATCTGTGTTCCATTGAAGCCTCATCTGTGTTTAGAAGAAATAACCCTTTTCTCCCAGCAGATATACAGAAATGGTTTCTGGTGCTGCTCAAAATACAAAGGAGCAAGCAGTGAGCTGCTGCTGTCAGCTCATGGCTCTGACTTCCACATTGGGGATTTTGTGCTATCTAGTTTCCCGTAGAAGGAGGGGAGAACCCATAGATTCACGACAAATGTGATGCAAGTACATGGAAATAAGCAATTGCCAATCTTTAGCAGGATTCAGAACTGCACATTTAAATCTGAAGGGAAAAATCTGAATTTTGTTTTCTCAACATTGAGAATCCGTTTCTCCATTTTTGCAATAACTTCACAACTTTCTCACTATTGGCCAGGCTACTGAGAAGTAAGGAAGGTTCTGCCCAGAAATACAAATAATGGCAGGTGGTAGGCCATTAGGAAGTCAGAAAATTTACCAGACTCCAAGATTTTGGAATCTGGGCTTCATTCTGTATGTGTGACTCCTAGTCATCCACCATGGTCATATGACCATTCCCTTTTAGTTACTGTTACTGATGTTTATAAGAGACCTGTCAGATAAAGCAGTCTTATTGAATTTTTCCAGCTGGATACTTCCACACACTAACCATTGTTAAATGGAAGGAAGGTACTGATCAATTTAGTTTAATTGTATAGGAAATTAAAGAACTAGTTTGCTCATAACTTTGTTAATTCATGGAGAACTCTGAAATGTAATAACCTGGCACAAAAGCTCATCATTTAGGGAGATAACTCTGAGCTATTGCTTAGCCATTTGTGTTTATCTGTAAGTACTAGAAGCATAATACACCCTTCATAAATCCTAATTTATCACTTAACTGCACCACTGACAGTCTATCATAGTCCTCTAATCCAAGCCTCACAAAAATATACATTTCACATACAGTACTCAAATCTCATTTCACAGTTGAAACTTCATTTCTAAATTCTTTTATAAAAACACTTATGTTTTCATTTGATAGTCAGTGCTGCCTCTCTTCCAATGTCAGAGTGAAGCAAGTACAGAAATCAGTAACACTGGGGAAATCTTGTACTGTTACATACTGATGAAAGCCATGGCTCAGATAGTTTCACTCTCATCTCTGAGTTAGAAAGTTGTGACATTAGCTATTGAACTTAGCAGACACTTGTGTATTGTGTGGAGGGTTAGCTGCATGGTCAGAGGTGCCAATTTTCCATTGAAATATTAACGTCTTAGGAGTGCCCTGAGACCATGAATGCAAATCTTCTTCTTTACTTGCTTACCTTCTGTATACATCACATTCACCTCCCTTCCATTTTCTTTCCTTTACACCTACTCAAAATGATTTACATAAGCCTTCAATCGATAAAATATATTGGATATTTAAATGCAATAATGCAACGCCAATTATAAATTGTGAGTGGTATCTTTTGGGGCCTGAGCAATGTGGGCTGTCATGGGATTTGCGGTAGAATTGTATGAGAATTCCAGCAAGGCTTAATTTGACTTTGGAAGCATCTCACACTACTGTTAATGCTTTTGTTAAGTGGCGAGGCAACTTTCTTGCTCGGCAACAGCAAGATGCCAAGTTGTGGGAAGTGCAGCTTGTTCAATGTCTTGTTGATGCTGCAACCGACTGCATTAATATCCAGCTTCACATCTTACCGAAGGTGCTTAAGAAATGTGACGTTCAGAATTCTCAGTGTGGAAATCAGAGCAGGCACTTATCCACTTCAGCTTACTGCTGGCTGTGAGAAGCGTTCATGATGATCAACATCTCAGAGCATGATCCGTGAGCACCAGCCACACAGACAGACAGACACACGCACACAAACACACACACGCACATACACACACTCCTCATCTAAAGATACTGGCATCTGACACTTGCTAACCCATCATGACCATCAGGATGACCGTCCAATCCACCTGCAGGCCACCAAGAATGCACAGACACATATATTTCAGGGTACACCAGTTATGAACTGATTATTTACGAGAGTGCAAGGGAGTGTTGTAGGGACACTCTTAAGCTGTCAATATTTCAAGGGAAAGTCGGCACCTCTAACCATGTAGCGTGCCCTCCGCACAACACAGAAGTGTCTGCTGAAATCAAGTAGCTAATGTTACAACTTTCGAACTCAGAGATGAGAGTGCAACCATCTCGGGCAGTGGAGAATCACTGCTTAACAGAGTGGTGTAGTGGAAACTAAGGGCAAGGGAGAAGAGAGGCATTGTAGAGGTAGGGACAAAGAGAGTAACAGGGTGCCTCAAAGTGTACGGCAATTTGCAGAAAAGCATCAGAAAGCATGGTAGGCTATTGGGTGGTGGGGTTATTAGCAATGACCACCACCGTAGCCTCCATAGGGGGAGTATAGAGGAAGAGAGGTCATCATTAATGTGTTAATACCAGATTACTACCTACGTGGCGACCTAACTGGCACAAGGTAAACAAGGTTAAAGAGATAAATGCATGGCTCAAAGACTGGCGAGGGAGAAACAGAGTTCAAATTCATGGGACGTTGGCGCCCATCCTCGGGAAGGAGGGAGATGTTCTGATGGGATGGGCTCCACCTGGATCATGCTGGGACCATAGAGCTGGTGACCCGCACAACAAGGGTCGCAGATTGGGCTTTAAACTAAATCATGGAGCTGTGGATGTGTTCAGTTGTATGGAAAATTATAAAATCAAAGGTAAAGGAGAAGGTAGGAATGCAGGTTAGTGACAGGGTTAACTCTGATGAAGGGGCAATGCTTTGAAAGCTTGTGATTTCAAATAAACCTGTTGGACTCTCATCTGGTTTCATCTGACTTCTGACCTTGTCCACCCCAGTTCAACACCGGCACCTCCACACAAAGTAACAGGGATGGAATGTGTGAATGTCACATTATATATAAAAGTGCAGGGAAATGCAATAATAGAACAAAAGTAAAGGCTTTGTTTGTTAATGCACAAAGCTTTTGGAATAGGTAGATGAACTGATGGTGCAAATCGAGGTCAATAAATATGATCTGTTTTGTTTTAATTGGTCATTCACAGGATGAAGGAGTCACTGGCTAGGCCAGCTTTAATTGCCCATCCCAATCGCCCAGACGGCAGTTGCGAGTCAACCACGTTGTTATGGCCTGGAGTTACATGTAGGCAACATCAAGTAAGAATAGTATCTTCGTTCCCTAAAGGACACAAGTGAACCAAATGAGTCTTTCTGATAATCGTCAATGCATTCATGATCACCATTAGACTCTTACTTTGAAGTCTGTGCAATTGACTCCTTCCAAGGAGTGAAGGATGACCTATGTGGATCTCTCAGTCATGCACCCACAAGTGTATCAAAAAGGTGACCGATGCCATCTGTGTAAGATCACACCAGTCCATTTAAATTCTCAACGATGAGGTCAGTATTACAGCTTGGGCATTAGCAGTTGGAAATATAGCTGGGTCCCCCAGGGTACAGGATCCTATCGACAGTACAGACGTGGCTCTGTGATGGCTACATCACAACACTGACAGAATTCATCCACAGGAAGGGGTTCCATTCCATTCATATTTGGGTGGTCTGTGATCACCGTTACCACTTCTAGATGTTTATCCACTACCCTGGCTACATCCTGGAGCACTCCCATGTATTTTGTGCACTTGATGGTGCAGGGGTCTTACAAGGCTTGGAACAAGGGAACAAGAGATACACACTGTGAGCAAGAGTGATGGCACCATTGTGCAACCACCTGACTGATGTGAAGCTCAAATACAATACTGACCACATCTCGACTGGAGCTGTTGTGGAGTAGTTTAGGACTGTTGAAGATACAATTCCACTGCTTGGACTGGTCTTGGGGGAAGCGAGAGGGGGTCTTCGCTTCAGTGTGATTGGGCACAGTGTGCCACAACATCCTGTTGTGCTGTGCTCTGCCCAATTAGAGCAGGAATGAAGCAATGTGCTGGATTGCTAGGAACTAGAATACCAGAAGCAGTTTCTAAGGAGGATGAAGACATTGAGGTGGAGGGATCTCTCCTCGTCCGTGGTATAGCTCAGCTGGGTCAAGTGCTACAAACCAGAGAGAACCTGTCTGACACTCAGCTCCAGTAAATGGGAGCTGGGTGCAATAGTCCATCATAGACTGTAGACTAGTATTTGGTCATTGTGCCAGCATTTGGCTTGCATCGTGGGGCAAAATTCACCATTCGTTGATTTTGTTTGTTATTGCTTTTGTTGGCTAGAAAAATGTTGGCTCATGTTTGGAATTACCTGATTGCTTGTCTGTAATGTGATGTTCCCTAACTGGACAATAACAAGCTGCCCTTCTAGAGTGGGCATTGGGAACTGGCTGTTGGTGACTTATGAAGGTCAGCAAGAGGGAAATGATCGAAAAGCAAGAGCTTGTACCATCTGCAGTTTGCTATTCATGTCAGATGGCAGGATGAAGCCAACCTGGGGGCTAAAAAGGGCATGAGTCAGGAAAATACTCTTCATTCTGATTACCTTCATTGGCATCAGATGCCAGGGGTCCTTGTGCAGTGAGGTACATGATTCTGAGAGCTAATTGTTCTGGAAGACAGAGGTGCTGTGGATGTCCTTGTCTCTTCCCAAGGTCTGCTCCTTCTAATTGTGTCACAGCTTGCAGACTCTGGGGAAGAAATCATTGGCCCCGTTGCTTTTCCTGGTTTCAGACTTCTTATCCACATACCGCTGCATCAATCCTCCTCCTTCCATCTTTCAAATGCCCACTATTGGGAACCATTGTCACAGTGAGGTCTAAATATTTTATATCAGTTTAGAAAAAGTTTACTTTGTACATCATGCCTCTTTTTACAAAACACACTGAAAGCACAACTTTCGGTCTAATATATTTCACGGCCATGGCTTCGTCAAAAAATACAGTTTACTTCATCTTTCATGTTATATAACTGGCTCTTCTTCTTTGTGCCTGGCACTATGTAATATCTTGACAGCAATATCCAAACAACTCGAATCTCACACATATCAGTAACAACAATCTGATGTACAGATGAGAATATCCTGAACTAACAGTGACACATTCTATTGGCACATCATTCTAGGTTTCACTTCAGTTTAAAAATGTAAAGCCATCCAGGAAATTAGCACCTAAACAATTCCTCTGCATTAATGTGTTATTTCTATCCATGTAAATGGGTTTTTTACAGAAAAAAATACACTTTGCTCATCTTTGCTATCATCACAACTACACCTCTCTAACTTTAAATGAAGTGCTTTCTGAATACCCACAGGATATATACTGGGGTACTTTTTCCATCAAACACTGACACAGATCTGCCCACCAAGTTATCAAATTCCCACCAGTTAACAGCACAATAGATGAGCTACAATCTCATCCAACTGGTCCAGAATGTCCGTATGTTCAGAAGTCACACTTCATTACAAATGCAATACGATCTTGTATCTCGGAGGCTCCTGAGATGCAGTCGTTCCAATCTACAATGATCCCACAACACAAGCATACATTAATCTCAGGCTGTGTTTATTTACTACGATGCTTTAGCATTTAAAAGGATAATGCCACCGAATGAAAGAAAGTAATAGGAAAGTATGTGTCATAACGTGTCACAATCTCTTTTACATCTCTCTGCGAGTGCAGACGGTCCTCACATTAATGTTTGATCCAGAAGAAGCCACCTCTGACAGTGCTGCAATATTTGCTCAGTAGCCTAATGCATTATGCATTAAGCAGTGTATATTTTATTTACTCAGGTACTTGAAAACATCACCTCCACACATTATAGATGGCAACTTACAGTCACAATTTGTTCTCGACGCAAAACAACTTTCAAATGTAGAGTACTTCTAAATCATGAGTTAGAATTAACAATGCATATTTCAATTTGCCAAGTGGCCCAAGGCTTTGGAATCCAGTTGGCAACATTCCCTGATCAAGCAACAATTCAAACTTAAATGGTCCTGAGGTTCTGTTTACGAAGCAATTAAATTCTGTGGCTCCCAGGCTTGAAGTTTGGCATTGCCAGCAGAATAACATTGTACCTCACACCATATCTATTTGTTACAAATCAGCATGGTACTTAAAGTACATTGGTGATGCTACTTGAAATCCAGTTGACAGACTTCTACAGAATCCAACATTTCAAGGGACAAGAACTGCAAAGAGAAGACTGATTAGCATTTCCTTAAATTCGAGACTGCTCTTGTCAAAACCTCTAATGAGTATCATCCTTAACATTAACCTATATTTTCTTTCTCAGTTACTGCAATTCCTTTTCACATCCCTTTCAGAGCTACTGGAATGCACATGTTAATAAATGGAGGAATTTGACGATGTATTCTGTTTTGACTACCCCATCATTGCCTCATTTGAAGTGTCAGCTGTATGTTTCCTTTATCAACCTTAAATTATGATTATATAAATGCCTTACCTGAATAATGATAGTTTCTTGCATCATCGCAACTACTTCCTTGTAGTGATCCTCAACATTTATACTGAATCTATTTAAGTATTAACTGTGTCCATAACCAGAGTCAAACAATAAAATCTCCAAATAAAGTGGAAATATGTTTTAAACTTCAGCATTGCTATCATTCATTTGGTGAGAAGAAATGACATGCCACAAAATGTGGTTCTTAAAGAGAATGCATATGCCTACATCAATCAATGTCTAACAGAGCTAATGGAATAGATGGCAGCTATTGTGAGAATCCTACATGGGAAGCGTCCAGGCCCGAAATGTCAGCCTTCCTGCTCCTCTGATGTTGCTTGGCCTGCTGTGTTCATCCAGCTTTACACCTTGTTATCTCTTTATGGCAATGTTGTTGTTTGGGCTTCATTATTTATGTGCATTCATGTTTGACCTCTCCCATTGCTACTTTGGTGGTGCAGCACTGGTTCGTAGAATCTTGGAGAGAGATACAGTCTCTTCCTGGATCTGTGCGCAAAACACAAATGCAATTAGGACCAAACATTCTATGTGTGTGTGTGTGTGTATTGACTGCACAAACTCCTGATTTCCATCCTGAAAGTAAATAAATATTGTGAGGATTATGATACGGCTTCTGTAGTTCAGAGTTTCAGTTGAAGACATGAGGCACAAACTATCGATTACGGAAGATAACAGAACCTGAACTATTTTGATTATGTTACAGCAAGTGGCTCTTCCCATTAATTTATTTTTTGTATCTCATCCTTTGACTGAATAGGAGATTTCACCACGTATGAAAGGTACAAGTTGTGATTAACCATGAGTGGATAAATCATTATTTAGATAAACAGTTTTCTTGTCTATGCTAGCAACATTGTATCTTTTGTGATTTACTTCGATAATCTAATCACTAAAGTCACTATTACATGAAGGATCATTCTGGTTTGAAGATTATTTATTTCCCCAGAATTGGAATATATCATTTGGACAAGATCGGAAATGCGCCGTGTGTTCAGTATTAAGAAGGTGAACCGCTAATTTTGTATTCTTGTCCACTGCAAAAAGCTGCTTCTCTGGCAAGGGGCTGAAGAACACTTGGAAGAAATCCAGTAATGAATTAAAAAAAACTAGATTTCATGACTGCAGGCAGACTGAACAAAGAAAAGCATGCGTTTTTATGGAGAAAGATAACATGACGGCTTGTTTATAATCCCACTACTCTCATCCGATGTGTAAAGAATGGTCTAAGTAGAAACTGGTGAACAGTTAAATTCTGTTAACACACACCTTATCATGTCAGTGAAGAAGTAGGAGAAAGAAACTGACCATTTGCACACTTGTGGAAAAAGTAATGTCCTGATTGATGCCTACTACAGCTCTTTGGCAGCCAACAAATCAAAAGACAGCAACGCCTCTCTGATCATCACTTGATTGCTGCTGAGATTTATATGCACCAATTAATGTTGGCTGTGTAAATAGTTTAACACCCTTGGCTGGTCCAATTATCATTTTCATGCTGTGACTGCACAAATCCCATACATGAGTATATAATACTAGCGGGAATTCTTTCTCTCTATTATTACTACCATTGCACACTTCTCTTCCACAGTATCTAGAGGAATATTTGTTTGGCTGAAAAGAAAAAGAGAATAACATTCATAGATGACAATATATCTAATAGTTAGTTGAAAATAATTCTGTCCCTAACTCTGACGATCTAATAAAAAGCAAAACTTTATTGTAATGTTGATTTGCTAGGTACTAGTAACAATTATTTGAAAACATCACCCCAGAAAATGAACAAATCTTAATTAACTTTTATTATGGTTTTTCTGCTTTAAGGAGTTGTTTTCAGTTATGGGGTCTGGGTTTACTGCTCTTGTTATGCCAGGGAATGGACGGTGGGAATGCAGCAGCAAAATATGAATATAAGTCTACAATTGTGCAATGATAGAGATTTAACTCAAAGTACCATTCCTTGCTCTCCTGTTTTTGAGTTAAAAGGTCAAAGTCTTAATGAATGCAACACTGTGCTATCTTTCAATGAGGATAGTGTAGAAAATTTGCTATCTCGAGTAGATAGAAATAGTAGATGGAAATTCAAAGAGTGGCAAAGTTCTTTTGCAATCTTAGATGATATTTATCCCACAACCACTAAAAGAGCTCTCATTAACAATCGCGGCTGTGTTTAAATTGACTGCTGTATGACAAAAAAATGACTGTAGGATCTGGAATTGAGGCCTTGAAAAGTATTATATAAAAGCAAGCTGTTCCTGAATCTAGTTTCTGACTTGCCACTCAGGACAAACATTTAAGGAATCAATGGTGTTATTGGCCAGGCAGTTGTACTGCACCTGAGGTTTTGGGTACCTGAATGTATGTTGCTTGTTGCCTGCATATAATAAATTTCGAAAATTGTTACTGAGGCCCGCAACATAAATTGAGGCATAATATTCTTGTCTTCAGAAACAAACACTTACTTCACCTGACACCTCCATGCTAATTCCTTCCTTTGTATCCTTCTCGGACAACTGCCTAAAATTCATTAAAGTACAATTGTCCTCCTTGGAAGTCGCTTATTTCGGCTGGTGATGAAGGCAGGGAGGATCAAGTTCAAAGGCGAGAGTAAGACTGCACAGTATTCTCCCTATTCTATCCCCCTACATCATTTCCCCAATCAGAACGCATAGAAACAAATGGACCAGAAGGCTCACAGAGAAATTATGTTTGATGAACTTATATTATCCCCAAGGAGCAACTCAGAATTCTAAATTTGGATCGAACAGCAATCACAAAGTGCTGACTGGCTTCTTCTCAGTAAAAGTAAGGTCATGGCTCATCTTCTAAATGTCTCGATTCTTTCAGGCTGAAAGTGCAGACATCAGTAATATGTCCATGTCATCAAAAGATATGACAGATGCATGTTTGAAAGAGCCTTCAATTGCATAATAATATAACTGCGCTTTGGTTCGTGATGTGATCCTGTTCTGAAGTTTAGACAGAAAGGTCATAAATAGAACTGATACTGTCCCCTCCATTTGATTCAGCTTTACATTTGAATAGTATTCAGGGCCTCAGCACCAATACTTCATTAAGTCCAGCCAGTGTTTTTTTTTTAACCTTATTTTGAATTGTAAACTGCATAAGAAAAGAATAATTTTAAAGACCAAGGATAGCTGCAGGATTGCAGTATGTTTGAAACTAGATAACTTGATAGACATTGTGAACATTGTTCATACAGCAGAGATTGCATGTCTGGGGCCAAAGGGCATTGTACAAATGGAGTTTTGGTTAGCAACAAGTAATGGATTGGTTTGTGGACTAGTGACAAAGGCCTCCTGCCTGCCAACAATTTATATGATTAGTTCTTAGGTAGTTGAAGAGCATGGGGCTGTGAGAAAGATAGACAGGCCTTTGGTGCATCATCAGCTGAGGAACTCGCTCTCTGTTCTCTGCAGTAAGCCACTTCAAGCCTGAAGGAAACCAGTTTGTATTTCCTTCAGTAGTTGCTATAAGCTGTGACTTTTGATTGACAGTGATCCTTTTGTAAGTACAGCCTGTGCTTCTTGTAAACCAATGGAAGCATCCCGAGAAGCAGTAGTCTGACCAACAAAAGAATCATAAGCATGAACTCAGTAACCATTGTGTACAGGAACCACTGAACTTTCCACCCACCCATAATCCTTGTTTCCTTCACTGTCTTCATCTGTCTGTCTGTGTGTGCATAAGAGGAAGCTCATAAGAGGATTAAAATTTTAATTAGTAGAATTAATATGACAGATCAGAATTGTTTACCCAAGGCTAGCATATAATTACTTGAAATAAATAGTAATATTTGCATGAAGTGCAGAAACCTGATTCATACTTTCTCTTGATGTAGACTAAAAGCTAGATAAATTGAGGAATTCTACTTACTTTATAAAATCTTTAACTTATGAGATGCTTCCAAAAATAGCAGGGCTTGACTTCCAGTGTGCTACCCTAGTGAGATACAATGGTGTTGGTGGTGGGCATAGTGTGAGGGAGTTTCTTAGTGATAATCAAGAATTTAATTCTATTTAGGTGTGGGACTTTAATTGGGGCTTCACTCATGGTTCTTTTTATAGGAGCAAAGGAATTGTTTTACCCGACCGCCTGCTTCTTTTCCATAGTTACATTGTCACCTGGGTGTTCTCAGAGATGGAGCACATGCTGTTCACTGACATGTCAAGGTCTTCCATGACCAGTGGGCACTGTCAGATCTCGAGTGCAGTATCTCTGGCCAAAACAACATTTTAACTTAATTTTAAATTTGCTTTGAACTTCTGATTTTGTTACTATGCTCTTTTAAGGGGTCGTTAAGTTCCAATTTGGTTTAATTTAGTCTATTTTTGGGCTATTTTGTTTCATTCGTATTTTCAAAGGAACATAAAGGAACTGATGAAAGCTGTCATTGTTGAGCAGCAAATTTGTAACATATCTCTGTAAGCAAAAAAAAAACTTTTAAGTGTACAAAAAACTGGGCCCCACTTAAATCTTTCATCACCTGGTTTTCTGGATTTGAACAGTAAGGACGTCCTCGACAGCTGTGGTTGCTGGCTTTTTTATGCTGAGATGAGCTATAACTGAACACAACATAAGGCTATGAGGCAAGAAGGTGCCGAGATTATCATGGGAGTTATTGAATTCACTTGTGGAAGCAACTGACTATGATTGTGCCAGCTTCTTGAAAGCACCATCCTCTTAATCTGAGTTCCTTGCTCTTTGCACCCATCTGCATACATTCTTCTGCTTAAATATATCTGTCATCTCTTGTCACTCAACTCGAGGATGATGTGTATTTGGCATTGTGAGTTCCTTCCATGAGTTTTCACGTGACAGAGCCACTTTAATTCTTGAGTTGCAGATCTCGGGACATATTAGAGAGCATGTCTCATCAGATGGTGATGTATGGAGAACAGGATTTGCTGCCTGAGTTTCTCTCTTGCCATTCTTCTTTAAGGAGTTTAGACTCAAAGTGAAATGCAACTTGATAGACACTTGTCACTGTTATGTATGACTGGCATCAAGTTCTCCCAGCCATTAATGTCGTTACCACCGTGCTTCAGGTAGAGCTACAGAGTGTCTTCTCAGCATGTTCTTCATCCTCTGCTGAAATGATGGTGATAGGGGAATTGAAAAACAGGACTCTTCGAAAGATTTTTTTAAAATCAATGACAGAGTGCTCATTCAGTCATAGTTGATTTTGCAGATATTTTCCTGGAATGATTATGGAGGTGGTGTCAAGAAAAACACTAGTGTTTTCTTTACTTCCTTTTGAAAAGTCCAATTGAATCTGCTTGCAGGTTTTCTTGTCAAATTGCTACCTAAAATAATTGCTTCCCAAACTACCGTTGACTCTTTTCTCAAAATATTTTAAGGCTGCATTGTCTGGGAACCAAATGCTACGTCGGTGGAAGAAATTTCTACTTAGTTGCTGAATTTCCATTGATTTTTGCTGAAGTGCCACCAATATGTCATACAGCTGTTTCCATTTGTCTTTTGGAATGAGCATGTGCCTCACTCACTCTTAGCTTCTGTCTCAAAGTATTGCCGCATCATAAGTGTAAGACCAAAACTAGGTTATCCTCAGTTATCTGTCAAAACACGAAATGCAGTAGTAGATAATGCAGGTCTCAGAATATGACATCAGTGAGGGAATGAAACAAAAATAAATACAATCTCCAGGGGATCTTGTAACCCATGAGGCAGTTCTGGAGATAATCCTGTTCGACATGGCCTCTGTTCATTCTCCCACTTTTCTTATAATCCAGGGGTTTTGCCAACTCGTGCACTTGTGTCTGGGAGCAACTGTTTTGTGCAGAAACCTTCAAAACATTTAGGTCTAACTCAACATGGTACATTCTTCCTTGTAAACGTCTGTAGCATTAAGTGACTATAGAAAGTAATAAACCCTTGTAGAACCCAAGCAACTGTTAACAAAAGAACAAGCAGGAATAAACCTGTAAGCAAATAATTAGCTCTTTAAATAGCACTGTGGCAGGTCGTTCCTATATGGAACGTTTGTTTGGCTGTGCAAGTTTAAGAGGGGACAGTAGCTGTACTACTGGACACTAATTAACAGAATTGCTTGCCTGCCTACACAGCATACTTTAGGTACTGTGTTGTGTTACAACCCCTACCAATTGGCATCTGGTCTGATTCGTCCCAACCTGTGTGGGTGCTGAGAACTCTATTTTGGACTTCCGTGCGCACTTATAGTCCCCAAGAAATGGTGCAAGTGATGCCGTTTTTCACCTGTAATACTCTAGGGTGGGAGAAAAGAGAAATGCTCTAGGGCATTAAGGGAAAAAAATCTTTCCAATTCCCAGTTGAAACCAATTATATCAGGATGATTTCTCTTTCAAACAGGTATTTGGGTATTTCGAAATTTCAATGGAGATCTTGCACATTTCAAGCCACAAGAATATAGCAGTTTCTGGAGAGATGTTAGTGTAGATTAGACATTTGAGCCAGATTTTCCAAAGCGTCAATCAGGCCATTTCCCAGTGCCAATGCCAAAACTGTGACAGGAGTTTCTGCTCTTTAACCAAATTAACTAACCCTGAGGAAATTGGGGCATAATTACACACCAATCTAACTTCATTTAAAAACAATCACAGGATGTGAGTGTCACTGGCTGAACCAGTATTTATTGACAAAGCCTAATTGCCCAAAGGGCAGTTAAGAGTCAACCACATTGCTATAGGTTTTGGAATCACATATAGACCAGAGCAGGCAAGGACATCAGTTTCCTTCTCTAAAGGACATGAGTAAACTAGATGGGTTTTCTAATATCGACAACGTTTTCATGGGTCATTATTAGACTTTTAATTCCAGTTTTCTTAATACTTGAATTTAAATTCCACCATCAGGATTTGAACTTGAGTCACTGGATTAATTATCTAGCAATAATAGCGCTCAGCCATCATCTCCCACAAGTCACTGATAAGATCATATATGGGCGGAAACAATAAAGCAAGACTGTTGAAGTTAGTCTGAATAACAGAGTGGTATTAATGAGGTCACAACCAAATAATCCAGATTAAGTTTTGTCTTTTTTTCACATTTTCTCTGCAAGGCTTTCTGTGTGGATCTTTCAGAGAATTCAATTCCTGGAAAATAAGGACTGCAAACCACCAATTGGTTAATGACTATATTGAAATCATATTTCAATGCTTTGTAGATGGCTCATGGCTGTAATTAACTTTTATGTCAAATGTGTTTGCTCTTTAGGCTCTTACATCCTTTAAAAGTACAAAATTACCTTTAAAGAAGCTAATGTGTGAATCTGAGCTACTTGATCATTAAGTGCAGTACTACGTCATGTGCATGAAGGCATCCAAAAGGTTACATTTGGTGCTTGATGTATATTATCTGTGTAAGAACTATCCTGATGAGATTATGATGTTGCTTAATAGACCAGTGAAACATGCTAATTGTTACTATCATGTGGATCTGCTCAGTCATGAAGATCTAATAGAAATCAAGACTGTTGATTTGATTGGCTTCTTTCCAATGCATTCCATGTAGTGCCAAAAGAATATTTGCCAGTTTGCCAACATACAGCTGGAGAAGCCATTTAAAACACCTGAATATAGTACAGAGGGAATGTACCTGTAAACTAGATCCAAAATACCCCAGTATTATCACAATATATGTATTGTACTCAAGCAGACCATCCTATCCCAGTTGGGATGTTTAGTTTTCTCATTATAACTTCAGTGGATCTATTGGCAATTCCAATTCCAATCATTGCTATTGTAAATGAGATCAAGTCACCACAATCTGTAATTGTTTAGGAGATGCTTATATAAAGGTAGCACAGACATAAATTTACGAGGTGCAGATTAAACATTGGTAACAAAATGCAGCACTGATTAGAAAATCCACCACAATTCTGTAATGAGTCAACTCTCCCTTCCATAACATAGCAGCAATTACTCATTTAATCAAGTGAGATCTTACAACTATACATAGTTGTTTGTCTTAGCAAGTACTGGGCCAAAACTTGCAACCGTTCAAGCAGTACTGTTTGCACTGCTAGGATTCTGTCATTTGTCTAAGGTTTTTGAGCAAATTTGTAGCTTGTGTTGTGGATGTTGTGGTTGGTTGGCTCGCCGAGCTGGTTGTTTACCAATCATTTCCAAAGAAAAGGAATCACTTGTATTTGTATAGTACCTTACACAACTTCAGGACACCACAAGTCTTCATCACGAAACATAGTTGGAGTGCAATTATTGTGGTGATGTAGAAATTGCGTGGCAGCTCATTTCCTCATAGACAGAAACATGATAATGAGCTGATGGTTTACTTACATCAAGTTGGTTGAGGGGCAGACATGGGCTATAATGTTAAGTCGATCTTTTGAGTTTGTGGAAGGCAGGAGAAGGAGACAGGTATTATGTCACTGTGCTGATAATGCAGATCACCAGATTAACTCTCTGGGACATAGGTTCAAATCCCACCACAACAACCATTGAATTTAAATACATTTAATTTTAAAAATCTAGAACATACATGTATGTCAACCTCTAGAACATAGTCAAGAATATAAACTCATGTCTATGAAAACTGTCATCAATTGTTAGAAAAACCCATCTAGTCCACTCATGTCCTTAGGGAAGGAAAGCTGTCATTTTTACCGGGTCTCCTTACACGTGAGTCCAGACCCACTCCAATGTGGTTGACAGGTAAACAGCCTCTGAAATAGCCAAGCTAACCACTTTGTTCAAAGGCAGTTAGGGATGAATAACAAATGCTGGTCTTGCCAGTGACACCCACTTCCCATGGAAAGAAATAAAAGGGAAAGTAAAATATCGTGGGTTTTTATATTTCCAGCTGAGAGGACAAACGAGGCCTCGGTTTATTGTCTCATTCAAAACCGCCACCTCTTGTTGTTTAACTTTTTTCCAGTTCAATACAACAATATCAAAGGGCAGCCATAGAGATTTACTGGAGATTGGTTGTTGCATCAGCTTACACCTGCTAACAGACTGTTCAAGACAACTGAACTATGTGTTGTTACATTGTTTTCTGTGGTGACACACTGATTAGCATGTGCAAGTATTTAAAAAACTATTTTAAAAATATTAATATGATCGCAACACCTCTCTTCCCTTCAATTATAACCCCAGATGGTGTATCATTAATAAGCACGTTACTAAAGCATTCTTATGGAACACAAGAAACTTGACAACTGTAACACTGTTAACATAAAACATTCAATTGTAACAAGAACAGTAAAGCCCTTAAACTTCAAGGTGATGTCTATGTTTGCAACTATTCTGGCCATCTGAACTGACCTGATATTATAATGTCACCTGTGTGCCTTCTCAAATTTTTGTCCTTTCCTCCTGCAGATTGCAATTTAGACTGGTGGGGAACTGCAGGAAATGATACAAGAGCCCAGCTATTCACAACATATGCCAATGATTATTAGGAACCAAATGTAATATCTTACATTTTGCAGGTGACACAAAACTGGGTGGAAGGGCAAGCTGTGAGGAGGGTGCACTGGCATGGTGGCTCAGTGGTTAGCACTGTTGCTTCACAGCACCAGGGACTCAGGTTCAATTCCGCACTTGGGTGACTGTCTATGTAGAGTTTGCACATTCCCTCCATGTCTGCATGGTTTCCACCAGGTGCTCCAGTTTCCTCCCATAGTGTTGCTATGATCTGGATCTGGACGGGTTCAGTGATTGAGCAAATGCATGGCAGATACTGTATAAAGAGAATACATGTGCGGTTATCCACTTCAGTTTTAAAAATGGGAAGGGAGATTGTAAATTGAGAGAAGGGAATGTTTAATGAGGCCTGGGTGTCCTTGTGCACCAGTCATTGAAAGTTTCAAGTACAGGAACAAGGATGTCTTGCTGCAATTACACAGGGCATTGGTGAGGCCAGTTGTTAGGAAAATTGTGTCCAGTCTTGGTCACTTTGTTGCTGATCAAAGAGACCTTGAAGTGCAGCTTCATAGCTCCTTGAAAGTGAAGTCACAAGTAGACAGGGTAGTGAAGAAGGTGTTTGGTACGATTGCCCTTATCGGTCAGTGCATTGTGTATAGGAGTTGAGTGGTCACACTGTGGCTGTATAGGACATTGGTTAGGCCACTTTTGGAAAACTGCATTCATTTCTGGTCTCCCTGCTATAGGAAAGATGTTGTTAAACTTGAAATGGTTCAGAAAAGGTTTACAAGGATGTTGCCAGGGTTTGAGCTACAAGGAGAGGTTGATTAGGCTGGGACTACTTTCCTTGTAACTTTGGAAGATGAGGGGTGACCTTATAGAGGTTTAAAAAAATCAAGAGGTGTATGGATAGGGTGAATAGTCTTTTCCCCACGGTAGAGAAGTCCAAAACTAGAGGGCATAGGTTTAGGGTGAGAGGGGAAACATTTAGAAGGGACCTAAGGGGCAACTTTTTCACGTAGTGTGTGGGACATGTATGGAATGAACTGCCAAAGGAAGTGGTAGAGACTGGTACAATTACGACATTTAAAAGGTATCTGGATGGGTATTGGAATAGGAAGGGTTTAAAGGGATATGGGCCGAATGCTGGCAAATGCGACTGATTAATTTAGGATATCCAGTCAGCATGGAGAATTTGGACTGAAGGATCTGTTTCTGTGCTGGACAGATCTTTGACCTTATCAGAGGAAGGACATTCTTGTGATACAGAGAGTGCAGCAAAGGTTTACCAAATTGATTCCTGGGATGGCAGGACTGATGTATGAGGAGAGATTCAGTCGGTTAGGCTTGTATTCACTGGAGTTTAGAGGAATGAGGGGGACCTGTAAAATTCTAACAGGACTACACAGGTTAGATGCAGGAAGGATATTGCTGATGGCAGGGAAGTTAGAGGTTGAGAGGTGACCATATAGAAGTTTCTAATATCATGAAAGGCAGAAATAATGTGAATAGCAAAGGTCTTTTCCCTAGGATAGAGGAGTTCAAGCCGAGAAGGCGTAGGTTTAAGGTGAGGTGAAAAAGACTTAAAAAGGGCCTGAGGAGCAACGTTTTTAAAGAGAGGATGGTTCATAGTTTAAGGATAAGAGGTAAACCTTTCCTAGACTGAGATGAGGAGAAATCTCTTTACTCAGAGAGTTGTGTGCCTCTGGAATTCATTACCACAGAAAGTGGTTGAGGTCAAAAGATGTAAAGTATTAAGGCATTGAGCTTGATGATCAGTCATAATCATAATGAATGGTGGAGGAGGATTGAGGGGCCGGGTAGCCTACTCCTGCTCCTATCTTGCATGTTTATATGGATTTTGAATGAATGAGAGTTAACATTCAGTCCTCATCAAAATGTCTGTACTAATGTTTACAATATCATTGTAACTTGTAACACAAGTTGCCTATATGCATTAAATTGCACCTTCTTCAGTACAAGGGACTCTTCTAGTTTTCAGCTTGGAGTATTTTTCCTTGAGCACACTAGGCCAACAAATCCCTTTAGTTTCCTAAACCTAAAGGTAACAGTGGCAGCAATCTTCATCGTGACCAACAGCTCATACAGTGTAATGATTTGGCACATCAATGCACATTGAAAACCAAATCTCAATGTCCAGCACTCTCTATTAACAAGCATAGGTTTTTATCCTACTCCTCTTCTATGCATGCTACAATGAAGATAATGCAGCTCAAGAACTATTCCAGGTCCATAGCTGCTGAATATAACCTGGTCTACTGACAGCCTCATGGTAAACAGAGGAAACAACACCTGCCAAAAGGAGTTCTAAACACTGTCAGCTCTTTTGATAAGTTACCAAATAAATGTCTGTTTATGTGTCCAATTTCAAAAAGTGTTTCTTTCCTGGATGTAACTCCTAGCTTTGATATACAGTCATGGAGTCATTTAACAAGGAATAAACCTGTTGGTCTGACTCGTTCATGTCAACCATGTTTTCCAAACTAAACTAGTGCCATTTGCCTGCTTTTGGCATCTAAATCTTTCCTATTCATGTACCTGTCCAAATGTCTTTTAAATTCTGTAATTGTACCTGCATCTACCAATTCTACTGTCAGTTCATTCCACTTATGAACCATCCTCTCTTTAAAAACGTTGCTCCTCAGGCCCTTTTTAAATCTTTTTCACCTCACCTTAAACCTACGCCTTCTCGGCTTGAACTCCCCAATCCTAGGAAAAAGACCTTTGCTATTCACATTATTTCTGCCCTTCATGATATTAGAAACCTCTATATGGTTACCTCTCAACTTCCAATGTTCCAGTGAAAAGCGTCCCAGCCTATTCAGCCTGTCTTTATGACTCAAACGCTCCAGTCCCAGCAACATCCTGGTACATCTTTACTGCACCCTCTCTAATTTAATAATATTTTTCCTATAGCAGGGTGACCAGAACTGTCCACAGTATTCCAAAAGTGGCCTCACCAATGTCCAATTCTCAGGTTTCTTAGTTCAGTCACATACCCAGATTAAGTAATAGAGTCATTGGGTCATAGAAATGTATAGCAAGAAAACAGATCCTTTGGTCCAACTTGTTCATGCCAACCAGATATCCTAAATTAAACTAGTCCCATTTGCCATCATTTGACCCATATCCCTCCAAACCTCTCCTATTCATATACCTACCCAGATGCCTTTTAAATGTTATAATTGTACTCACCTCCAACATTTCCTCTGGCAACTTAATCCATACATGCACCATCCTCTGTATGAAAATGTTATCTTTCAGGTCTTTTTTAAATCATTCCTCTCTCACCTTAAACCTTTAGTTTTGCACTCCTCATCCTTGGAAAAGACCTTGGCTATTCACTCTATCCATGCCCCTCATGATTTGATAAGCCTTGAAGATCATGACAATCTTTCCTTGTAACAAATATGTGAACAGGATTGGTACTGAGGACTGAGTGTCATTTTTGAGGAGGACTGGTGCTGAGGTTGTGAGGAGGACTGGTGCTGAGGATTGAGTGTTATTTACTGTCAACTTCCTGTTGGAAATTTGAAGTAGATCTTTTAAACACTTTGAAAGGTTTTCTAGGACACGTTGTTAAGACTTTACCAACATTTTATCAATATTTACTGCAAGGAGGTTTCTGTGGAATTTGCTAGAGAAGGGTAAGTCTGCCTTTAGTGTGTGCCTTATTGGAGTCACCAGACAAAATAGAGTGCTTGGTTACCTGAATCTTGCTAGTTGTACAGAGGGAGGAGGGGGACTTGAGACCAGGTAAAGCAATGCTAGCTCTTGAAGGGTAATAATGCAAGAAGGATAAGAGGATGAAATGGACTATCCACTTGCAGCTGCAGGACATTCCTCTTCAAGTAGACCTGATCCACCAGGATCTCAACTGTCACATCCAAGAAGCTGTGTGCTCTCTCAACAAACAATGAGCCATTCTGCAACATGCTGTTGTGCATTCGCCAGTGCACTGGACTGTTTCAGTGGGAGGAGGTACATAGCCCCTACATGAACATAGATACCTTCTTGCAGCTAGTAACACATGAGACAGACAAGGTATGCACTTATATCTGTTAACTTAGATTTTCCTGGAACTGGTCACTACCTTGTTGCCAGAGGCTATAGCTTGAGAGATGCCATCAGCCATGGCTGACCAGGTGACTCTTCCCATCTGCCATAAGTGTATAAGAAGGATTTACAGGTGAATAAACAAACTGTTTGACCATGTTATTAGTGCACTTTCTTAGGCTATTAAGACTAGGATGCAAACCCAGAAGTTATAGCTGAGAGGAACAGATGTTGCTCACTGAACCATCAGACCTCCAGACATAATTTTCATGTTATTGGAGACGATACTGAGGGTCAGGATCAACCAACATTTGGATAGTCAAGGTCTGATTAGGGATAGTCGGTATGGATTTGTGCAATGGGAAGTCATGTCTGACAAATCTCCTGGAGTTTTTTTTAGAAGTAACCAAGAGGGTAGATGCAGATAGGGCAGTGGATGTTGTCTATATGGACTTTAGTAAGGATTTTGACAAGGTCCTGCACGGCAGGCTAGTCATGAAGGTTAGGTTGCGTGGGATTCAAGGAGAGCTAGCTAATTGGATTCAAAAGCGGCTCAATGGTAGGAAGCAGAGGGTGATGGTTGAAGGTTGTATCTCGGACTGGAGGCCCGTAACTAGTGGCATGCCACAGGGGTCGGCACTGGAACCTTTGTTGCCTACATCAATGATCTGGATGTGAATGTACAGGACATGATTAGTAAGTCTGTGTATGATACAAAATTAGGAGTTATTGTTGATGGCAATCAATTACAGAGGGATCTTGATCAGATGGGGAATTAGGCTCAGGATAGGCAAATGCAATTCAATACAGATACGTGTGAGGTGTTGCAGTTTGGAAAGTCAAACCAAGGTAGGACTTATGCAGTAAATGATAAGATCCTGAGGAGTGTTGTGGACCAGAGGGACCTAGGAGTACAAGAACATCGTTGTCGAAAGTGGCATCACAGGTGGACAGGGTGGTGAAGAAGGCATTTAGCATGCTGGTCTACATCAGTTGAGACATTGAGTATAGGAGTTGGGACATTATGTTACAATGGAATATGTCATTGGTGAGGCCACACTTGGAGTATTGTGAACAGTTTTGGTCACCTTGTTATAGGAAAGACATAGTTAAACTGGAAAGTGTGCAAAGAAGATTTACGAGGATGTTGCCAGTACGAGTAGGCTTGAGTTACAAGGAGAGATTGTCCAGGATAGGACTTTATTCCTTGGAACTTAGGAGAATGAGGAGTGACCTTATTGAGATGTAAAAAATCATGAGGGGCACAGATTGGATGAATGCATATCGTGTTTTTCCCTAGGGATGGGGAATTTGAAAACTATATGGCATAGGTTTAAGGTAAGAGTGATAAGATTTAAGAAGGACCTGAGGGGAAACTTCTTCATGCAGAGAGTAGTGTGTGTACGGAATGGGCTGCCAGAAAAAGTGGTCAAGACAGATACAACAGCAAAATTTAAAAAACATTTGAATAGGTACATGGATGGGAAGCGTTTAGAGGGATATGGACTAATGCGGACAATTGGAACTGGTTGAGTGGGCACCATGGTCAGCATGGACCAGTTTGGGCCAAAGGGCGTGTTTCCATGCTGTATTACTCTATGACTCTATGAGTCGCATATGTGGCCAATCAGCACTTGATTAGTAAACCTGCAAAAGTCTTTGCCATCCTAAGGGAAGATCAAATTATATTAATCAGCAATTGAACCAAAATTGCATGTTAAAACCAGATTTGCAAGTACACCATCTGTTTAGGGTGCATTTATGCCTTTAATTTTTCACCAATACAATCCTCACACGGCTCAGTGAGAATTTTTCAGCCAAACTGGTTGAAGCAAGTTCTCTGCTTTATTGTCCCAGGTCCAAATTTCCGTACAGAGGGGCCTGCTCCATTTCAGATGCCTAGCGAAATTAGTTGCTATTCAAAATGCCACAAAAAAAGACTTTGAGTGGCCATAGGTAAAATAAGCACATATGTGACTGTAAAATATAGATTGATATTTACCATCAATATATGTAACTTGTGAGCCAACATGAGAATTGTCCCCACGAGAAACCCAACTGCTTCATCTATATCCTGTAGAGTATACAGGCTACAATTCCTAACCAAATAAGTCTTCAAATGACTTCAGTTTTACAGTTCTTGTTTGACCCTGAAGGACTCTACTGTCTCAGTGCAATGAAAAGGACCATAAAAGCAAGTGTGGTCAACCTCAATTCCAGCCCATATACAAATCTGAAAACAGTCTAGGAGTTTAGTTATTTTCTTAATTAATTGGCCCAGTCATTATGTTCGGGCTGTAAGTGTAGATCAACATTCTTTTTAAAGTCACTTTCAACCCTGGGGGAATTTATTTAATTTACTTTAAATCTCCACATGCTGTAGAAAACCACATTAGCTATTTTCAATCTAATATACTATATAATTACCTTCTAGCTGTTCAGAAATTAAAATCACACACATGCACGAGGACTCAATTATGACCCAGGTTGCAGGGGTCGCTCTTCCCTATTTTGCTTGTACTCTCCAACTGATCACAATAAATTTTACATTTAATCAGGTTGGCGATATGGCCAATTATATAGGTCTCAGAGCGTGTCAGCTGCAGAACTCAAAACAAGTCGGCCAGGTTTCTTTAGTTCACAACTAATAAGTGTTTTATTACCAAAACAAACTTAGTCAAAGATACAATGGTTACTGACAATTCAGATGATGCATTTCTAAAAAAGTACCTATAAAAAATCTAACACACATCTGAGGAGAAAGAAATATTTGAAAACTGTCCAGAGTGTTATGTACAACGTATTTGGGCCAAGCAATAATTAAACTGATGAAAAAAAAAGTCACAGTTTGTTCCAATGATGCCCAGATTCTGAGGTTATGCTGCATACACACAAGCTGCTAGCAGTCGGGTGTCTCCCTGGAACATTTGTAGTGGCTATGTTTCTTTGGCTTCAGACAACGAGGTAGAGTCGAAGAGAATTATCTTCAGAAACTCTCCCTGAGTGGTAAAGATGACATTCAGTGCGTTTTCAGCTTACACTCTTAGCTGAGAGGAGTTGCAAAGAGGCTGTTACTTGTCAGGTAGGTCTTGAATTCTCCCTAATTAAGTTCAAAAAGGCAATTGTTTTGTCCTACTCAAAGTCTCATTAATGCCATGCTTTACAACATGTGGGTGTGGAACACATTAACTATCATTCAGGACAGTGGGGATTCAGTTACTGGTCAGATTCCAGTAACTGTTCCACAGTAACTACCCCACAATCTGGTATTAGTGCTAAAGAATTTGCTGCACCCCTTGCCAAGCTCTTCCAGTACAGCTACAACACTCGGATCTACCCAACTGTGGAAAGTTACCTAGTTATGCCCCATATATACAGGCAGTACAAACCCAAAACAGCCAATTACTGTCCCATCTCAAGCATTAGTAAAGTGATGGTTGTTCCAACCTGCTTATTGATGTACAGTTTGGGTTTCATCAGGGCCACATAGCTCCTGTATTACAGCCTTGGTACAAACATGGACAGAAGATTTGAATTCTACGGGGTGAGGTGAGAGTGATTGCCCTTGAAATCAAGGCTGCATTCAACCAAATGTGGCATCAAGCAGTCTGAGAAAAACTGGAGTTGAACTGAAATTGGGGAAAAGCTCTTCATTAGTTGGAGTCATACCTGACACACTATTCAAGGCGAAATCATCTTCAGCTGTTGCATCAATGACCTTCCCTCCATCATCAGGTCAGAAGCGAAGATGTTTGCCGATGATTGCACAATGTTTAGCACCACTTGAGAACCTCAGATACTGAAGCAGTCCATACAAAAATGCAGTAAGATCTGGATAATATCTAGGCTTCGGCTGAAAAATGGCAAGTAACATTCAAGTGCAACACAAATGCCACGCAATGACCATCTCCAATAAGAGACAATTTAACCACCAACCCCCGACCCTGTTATCATCACTTAATGCCCCACTATCAACACCATCGGTGTTACCATAGATCAGAAACTGAACGAGACTAGCCACATACTTATAATGGCTACAAAGGCTGGTCAGACTCCCAAAGCCTGTCCATCATCTCCAAGGCACATTTCAGGATCTGATGGAATACTTCCTATTTGCCTGGATGAATGCAGTTCCACCAACACTCAAGAAGTTTGATATCACCCAGGCCAAAGCAGCCTGCTTGATTGTAGCACTCAGTAGCAGCAATGTGTAAACCTAGAACATAGAACATAGAACAGTACAGCACAGTACAGGCCCTTCGGCCCATGATGTTGTGCTGGCCTATTATCTTACTAAGATCAACCCTGCATACCCTACATTTTACTATCCAAGAGTCGCTTAAAAGTCTCTTAAGTATCTGACCCCACTATCACTGCCAGCAACGCATTCCACATGGCCATCACTCTGTGTGATGAACCTTCCTCTGACATCTACGCTATACCTTCCTCCAATCACCTTAAAATTATGCCCCCTTGTAATAGTCATTTCCACCTTGGGAAAATGTCTCTGACTATCCACTCTATCTATGCCTCTCATCATCTTATAAACTGCTATCAAGTCACCCCTCATCTTTCTTCGCTCCAAATGAAAAAAACCCTAGCTCCCTCAACCTTTCCTCATAAGACCTGCCCTCCAGTCCAGGCAGCATCCTGGCAAATCTCTTCTGCACCCTCTCTAAAGCTTTCACATCTTTCCTACAATGAGGTGACCAGAACTGAACAAAATATTCCAAGTGTGGTCTAATTAGGGTTTTATAGAGCTGCAACATAACCTCATAGCTCTTAAACTCAATTCCCCTGCCAATGAAAGCCAACACACTATATGCCTTCTTTACGACTGTATCAACTAGGGTAGCAACTTTGAGGATCTATGGATGTGGATCCCTCTGTTCCTCCACACTGCCAAGGATCCTGCCATTAACCCTGTATTCTGCATTCAAATTTGACCTTCCAAAATGAATCAAATCACACTTTTCTGGGTTGAATTCCATCTGCCACTTCTTTGCCCAGCTCTGCATCCTGTCAATGTCCCATTGCAACCTACAACAGCCCTCCACGCTATCCACAACTCCACCAACCTTGGTGTCATTGGCAAACTTACTAATCCACCCTTCCACTTCCTCATCCAAGTCATTTATAAAGATTACAAAGAGCAGAGGTCTCAGAACACATCCCTGCGGAACACCACTGGTCGCCAAACTCCAGGGTGAATATTTTCCATCTACTACCATCCTCTGTCTTATATTGGACAGGCAGTTTTGTATCCAGACAGCCAAATTTCCCTGAATCCCATGCCTCCTTACTTTCTGAATGAGCCTACTATGTGGAACCTTATCAAATGCCTTGCTAAAATCCATATACACCACATCCACTGCTCTGCCTTCATCACTGTATTTTGTCACATCCTCAAAGAATTCAATAAGGCTTGTGAGGCATGACCTGCCCGTCACAAAGCCGTACTGACTATTTCTAATCAAACTGTGCTTTTCCAAATAATCATAAATACTATGTCTCAGAATCCTCTCCAATAATTTGCCCACCACTGAAGTAAGACTGCCCGGTCTGTAATTTCCAGCATTATCCCTATTCCCTTTCTTGAACAAGGGTTTGACATTTTCCACCCTCCAATCTTCTGGTAGTACTCCAGTGGACAGTGAGGACACAAAGATCATTGCCAAAGGGGCAGCAATCTCTTCCCTCACTTCCCGTAGTAACTTTGGGTATATCCCGTCTGGCCCAGGGGACTTATCTATCCTCATGTTTTTCAAAATTTCTAGCACATCCTCCTCCCTAACATCAACCTGTTCGAGCATATCTGCCTGTTTCAAGCTGTCGTCACAAATGTCAAGGTCCCTCTCACTGGTGAATACTGAAGCAAAGTATTCAATAAGGACATCCCCTATCTTCTCTGACTTTGCACTCAAGTTCCCTCCACTATCCCTGATTGGCCCTACCCTCACTATGTTCATCCTCTTGTTCCTCACATAAGTATAGAAAGCCTTGGGGTTTTCCTTGATCCTACCCACCAAGGTTTTCTCATACTCCCTTCTAGCTCTCCTAAGTCCATTCTTCAGTTCCTGCCTGGCTACCTTGTAGACCTTTAGATCCCTGATAACAAGGTGTGGGGCTGGATGAACACAGCAGGTCAAGCAGCATCATAGGAGCAGGAAAGCTTGACGTTTCGGGCCTAGACCCTTCATCAGAAAATTTTCAACCACTCATTATCCTGACTTGGAAATGTATTGCCGTTCCTTCAGTGTTGTCAGACAAAATCCTGGAATCCCACTCTGACAGCATTGTGGGTCTATCTACAGCATATGGACTACAGCAGATCAGAGGGTAGCTCAACACCACGTTCACAAGGGTAACTAGTGATGAGCAATAAATACTGCTCAGCTAGAAATGCCCATGTCCCAGGAGTGATTTATAAAAAGCCAAGTTTAACCTGTTTCTCCCAACCATAGTAAGTAGATAAAAGCAACATGCTGCCATGTCAAAATGTTGAGATAAAGCATAAAATGCTGGGTAAGCTCAGCAGGTCCAGTAGTATCTGTGGAGAAATAAATAGTGTTGTTGTCTTGAATCCAATACGACTTCTACAGATCTGAAAAAGAATCATATTGGGTGTGAAATATTAATTCCTTGTTTCTCTTTCCACAGATGCTGCCAGACCTGCAGAGTTTCTCCAGCACTTCTTGTTATGCTGTAATAAGCAGATCACTTGGCATCCTCTGTTAGTGATTGGTTGTTGGCAGTTTAGGGTAGACGAAGTTGATCTTAATTCTATCTAAACATGAGGCAATGAGACAGAAAACAATCTCAATTTGCTCAACCATTTAAAACACGTTAACATTCATCCATGATTTTACTTGTTACTTTTCTTTCATCAAGCTGTACATTCCGAGCTTTGTTTTTGAGAAGTTCCCAATGCTGATGTCTCCAATCCTTTTTTCATGTATTTATTAATTTTTTTACTTTCTTGTTGCTCCTCATATTATAAATAACTACTTCTAGGTATGATGAATATATTCTCTATCTTTTGCTTCTCTTTATCATCCATTTTGCTTTGCACCAGCAACTTCTAAAGCAAACTAGGAAATTATGGTCAATGATGTCTTCACCTCTACTATAATCTACTTTCAGTGAATGCCTGTAAATATTATAGTGTGACTTGCATTTGAGGACTGGGAAAATTACATTTAAATTATGTCTAACAATGCAAATCTAAATGATCATAATCCTGTTTGCAACTTTGTTTTGTGACTCAGACAGATAGAAAATTAGGCCTGTTACATTTCGATACAAATGCTTATCAACGGGTGAAGTAGTAGGTGAAAATCTCTCCACTTTTTCAAACTGAGCTTATGAGGACTCTAGGTTTATGGAAGTATGAATGAAAGAAATGCACTATAACATGAAGTAACAGGTATAATTATTTGTGACATAGTCAGTCATTTTGTCAATAGTTTTTAATTTCAAAGCCCCCAGGAAGGACTGAATAAATCAATCATTCCGGTGGAGAATAGATTATATAAATTAAAGCATTTATGCTTGAATTAATTTGCTGTGCATAATTAGCACTACTAAAACCACAGACATAAAGGGCATTCATGGAAGTTAATTAGATATAATGCAAATTCATCAGTAAAGCATATGGAAATAACTATGAATTTCTAAAGTGCATTACAGTCTTATGCTAGAATCTTTGTTCCAGATACTCGGGTTCTGGTCTGTCTTAGACTTAAGCATCTCATTAAACAGTGACACCAGTGCCCCTTAATACATTGCTTAACTGAATGGATCATGGATGAATTTTTCATAAACCATTGTAACATAATATTTTCAAAACAACATCAAGCTTTGTATCTACATTAAGTGAAGTCAAAGATAATGAAAGTCTAGTGTATAATCGTTCACTTTGCTTCATTAATCACTCCTCCCTCCACGTATTCCTTTTAATTTAATGAAGGAACTTACAAAATTGATCATTCAAAGATTATTCCACCAACAATTTGAATTGCAAGATTGACTTGGTTTTCTTTGACTTTACAGTTCTTCATGGGCTAACGATTTGATCAGGATCAAAAAATTATTCGTGGAAAAATTGAATACTCTATGAATGACTCAAGTACTTTGAGGGCAAGAACAAGATGGTCCTGATGCAGGAAAATGGCCATGTTCTCTGCTCTTACATGTCCTGGCCCCTATCAAGTGTGTCTGACAATTAATTCTCAATCATCTTAATCACTCCTGTAGAATTTTAGTTTCTACAACCAAATTGAGACAAACAAAGCTAATTGTACCAGTAATCAGGCAGGAGAAAAAGCACCTCCAGCTATCCCAAGGCCTGTATGGCTGAAAGCATGACCTATAGGTTGGAACTAGGAGATGGCATGGAGGAAGAGGGGTTGTCTGGGAAAATGGCAGGACAGGTGGAGAGCAGTTAATAAAGCATACAGTGTTCTCAGCTTTATTAACAGAAGCAGAGAGTGCAAGAGCAGTTGGGTGATGTTGAACTTGTACCAGATGTTGGTTTGACCTCAGCTGGAGTATGTGTACAGTCTTGCGTCCCACACTAAAGGAAAGATGTGAATGCATTGGAGGGAGTGGAGAAATGATTTACCAGAATGGTTGAGGAATCAGAAGCTTCAGTTATGAGGATACGTTGAAGAAATTGGGACTGTCCTCCTTGGAGAGAGAAGACTGAAAGGAGATTTGATACATGTTTTCAAAACCATGAGCAGGCAGGACGTAGTGCACAGGGAAAATTTTTTCTCGCTTGTCAAGGAGCAAGAGGGCAAAATGATATGTAAATGAAGCAAGGGTGATGTGACAAAAAAGCTATCCATACACCGAGTATTTAGGGTATGGAATGCATTGAGTGGAAATGTGGAGTGGGCAGTTTCAATTGAAGCATTCCAGAGGGCTTTGGACGATTATTTGAAATGTAGGGATATAGGGAAAAGGCAAGAGATTGGCACTAGGTAATAGAACTGGCGCAAGCATGGTAAGTTTGTACTTCTGCGACACTGGGAAGGACATGCTTATGAAAGCACGTATTATAAAGCTGGAGCAAGTTATACGGATACAGAGTGACAAGATCCAGGGTAAATTAATCATGAGGATGAGAGTTTTAGATTTGAGAGATTGGAGGGCCAGGAATCCAGGTAGGTTTCAACAGCCCCTTCAAGGGACATTGAGAGAGGCACAGAATGAAGTTAAGGGATTGCCCATAGAGAATTCAAGCCTGAAATAACACCAACAGAGTGGGAAGATAATGATGGATGGTGCATAGATTGGACGTGGAACGTGTCAGACGGGGAATAAGTGAATGATGGCATTAACACATTGACACAAAGTGGGGAGCAGGAGAAAATAAAAGAGTTAGGACAAAATAATCCATGTGTATAGCCTCAAGTCTGGAGCTGCAGATGAAATGACATACACATGTAGAGAGAGAAGTCAGATTACAAAGGTTTAGTAGAGATTAGGAGGCACACACAGAGAATGAGAAGGAGATGATGTGAAAGAGTGCAACATTAAATACAGAGTCCCAGCAGATAACCAGACTCGAATCAGAAATTCCAGCACCTTGAAATAAAACGTCAGTGTACTAAACCACTCTGTCACACAATTTTCTTATCCACTCTTTATCATTGATATATCCGACATTAATTAACTGATGTTGTGACTGGGCACAGTAATTATTGTATTAGAAAAGCATAATCAGTCTTTTGAAATAAAATTTTACACGATTGCTCCAGATAACACATGACAGCTCTTGTTGTTTGGCTGCAGTAAAAATGTAGACAGACGGTTGTGTTGGGAGTCAACTACATAAAGGTCCTTAAATAATTCAAGGAATTACAGTCTGTCCATTAAAACTTTAAAAAATGTTGTTACCATCAGGTGTGGAGGGTTGAACAGCAACATATAAATGTAGAAGATAGGAGCAGGAGTAGGCCTTTTGACCCATGAGCCTGCTCTGCCATTCAAAACGATTAGGGCTTCTCATCAAGCTCAGTACCCTTTACCTGCACTCCCCCATATCCCGTTGATTCCTTTAGCCACAACAGTCACATCTACTTGCTCTGTGAAAACACTCAATGTTTTTGGTCTTAACCACTTTCTGTGCTACTGAATTCCACAGGCTCACCACTCTCTGGGTGAGGAGATTTCACCTCACTTCCGCCCTGAAAGGTGTATCCTTAAACAATGACCTCTGGTCCTGGATTTCATCACCATCAGGAACATCCTTCCTGCACCTAACCTCTCTAGTCCTGTTAGAATTTTATAGGTTTCTGTGAGATCCGCAAGACCCACACTCCCAATTCTTCTGAACTCCAGTGAATACAATCCTAACTGACTAAATCTCCCCTCATGAGCCAGTCCTGCCATCCCAGGAATCAACTTGGAATACTTTTGTTGCATGTTCTCTATAGCAAGAACAATCTTCCTCTGGTAAGGAGACCAAAACTGCACACAATACGCCAGGTATGACCTCAAACATGTCCTGTGTAATTGCAGCAAACATCCTGTACTTGAATCTTCTTGCTATGAAGGCTGGTGTACAGTTTGATTTCTTTACTGCCTGCCTCATCTATGTGCTAACTGGTGCCTGGGGACACCCAAGTCTCACTGAGGATTTGCCTCACCTCTTTTTAACCTCATCAGCAAGCCACAGTAAAGATTTAATAATTCTATTTTGCATCTAGCTATACTTCAATAAAAATGTGGTCAATTAATTCACTAGAAGCAACAAAGAATTACTGATGAATTCATCATTTCTGATGAAGGGTCTAGGCCCGAGATGTCAAGCTTTCCTGCTCCTATGATGCTGCTTGGCCTGTTGTGTTCATCCAGCTCCACACTTTGTTATCTCTATTATCAAAGAATTACATAGTTTTGTTTTGAGAGAAAGGAAGCGAAATTTAATCACTTATTAACCCTGAGACAAAAGACAGACATGACATCAAATGCACACATAAACACAGGTACAATGTTTTATGGGGTTAGTATCCAATACAAAAATGAAGCTAAAAGTTCACACTTTAATGTGCCTGGAGGAGTAAAGTGTTAACCTGAGTCCATGGTCAGCTAGTTGTGTGGTACACCAGTAGCAGTGATGCATTTAGCAGATGTCTAGGAGCTCTTGGTGCTTAGATGTTTCTCCAATTTGTGTTGTCAGCAGTTGCATTGCTTTTTCTTCCAAGTGAGAGCAGAGAGAAAGAACTTTGTCTAGTTCTGCTATTGCAAATTTACTATCATAGAGTCATACAGCATGGAAACAGACCCTTCGGTTCAACTCGTCCGCACTGACCAGCCATTCCAATTTGACTTAGCCCCATTTGCCAGCATTTGGCCCATATCCCTCTAAACCTTTCCTATTCATATATCCATCCAGGTGCCTTTTGAGTGTTGTAATTGTACCAGTCTTTGCCACTTCTTCTGGTAGCTCCTTTCATACAAACACCACTCCCTGCCCTTCAGGACCTTTTTAACTCTTTATCCTCTCACCTTAAACCTACACCCTCTCATTTTGGACTCCCCCATCATGGGATAAAGACCTTGTATATTCGCCCTACCCATGCCCCTCACGATTTTATAAACCTCTATAAGTTCACCTCTGAGCCTCTGACACTCCAGGGAAGAAAGGCCCATCCTATTCAGATTCTCCCAATAGCTTACCCTCCAGTCCCATCAACATCCTTGGAAATCTTTTCTGCACCTGCCTCAAGTTTAACAACGTCTTACAGAAGGGCAACCAGAAGTGTACGCAGTATTCTAAAAGTGGCCTCGCCAATGTCCTTCATAATTGCAGCATGACATCCCAGTTCCAATACTCCATGCTCTGACCAATGAAGGCAATTGTGCCAGATGCCGTCTTCACCATACTGCCTACCTGTGACTCCACTTTCAAGGAACTATGCACCTGTATCCTTAAGTCTCTTTGTTCGGCAACACTCCCGAGGGTGCTACCTATAGCTGTACAAGTCCTGCCCTTATTTGGGTTACCAAAATGCAGCGCCTCACATTTATCTAAATTAAACTCCATCTGCCATTCCTTGGCTTATTGGCCCAGCTGATCAAGGTCCTACTGTACTCTAAGATAATCTTATTCACTCTCCCCTATACCATCTATTTGGTATCATCTGCAAACTTACCATCCATACCTGCTATATTCACATCCAAATCATTCATATACATGACAAAAAGCTGTGGACCCAGCACCAATGCTTATGGCATACTGCTGGTCACAGGCCTCCAGTCTGAAAAACAACCCTCTGTCTCCTACTTTTAGGCCAATTTTATATTCAATTGGTTAGCTGCCCTGGATCACGTGACTTGACCTTATTAACCAGCCTACTATGCGGAACCTTGTTGAATGCTTTGCTGAAGTCCATATAGACAATCTCCACTGCGCTGCCTTCACTGATTTTCTTTGTCACCTCTTCAAAAAACTCAATCAAGTTAGTCAGACATGACTTCCCACACACAAAGCCATGCTGACTATCCCTAATCAGTCTTTGTCTTTCCAAATGCATGTAAATCCTATCCTTCAGAAGCCCCTCGAACAACTTATCCACCACTGACATCAGGTTCACCGGTCTATAGTTCTTAAATATTGGCACCCATTAGCCAATCTCCAGTCTTCTGGCACCTCACCAGTGGTTATCAATGATACGAACATCGCAGCAAGGGGTCCAACAATCTCTTCTCTAGCTTTGCACATAGTTCTGGGAAACACCTGATCAGGTTCTGGGGATTTATCTACCTCTATGTATTTTAACACTTTGAGCACCTCCTCTTCTATAATGCGAACGCTTTTCAAGACAGCTGTATTTATTTCCCCAAGTTCCCTAGCTTCCAATTCCTTCTCCACAGTAAGTGCTGACACAAGATATTCATTTATATCCCACCCATCTCCTGTGGCCCTACACATAGATGGCCTGGTTGATCTTTAAAGGGCACTATTCCCTCCCTAGTTATTCTTTTGCTCTTGATATACTTAAAGAATCTCTTTGGATTCTCCTTAACCCTATTTGCTACCACTATCTCATGTCCCTTTTTTGCCCCCCGCCGATTCCCCTCCCAAGTATACTTGTTCTGACATTATCCTTCTCTAGGGATTCACTTGATCTTAGCTGTCTATACCACATATATGCCTCCTTTATCTTGACCAGAGCCTCAAATGTTCTTATCATCCAACATTCCATACACCTACCAGCCTTGCCCTTCATACTAACACCATCTTCCTTCCTGGTGTTATTTCTTGAAATACAGGTCATTTGAGTCTCACTGGTGACATTATTTTCAAGCTGAATAATTGCAGTTAATTCTTTCACTTCCATGCCATGAAATTTATTATACATGTGTAAATCATAAACAGATTGTGAGTTTCCTCTACCTGGTGTCAGTCTCTTTGGATAAAAGTGTTCATTTCAATTCAGACAATTTTGTTTATTCTACATTGGTTCCCTGGAGCTTAACCTGTGATCAGTGACCTTCATTTATAAAACCATTTCAGTCCATAAAAGTCCCAGGCACTAAGATGGAAGTTGACAATTATTAGTCCATTTTTACCTTTATTATGACAGTGTAAAGACTCAAAGACTTCTGTTGTGTTTTGCAGGATATTGGAAGGACTTTGCAAGAAAATCCAGCATAATTGACTTTGCCTAGTGGAACAATGATCCACCAAACTTGCTGAGCTTTTCCAGTTTCCAAAGTTTCTCTTTGGGCACTATCCTATTGTTTACTCCCTACCCCAGCCCCCTCCCTATTTTCTTCATATAAACTGATGTTTTTCCAGCTACTGTCAGTTCTGAGGAAGGGTCACTGGACCCGAAACGTTAACTCTGTTTTTTCCTTCACAGATGCTGCCAGACCTGCTGAGCTTTTCCAGCAACTTTTTTTTTCCTGATTTACAGCATCCGCAGTTCTTTCGGTTTTTATTTTTGACTCATCAAAGTTAACAACAGTAGCCATTTTGTTTGATTGGATTAAAACCTGGCATAAAGTGACATTGTGTTCTCAGAGGACTGTGTGAAGACCTCACCAGCCACCGAACTAGTTATGAACTGCACGTGAGAGCCCCCTAACACCAATAGAACTGCTAGAGAAAAGGGACTTATATTCAATCCCTAAAACACTTCTACGTCTGAGCCCACCTCCAAATGCAACCTTAAACTAATCAACTGCAGAAGGCATCACTGCTGCTGAATTCTGCCTTCAAGATTTTAACCCCTTTAATTCAGAAAGAGAGTGTTGAAGAAAGTTAGAGCCCAGTAACAATGACAGAAACTGATTTTACTTTCATGTCTGTAAACAAAATTGCTGAAGATCATAACGGGTCAGACAGCATCCATTGGAGATAGAACAAGCTAATGTTTCGAGTCTAGATGACTCTTCGTCAAAGGTATAATGAAGAGTCTTTTAGACTTGAAATGTTAGCTTGATCTGTCTCCCCATGGATGCTGTCAGACCTACTGTGATTTCAGTACAGATCCCATCATCTGCAATAATTTCCTCTTATTTCATGTTTATCATGTTTCATAATCTACTATCCATACGTACTTTTAATCTTTGTATTTGTACTTCTTTCTAATAATTTTATCACTTTTACTTGAATACTTAATAGCCATAGCTTTAAAACATAGTTATCTTTTTTAAAGCTTAAAGCTTTGTGGCTGTTTATTTTTAAATTAGAACATTCAAACATTAAAAGGAGGCTGCACATCAATTTAGAAGTTGCTGGAAAAGCTCAGCAGGTCTGGCAGCATCTGTGTAGAGAAATCAGAGTTAATGTTTCGGACTACACTGATGATGCGGCTGGTATGGAGGTGACAAACCACCCTAGTTTCAAATTATGATGACTGTGTTGGTGTTTTTCTATGAATGCTCTAGAAACAAGCACTTTCAACAACACAACTGATGCAATACAATCATCAAACATCACATGCTCACATTGATTGGAATAAGTTAAAAGGGATAGGGAGAGATTGTGTGTACAGTCATAAATAAATCTCTAAAAGCAGCTGACTGTACTTGAGGAAAAATTTCAAGGTAAATCTGATCGACATGTCTCCGCTTAAAAAAAAATTGGTTAAAACTCAACCTAAATTTATATCTTCATTATATATTCCCCCCTGAAAACCAATATAATCATGATAATGGATTCTCAATTCTTGTAATGCCCTGTTCTCATTGTAGTGATCACATTAATATTGAGGAACAGCCTTTACAAAGAGACTTCAAGTAGGTCCCTCAAAAAAAAACTTCACCTTATGGCACCTCAACTGGCTTTAAAGAGTTATGGAGAGGCAAAATCTGAGGTGTTAGAAACTGAGAAATATTCACAATTTTTAAATAGAGAGATGAATGAGAAATTGATTTCATTAAATATCCTCAGTCTCATGGAAAGTCAGATAAGTCAAAGTAATTAGTTATTAGCAGTCAGTGTCAAAGAATCATGAAAATGTACAGCACAGAAGGCGACCATTTGTCCCATCATGTCTGTGCCAGAGTATCCATTCCCAGTAAGGTTTGTCAAATTGCGCTTCAGCAGAAGTTCGATTTGTATACATAAACGTGTGAGTTTCTGTTGTATGATGTGGTACGCTTTTTGTTCATTCAGAAATGCCTCTACTTACGTGTTGCATCACCAGAAAGGTTAATTTTTCAAAAGAAATCTATTGATTGAATTTTAACCTATGTTAATGTCAACGTGTTGTTAGGAAGGGGAGGTCAAACCCCCTCTGATAACTGAAATCAAAACACAAGCCCCCAGTTGGTTATGGTGGAAGTAGAGGTCCCATTCTAATAATTAAACCTGAAACACCCAGAGAAGCTCGCCTCACCTCACCAAATCTGTTAAACTGTTATGGAGAAGGGGAGGCGAAATGAAAGAAAATTCCTGATAGTCACTTTATAAGGAACAAGCAACAAAGTATTTATTTAACCCTAACAGTGAACACATTAACAGAATTACTAACCAAATAAACAATTCCCCCTTACTACTAACTATTCCCTAACTGAACTAAACTCTACTGGAGAGAGATAAAAGGAAGGGTCTAGGCCCGAAATGTCAAGTTTTCCTGCTCCTATGATGCTGCTTGGCCTGCTGTGTTCATCCAGCCCCACGCCTTGTTGTCTTAAACTCTACTGGAGTACTGTTCACATAAGACACAAATCCCACTGACATAAACCAATTAATAAGACAACAATAAATTAAAACTTAATCTCTCCAAGTTCGGACAGACTGTGTCTTCCGGAACACTTTGCCTTCCCCACTGCCTCTCCAATATTTCTTCTGTTGATCTCATGCTACAAACACCTTTATTCCGCTGTCAGGGATGCTTTCTATTCTTATTTACTTCTGTGAGGACTCTAAGCTAAAAATGCTGTAGCTAGTACCTTTGATTAATTGGACGGTGCTTTCTCTGAGTGCTAAAAGTTGTTACCTCTGGGCAGCTGGCAGTTGGCTCTCTCCGATTTTCCAAATGCCGTCATCTGTATACCCTTGATGACCCATTAATTTCTATAGAATCAGATTGGTTCTAGGTTGTCAACATCATCAGATTTAAATTTGATAGGTTTTTAGCATCTAAGGGCTTGGTTTAATTTGGTTGGCTAAATTTGAAAAGACTTGTTGTTTTGGTAAAAATGCTGCTTGGCTGTTTCAATTTGGTGGTCTCTGTACACCTACACATTAAGCTGCTGTTCAGACATCCGTTTTAACTCTAAGCTCTGAAAAAAACACCATCTTTTAAAGATACAACACAATGCTTTCCCGCGTTTTATAATTTTATACACGCCAACTTCACAACCATGTTTCAAAACATAATTTGAATGTAAATAGAAAGCAGGAGCTGTTCTAATTATGTAAAATGTTAGCACCGAATAACCAACCAGATTTGCTGCTTTTCTTTACATTGGTTAGAATAATTGGAGTGTACACCTGCAAAGAGGGCAGGTGGTTCTACAAAATTGCTTGTGGAAATCACAGAAGGGAATGGAGAAACAGGTTCTAAGAACTACATTACATCATTTTACCTTAGAATTTGCAAAATGCTGTTCACAGGCAGCTTGTAAAGTCTGTCTGAGAGATAGACCTAAATCCAAGAGTTCCTCTCTGATGAAGAGTCATCTAGACTCAAAACATTAGCTTGTTCTCTCTCCACAGATGCTGCCTGACCAACTGTGATTTCCAACATTTTTCATTTTCCGTCCTGATTTTCATACCTTTATGAAGGAGAGGAGGCCCAAGCAAACATTGATTTCACTGGCTGGCATACTGGGGTTTGCTGACACCATTCAACTCCCAGGCATTGAGAATTTGAATGAGCTTTATTGTCAAATGGGCACTGTGAAAAATGTGTAAGTCACTGCTATTGGTACCATCCTAGGTATGAGGTCCTTAGGTACAGCTTTCTTCAGTGAAAGTTCTTAGAAAAAAATACAGAAGTAAAAAGTCCAGCATTGCAGATTTTAGGAATAACTTATGAAATGGAGAAAAAGAGACAGCATGGCTACCCAGCCACAAGCAAAGCTGTAGCCAACTGAGCGTTTTTAAAAGCCTATAATGGTTGATTCTCAGAGGCCAACTAGAACTTTTCAGTTGGCGTCTGAATCTTTCAAGGTGAGAACTACATGAACTGCCTAGGGTGGCTTTCCAGCGACAGCCCATCTGGGAAGGGGTGATGGGAATGCAGCAAATTGCTATTTTGGCTCCAGAGAGGCCTTGAGTCCTTCTGTGCCTGACTGGCTCAAGCTGGTGTCATGGGTCGCTTTGTCTCTCTAATGGTGGCTGAATGCTTCAGTCACATCGACCTGCAAAAAAGTTGAAAAACTGAGCAAGAGGATGTCTCAAAATGGTGGTCCCTTCAAAGATGGTATGACCTTCCAACAGTGGAAGTAGGAGATCTATTTGAGTGAAAGCCATATGCAAAGTTATGCAGCTGACCTTTGTGGTCACAATCCCATTGGAAATATGATTTGATTTGGTTTGATTTATTATTGTCACATGTACCGAGATACAGTGAAAAGTATTGTACTGTGTGCAAACCAGACAATTCATACCTTAAATAAGTACATCAGGGTAATATATGTTGGACTGGGCTGTCTTCGCAACTTGCTGTAATTTCTCACGGTCTTGAGCAGAGCAGTTTCCATACCCGGTTGTGATCCACCTGATTAGGATGCTTTCTACGGTGCATCTATAAAAAATGGTAAACCATTGTGACATGCTGAATTTCCTTAGTCTTCTTAGGAAGTAGAGGCACTGATGTGCTTTTGTGATTATAGTGTCAACGTTGATGGACTAGGACAAATCGTTGGTGGATTTTGAAATTTTAAAAAACCAATGGAATCTCACTCATATCAAACAAAAAACTGAATCAGCCATAATCCAGAAAAGCCTCACTGCAAGAAGCCATTGAGATTTTGCTGATAAAAATATTACATTACCCACATCAATATCTAGGGTTAATTCTTTTTCTTTCACGGGCACCAGAAGATGTCTAGATTTGACTTGAATGGAAGCTGATTAGCAAGTGAATGTTACTTTTAGTTTCGGAAATCAGTATTCTGACAAAGTTCACAAGCCAATGATTTAACAGTCCAGTTGTCAGTCTTCATTTTGTGATCAGGTCATTAATCTTCCTTGCACAGAGATTGGTTTTACTCATAGCTAAATTGGTGGTGTCACCTTGAGATTAATTTTGCTGACTAACATTCAAGGCCATTCGTCTAGTGTTACTCACCAAATCTGCTTTTTTTTCCGTGACTGTTCAGACTTTCATTTCCATATATACACTCTGACCAGATGTGTGATGTAACGCTGGATGATGCATCAATGTTCCTCTCATCACAAATGTGGATACATGAACAATGTGGTTGTAGGTGGAAATCTGAACCCTGAATAATATTTTTGCTGACAGCATAAGTCTGTTTTGAAGTACTAATGCACAATAATGTGATCTCCACCTCTGCAGAATCCAAATAATTCTGAATGACACTAAGTAAGGATTATAACTTGGATTCCAAAGGCGGTAGCATTCCAGCTAAGAAATAGCAAACATATTGGTGCAGAAGACTGCATTCTGTATTAGCTACCTGCTAATAGCTTGTGTCCATCATCAGTGATGCCAGATGATGACAGATCACATGGTCCCAGGGATGCTTTTAATAAAGAGATGGCAAGAACTGCAGATGCTGGAGTCAGAGACAACACAGTGTGGAGCTGGAGGAACACAGCAGGCCAGGCAGGATCAGAGGAGCAGGAAAGTTAACGCTTCGGGTCAGGACCCTTCTTCAGAAATGTCCTGTTGAACCCATGCCTCTTCACAGACTTTGAACAGTTAACATACATCTTTAGTTTGCAACAATGTGGTTGCCAGCCGTGGTCTATCTATAGTGCTAAGAACCAGGTGATATTTATATTTGGCGGTAGCAGCCTTTGAATTATTTACCGAGAATCTTAGTTCACACTAGAAAGGTAAAAAGCCATCAGCACAGCAGAGTACATTCAAGGGAACACCCATAACAATCGCTGAAGTTACGACACAATAGGAGTTGGAGTGTCTCACAGCTGACTACAATGTATGGTGTCAGAGCCCCGAGACGTCTCAGGACACCGTGACCACACTGCACGCTGGAGAAACCGGCAGCACCAAATCATAGGGAAAGACCAAGGCACAGACTCTGGGCTCCCATGGCTCTCTGGCTTTTCCTTCCATTCCATGAATGAATGAAATTTGTCCCAGTGCAGGACACCCCAAAGTATGTGGCCTGAGACAGTTATCATAATTCATCTTACTCTAGTAATGATTCTGCATGGAGTTGATGAGGAAAGCACTAAATATGATGAGGTTATGGAGTTATATAGCATGGAAACAGATGCTTCGGTCCAACTCATTCTTCACGACTAGATATCCTAAATTGATCTTGTCTCATTTGCCACCATTTGGCCCATGTGCCTCTAAAACCTTCCCATTAATTTACCCATCCAGATACCTTTTAAATGCTGCAGTTGTTTCTGGCTCCACCATTTCCTTTCACAGTTAGTTCTGTACATGCACCACCCTCTGCATGAAAAGGTGTGCCTCAGGTCCCTTTTAAACCTTTCCCCACACTTTAAACCTGTACACTCTATTTTTGGACTCCTTTACTCTAAGAAAGGATCATCGCTGTTCACCCTATTCAAGCACCTCTTGATTTTATAAACCTCTATAAGCATATAAACCCCCTTTTAGATTTCAAACAGAAACTGTCATAGACTGGGAGAAATTGAACCCTGACAGCCTGAATCTGCAGCAAACTTGTGGCATTCAGGTGGTAATTCTCTTTATCGGACACTAGCTAACGATGTGAAGGCACATCAGAAGCAGAACTGGAAGGAGGAGGGCTTGGTTGAAACAATTAATTGATGCCTCACTTGTGGCTGGAAATTGACGCCATGATATCCATCCATGAGGGATTGGTATAGTTCAGTTGGGGGATGGAGGGGAGTGGTATTCAGCCTTTATGAAGTTGAATGCAAATAGTGGTTTTTGGCCACTGCCATTACATAAAGAGCACGTATTTTTCATCACCTTTATTACTTTCTCTGGGAGATACTACTTTTACCATTTGCCATTTGATGCGACTGTAGCAACTGGAATCTTCCATCTTTCAACAATTGGAGAAGTAGTATACTTATGTAATCACCTTCGTGCACTGTGAGTAGGTCTGTTGCTATTTTCATCCAAGGTTGGATGGAACACCATGCTGATGTGGAGGTACCATCACCTTGCTGGAGTTGAAACATTTGGCAGGTTTTACATGTATTCACGAATCATTTAATATCTTGATCCATCCCTGGCCAGTACACAGATTTAAATAATAGCTGTCTCATACGTTTGGTATCCATGCATTCCTTGTATAATATGGACATATCGTCTGGTTTGCCCTAAAAATGATTTGCTATAACATGCCGAGTTCATGTCATCATGGCCAAAGTGAATGAACCATCTTGGGACATCTTTAATACTATCAGGCCATCCCTGGAAAATGAAATTCTACAACACATGTCATTGCTCATCTTTAGCAAACGCTAATTGCAGCAGTTCACATTGGTTCTTGTCAAAATGTTAAAAAAAATCACATGAGATCTGTTCTACCACAGTTGGTATTATTTGAATATCAGGAATTGTAACTATAATGAGATCTGTGTATACTGGTAGTCCTCCCTCTGCAGAACCATTGGTATCTACCAGGTAGAAGATTTTAGGAAGCTATGAGCTTGTTTATTGGCACTGCAGTTTGATTGTGCCAACAAATAGAGCTGGTAATCAATTCTATGCTGTGAGATGATCTCTCACTAGGTTGCAAAATGGAATATCACTTGCTGAGGCACAATGTTTTCAGGATGTATAATGGTAATATGTTGCATTAGCTCCAATGTCGGTTTTAGCTTTTAGTATGTTTAGTCCCGCCTTTTCAGGACATATGTGCTTGTAAAAGCTTCTGAACACCAAATATTATCAACATAATTTGCAAAGTTAACAACATGGGAAGCTTGATCATCTTCTGAAATTAGTCTTCCTTGGTTGACTCTGACCCTCATGATATGATTACATGTGTGTACCAATAGTACACTTTGCTTGTTACCAGTGTTATGGTGGTGCACCATTCTGTTAGTCACTTTTTATTTGTTCTGGTGTCTGGTTTGGCCTTTCGAACCAGGTTTCCTGCATATACATGTCTAGTGTCCCTTGATACTACATACTTTGCAGATGACAAGATAAGCCAGACAGAATTTGAGTAGGTGTGACAAGCTGCATCTGTTAAAGATGTGGTTGCTTCATTTTTTTAAATGGAATTTTGCTTCTCTCTCCATTTTTTTAATGTGCTATGTTTGCCTTTTTCCTGTTGTTGTTCCTTTTATAGACCTTCATCTCTTTAGGAATGTTGCTTTAAGAATGACAGATTTTTAGTTATTAAAACAAAATTGCAGGCTTGTAGTTGTGGGTTTTTGTCTCTGGATGATATTCATGCTGAACGAGGAATGATGACATCACACAAGCTTACTTTGTTTCCTGTAGCATGTCATGCTTCAAGTGATCCTGGAGTAAGATGGAATGTGAGATTTTTGTTCACTTAATTTACATGCTATGATAACAGTGATGATATTATGAGTGTGTCTCTTATAGGCGTACTGACCATGGGATAACACAACACGTTTCACATAAAGGACAATGGGTTTTCTACAGGAAACTCCCTTGTCCATTTTGCATCACTGTCTATTTCATGAATAGACAGGGCATAATCTAGGAGAACTGAATTGCGAAGTAGTGTGAAAGATTGGGGGACATATTACAGTCAATGATTTTGGGAGAATCATTACATTCTAAATTCATCTTTAGCAGACAACACTGCATGAATTGTGCTAACATTGTTTGCATAAATGAACTCAAGCTCCATCTTGGTGCATTTACTGGTAACTAGATCTTCCAAATCATGGTGCTTCTCCTTTTAATTAAACAAATATTAATTTTGCTCAACAACAGTTATCCCAATAATAGGTGACAGAATTGAGCAGAGTGTTGGAAGCAGTAGGTGCCTACTCAAGATGTCAACTGTATAGATATCATTTGAAAATAATAGTTACATTAAAAAAAAACCCAAGAAATAGCTGAAATGATTATGGGCTGTCTTTTAGATTGTATAATCTTTGTTCAGGCTGCAGTTTTCAGCAGGATATATGCTGGCTATCCATCTTTAATGCTGGCTGCTGTTGTTTCAGCCTCTGTGAATTAGGTCAGATAAAAAAATACGTGCCCAGAGGGAACATCTAATTACTGATTCACAGCAGGCCAGAAGATTTTTACAAATATGTGCATATCATGCATCAGACTACAGGAGATAGTTTATGGGTAATAGTCAATTCAGATAAGTTACTGATTGTTCGATACAAACCGGCTGGGATTCAAACAAGAGCAATCACCTGCAGGAGACTTTTACCACCCAACAGGTATCAATAGAAAGCTGTGTACAAATTGGTAAGAAATGGCCCATTATCATCACGTTAAGAATAGTATGAAATTCAAGCAGTGACATTTGTAAGTAGAACTAAACCAGTATTATGTGCTTTGAGTAAACGAGAACTGCCAAGCTATTTTGTGAATAGAATGCTGGTGAACATAATTAACCCCTTCATCTTAGTGAAGTCCTTCCTAAAGGGATTAATTCATAGCGTGTTTGTTGCTAATAAACTTCAGGTAAGAAGATTGACATTCTTGAGGAATGGTTTGAGAAGAGAAAAAAACATTTTTCCTCTAGGAGCCAGACATTTTCAACTCACTTCACAGTTATGAACATTTTAATCAGCTGATCCAATACCTTAATCTCCAAGCAGGAAATATAACAATCCAAGTTTCACTAAAAGACGCTATTCACTTATTTTCCTTTGCTTAAATGGAAACTGCTCACACTATTTTCAAGAGGATTATGTCACAAGGGACAGATGATGGAGGAGGAAGAGAAACGTACAATATTCCTGGTTTCATCAAGCTGCTAGATAATATTTATAGATTCTGCTGAGCTAAGAAAAACATTATGTTTAAGACACATCCCACTGTTGTTTTATCTTACCAGAAGACTGAAAGAGAGAGGCATGCAAGTGACATTGCATCACTTCCTGTGATGTCGCATACTGTCTAATTAGCATATCATCCTGCCAGACTTTACCCCTCATTCTGCAAAACACATTATCATCTTCTATGAATTAGGAGCTGTGTAGTTCTGTAGAAAGGTTTAAAAATCCAGCAAGTTTACTTTCACTTAGAAAAGAGGATCAAGGAGTGGTCTAACGCAGATTTTCCAAATTTATCATGTTATTAGGCAAAATAATGAAAAATTTATTTCATTGGTTGTTGAATCATTAACTTGAGGGCACAAACTAGAAAAACTATGAAGAAATTTGGAGGAGAAAAACAAAGGTTTCCACACTTAAGGCTGGAAGAACATGAAATTCTTTAGCACAAGTATCGTTATGGCAAAAGCATGTTTTGAAAACATACAAGAAGAAAGAACTTAAAAGAGAAAAATGGAATTAAGGCAGATTGCTTGATTAGGCAACAGATGCACAAACAGTCAAATGGTTTCCTGCAGTGCTGCAATTTCCGTGATTCACACACTCACTCTCCTGCTTGTATATTTAGAAACAGTCACGGAGGCACACACACATGCATACATACACACGCAGGAACATGCAGCTCACAAACATGTACATGTACAGAGATTTATGAGAATGCATATGCACCAACTTATGAATGTGCACACATACACACACATGCAGAATGACAGGAGAAGACAGACATAACCGAGTGAGTTGAAATAGTCTGCCAGAAATAAGGGGCTGTGTTGAAGAGGAAAAGCTTACGGAAGGCCCTCAATTCACAGACATGCAGCTGTGTTGAGTGAGAAAGTTATCCTTTACATCTCTGCAAGCATGACTGTGGGGAAGCAGGGAATTAGTGGGTAGTGGGTGAGTCTCATGCTGGGGTTGGGCATTTGGGAATCCTCCACGTTCCTTTGACAAGGTACAATAGGGATTCGAAGGCAGAGGAAATAGAACAAGTTTCTCTCAGCTTGCATCTCGGCAATGATATGGAGTAGCATCTGTTGCCATGCAGGCAACCTTAGGTGACAAGTGTGAAAGTGCGAGGACGAAAGAAGTATGAAGGTTTCAGATTAATTACCACACATAGTCTTCACTCCCAGACCCAGCTGCACTGCTATACGTCAGTTCCCAATTTCCTCCGATTGGCAATACACATGAGCGAGCCTTTGTACAAAGAAACTTCCCAATATTTCATCACTTGAAATGTCATTGCAGGTCACTTGGGTGTTCCTGATGTAAATAACACAGTGAAATTGCTAACACAGTGACCTCCACTCACGGCTACTCCCGTGATGGGCTCTCCCTGTGGCTGAGGATGAAGTAGAGCTAGACAACTCCCTCGTGCTTACCTTTCACAGAGATATCCAGCCTCGACATGCTGGGGAGGCATGTCCAAAGGCTGTGCATCAACAGCAGTACAAGGACAGCCACTGTCCCAGCCACAGTTTCGCAAAGCCTTCACCCATTGTAAGGATCGTGGTGAATGATGATAACAGAACCTTGTGAGAGGTGATATCCTTGTCACCATTTGTCACCCTTCAGCTCTTTCCTGGGGTCCTTAATCATGGCAGGGAACCACCAGCTAGAATCCTCTCCACACTTTGTTGCACCATTTGTATTGGAGGCCAGTAAAGGCTACAGGGTGCAATAAGCATTCTGTCCACTTAATTAGCTTTTCCCGCATTTACTTGAAGTATCGCTGCCATAAGGTCGGTCTTTCAGTTGAGAAGCTCAGACACTCAAAGCTCAAAGTCACAACCCCACAAAGCCTCAAGATCATAGGGCCACCAAAGATTTCGTAGACACCCATTAGAATGTGTTGAAGATCTGAGATGGTAGTCGCCGTTTGGCAAGTATGCCTTCACTATTCCAGTTACAAAGGCCCTCCTGTCTTGCAAGTCCCAGACATTTTAGTGACCACACAAAAACCCCTGCTCAAATCAATGTAGATGAAGAATCAAGCCTGCAGCCTTCCTGCTTTGTATGTCCCAGCATCAAACCATTAAAATCATTGAGAGACTTAAATGTTGACGTTGAAATACCGATAACAAGCATTTTGACTTCTCAAGCATGAGCTTTGAAAATTTCCACCCAACATTGCACAATGCAAAATACCATTCCTTTTCCAGACATTTTAAGTATATTAGCAGATATTCACTTCCCTTCCTTGTGGGGAGTCTGGGATATAGAGCTATGTATGTTGCTGCTCAGCTTTCCTTTATGAACATCCTGATCTACACTCTCTGAGAATGCAAATGATTTGTATCAGTTATAAATTTCCTAAAACAATAGCATAGTTGTTTTTTACTTCTAATTTTCAGATTACAAAATGAAATGCCCAGCTCTAATTTATGAAGTTGGTCTATTTTGACAGAGAAACATAATATTCAAAGTGCGATATATATGTCTGAATCAAAACATCCACACATAGGCCAATGTATCTTAACTCTACTGCTTACTATCTTATAAAAAAAAACTGAATTGTGAAACACTTGCATAAAACAATCCTGGAGTATCATGAATTCATGTCACCTTGCAAAGTTTCAGATGAAAAATCCTTTGAAAATTTGTCAGTTGATAATAAGAAAATGATGAAGATTCTTGTGATCTAAAGAGATATCGGTAATCCATTGAGAAATGAAATGGAGAAAATGAGAAATTTTGGCAGAATAGGGCAGTTAGGTAAGGGAGACCAAGTAGAAATAAATTAACATTTGAGAAAGTATAATCTGACAGTATGAGAGATCACAAGATGTACAGTCAATTCTTTGGGTCATTCAAGTCTCAATAAATTTGAATATCTTGTGATTTTCAAAGTTTTTCAAAAAGTTTGCAAAGAAGCTTGACAATTTGCAGAAACAAATGCAAATTTTGCCTGCACATCAGCAGGAACTGCAAAGGTTTTGTAAATCACACGACTCACAAGTAAAGCAGGAATGATGGTAACACTGGATTTATTGATTTTGTGCCCTGCTGTGAATCGGCTCACAAAACAAATCAAGTTTGTGAGAAAATAATTCTTAGTACCTTGAAATTTTGGCAAACCAAAAGCCAGCCCCATGTTCTTTGAGAATGTCATTCTTAGGATAAACATTGAGGAATTACTTTAAGCAATAGAAAGGCTGAAAAAAACTGTACCACTCTTCAAAGTTGAATGGAGACGTTAAATAAGTGCATTACATTTATAGGTTCAATTAAGTAGAAATTGATGGTACAGTTTCGATGTTATCTCAAAAATTGGATATCTGGTGGTTTGGGAAGGAAGAGGTAGTGTTCCACAAGACATTTGATTAGTGACGTTTGTAGCATATTTGGTCAAAATCTTGTACATAGTACAGTACAGCCCCGGAAAAGGCCCTTCAGCCCACCATGTCTGCACTGACCATGTTGCAATGCTGAACTAATCCCATTTGCCTGCACATGGTTAGTGTCCCTCTATTCCCTTTCTGTTCATGTGTCTGTCTAAATGCCTCTTAAACTTTGCTATTGTATCTGCTTCTACCACCTCCCAGCAATATATTCCAGGCACCTACCACACTCTGTGGAAAAACCTGCCTCACACATCTTTTTTTTTTGCCCTCTCATCTTAAACCTGTGCCCCCTAATATTTGGCATTTCCACCATGGGAAAAATTCTATCAATACCTCTCATAGTTTTATGTACCGCTATTGGGTCTCCGCTCAGCCTCTGATTCTCCAGCAAAAACCATCCAAGTTTGTCCAAACTCTCATTATAACTAATAGAGTCCAATCCAGACAACATTCCGATAAATCTCTTTTGCATCTTTTCCAAAGCCTCCGCATCCTTCCTTGCTAGTGTGGTGACCAGAGCTGTACACAAAACTCCAAATGTGGCCTAAATAAAATCTTTTACAGCTACAATATGACTTGCCAACTTTTATGCTGAACTGGTGAAGGCAAGCATGCCGTACACTTTCTTTTCCATCTTATCCACTTACATTGCCACTTCCAGGGAGTATGGACTTGCATCCCAATATCCCTAAGGGACACACCATTTTCTGTGTACTTTGCTCTTGCTTTTGACCTCCCAAAACACATCACGTCATGCTTGTCCAGATTCAACTCCATCTGCCATTTCTCCATCGACTCTTCAACTGATCTATATCCTGCTGTATCTTTTGATAACTTTCCTTACTGTCCATAAGTCCATGAATGTTCATGTTATCTGCAAACTTATTAACCAGACCACTTACATTTTCATTCAAATTATTTATATATATTGGAAACAACAGAGGTCCCAGCACTGAGTCTTGCAGAACACTATTGGTCAGACTTCCAGTCAGAAAAACACCCCTTCACAACTCCCCTCTGTCTTCTGTGACCAAGCCGATTTTGTATCCAACTTACCAACTCACCATTGGTCCCAGGTGACTTAATCTTCTGGTCCAGCCTACCATGAAGAACCTTGTTAAATGCTTTAGTAAAATGCACATAGACAACATTCATTGTCCTATACTCATCAACTGTCTTTGTCACTTCCTCAAAAACCTCAACTAAATTTATGAGACAGGATCTCGCTTGCACAAAGCCATACTGATCATCCCTAATAAGTTCATGCTTTTCCAAATGCATGTAAATCCTGTCCCAAAGAATCTTCCTCAAAAATTTCCCTACCACTGATTTAAGGCTTACAGGCCCCATAATTTCCTACATTATAACTGGTGTTACTAAAACTTTTAAATATCACTTTTAATGTAGAAAATGTTTCAGCACACTTTACCAAGCATAATTAAAAATAAATGGGATAATAGAAGAAAAGTTTCAAATTATTCCAGTCTTTCTATTAAATTTATGTTCCTTGGCCCAGATATAAAAATCCAGATCCTAAATAAACAAAGTCAGAAGTCACACAACACCAGGTTATAGTCCAACATGTTTATTTGAAATGACAAGCTTTTGGAGTGCTGTTCCTTCATCAGGTGAAGTCACTTGATGAAGGAGTAGTGCAAGAAAGCTTGTGATTTCAAACAAACCTGTTGGACTATAACCTGGTGTCATGTGACTTCTGACTTTGTCCACCCCAGCCCAACACCGGCACCTTCACATCATAGCCAAATAAAGTCTGGCACATGTGCACATTTCACAAAACAGTTCTTGTCTGTGTTGTTAAAGACTAAGTTTAATGCAATAGCATATTATTGTTGCAGTGGACAGGTGGGATTTCCATTGTGGAGCCAGCACCCTAACATCACAAGCCATAAAGCAACATTGCATCAGCATCAACATATGCTTTGGTGGCCTAAAGCAACTCCAGGGTTGCAATACTCACATTACTAATGGCAGCAGATGAAGGAAGGAGGTAGAGATAGATTGCAGCCAGCCTGAATTAAAGGGCAGCTCTGACCATTGCCATTTGCCACAGTGCTTAAAGAAGGGGCAGATCAAAGGGCAATAAATGCGATTTGCGAGCTGTCTTTGACAGTGCTCTCAAGCAGCACTACATAGAAATGTGCTGCTTGCTGATGCTCATTTTGGGTTCCATCAGGGCTACTTAGCTTCTGATCTCACTACATCCTTCATCTAAACATAGACAGAAGAACTAATCTCAAGAGGTGGGGTAAGAGGGGCTGTCCTTGACATCAAGAAGCACTTGACTGATTGTATCATTAAGCAGCCACAGTGAGACTGCAGTCAATGGGAATCAGGGAGAACACTCTCCATGATTGGAACCATCCCTTACATCAAGCATGGCTGAGACTTGCGAACAATAGGTGTTCAATCAGTCTTTGAGAGTCCTTTTCCTTCCAACATGCTGGAGCCATTTTATTAGCACACCATCATGTACAGCAGATGTACTTTCACTGCAAATCATCAGCTGATATATATGAGAAGAGACCTTTCCCAATTATACATAATTAGTACAAGACAAATAATGAACTTTATGTGGGATATTAATCTTGTAGTTGATCTTTCTCTGACATTCAGACTTTCCTGTTAAACATCAATTTATTTCAGTGTAGAAACAGGCCATTTAGCCCAACAAGTCCACACAGACCCTCTGAAGAGCATCCCACCCGAACCTACCCCTACCCCAAACCTGCATTTCCTACAGCTAACACAGTTAGCCTACATATCCCTGAAATCTATGAACAATTTAGCATGACCAATCCACCCAACTTGCACATCTTTGTACTGTGGGAGGAAGCCAGACCACCCAGCAGAAACCTTGGCAGACACAGGGAGAATGTACAAACTCCACACGGACAGTTACCCGAAGGTGGAATCAAACTCAGGTCCCTGGTGCTGTGAGGCAGCAGTGCTAACCACTGAGCCACTGTGCACTACCATTCAATGTGACCATGCCTGATCATGCAATCTCAGTATCTCACTGTCACTTTCTCTTCATACCCCTTGATCCCTTTAGCTGCAAGGGCCACATCCAGCTCTCTTTTGAATATATTTAACAAACTGGCCCCAAAAGCTTTCTGTGGTAGAGAAATCAACAGGTTCACAACTCTGTGTGTGAAGAAATTCTTCCTCATCTCAGCCCTGAATGGCTTACACCTTATTCTTAGACTGTGACCCCTAAGTCTGGACTTCCCCAATATCGGAAACATTCTTCCTGCATCTAGCCTCTCCAACTGGATCAGGATTTTACATGTTTCTTGGCGATACCCCCTCATTTTTCATTCTTTATTTGAGAGGGCTGAGCACATGATCTCAGCTGAAAGTTCAGTGTGTCTTTCAGATGAGAGATTAATCCATGGGTCTGCTGGTCTTCTCAGTTGGAGGGATAGTAAGATCCAACTGCATTCTTCAAAGGAGAACAGGGATGTTTGCTTGGTGTTCCGATCAATGTTCATCGTAAACTCACTTCACTAAAATAGACTGCTTGGTTACTCATTGCTTTGGCTGTGACCTGTCTTTGTGTAAACTTACTGCCACAAACTTTGATCCATTAACTCCACACAGACTAGGGACCACATCATCCTGATCTTTGTGCAGCGTCACATCACGCCATATGATGCAGGCCTACCACCAGAACCTGAGAGAGAGCTTCAGTGGCCTTGCTTTGTTTTTTCCCTTTTGCATTTGTTTTAAATCTAGGAGCAAGGATGGGGAGATCACAACTTAATGACCTCTAAAGCTTCTGACAACTTGAACTAAAAGTTTCCATTCTGATCTATCACCTAAAGGTTAAACCACTGAAAATTTCCAGTCAACTCTCTTCCACAGATGAATGGTACACAGGCAGGGAGTTACTGGCCTGTGAAATTTTAGACAGCTCATGCACAAAAATACACAGACTGCAGACTGATCTATTGTCTAGCTCCATCACATTGCAGTTCACAGGCCTGGAGGAGTAGACGTGCCCTAAATGTCGCATTATGATAGATGAGAGGAGTCAGCAACACTTGGATATATTTAGGAGAATCCCCTGCACATCTAGATAATTACCTTTGTGCTCTGCATGGATTGCTGCTTTTGAGTCTTGTCAGCGAGATCCAAATCTGCTCAGAAAATGATCATCTACTTTGTAAGAACTTTGGTACAAATGGGGATGTCACTTACAGTTACTTGTGACGTGGATCCCAAAGAAGAGTGAAATGAACCATGAGAATGTTACAGAAGACCAATGGCTTATAAATGGTTTGCAATGCTATTTAATTAGTGGAACAGATCATGCACATATTTGCAATTTACCAGTACAGATTGAAAAGTAGTCATGGGTGCTTGTACATTTCCCTTTCACCAGGAGGAGAGGAAGATTCCTTTGGCTTAAGAAGCCATTATAAAACATACAGTTTGGAACTAATGGCAGCAAAGTCCATATTCATAGTGCACATAGTTTTAGTGTTATGGTGTTGCTTTGGTCCCAAAGTCGCCTCTGTCAGATGTGTGTTTTTGGCATGTTTTCTACCTTACCTCATTGTTGGGGAGACCTTTATTTTTATGGGTTTCTTTGATTCAAACACAGGCCCAGACTTTAAGGTTTCTTAAAGCAATGTTTACTAATTATGTATACCTGATGGTAAAGCAGCAGAGCACCTTTCCCTGTGCTGCACTAGTTCCAACCTTGCAGCAGACTCTCTGACACATGACTACTGAGCTTGATAACATGCAGAATAGGTCATTATGGTGCCAGTCGGCATGCAGCTTCTCAATCTCACCACTATTACTTATGCACAGATGAACATGGACACAGATGAACGGCAGTAGCAATGACCCCTCTTTCATTCCAGCCAGTGCTAAAATAAACAGAAGCAACAGGCATGGTCAGGCTACAGGGCGACTCATCTTTATTCAAGTTGTTAAAAATATCTGCTAGTTTGAAAAGCTGCTTGAAGTTGGTGCATTGAAAGGGTATGGTGTTGCATGCTGTAAAAGCCTCAACTTTGATTCCAGTGGGTCTGACCAGATCGCTTTCTCTCAGTCATGGGTGCTATTAGCTCCCATTCCCTTTGGGCTGTAATTTGATAGGGAGAATAAGTAAGGGGACACAGAGAAGATCAAACTGATCAATGAGGGAGAAGGAGGAAAGTTGGGGAGGCTGTATCCACCGAGGTATGCAGGAAGCAACTTACTTACCCTTGATCCTCATCAAAAGATGTTGGTTACGAGGAATAATTTAAAGAAGAAGACAGAGTCTGGCTCACAGAGTGAGAGAAAGAGTGAAGTCAGCAACAATGAACAACAGCAAATTGCTATATTGGGCGGCACGGTGGTTCAGTTGTTAGCACTGCTGCCTCACAGTGCCAGGGACCCGGGTTCAATTCCAGCCTCAGGGGACAGTTTGTACGGAGTTTGTACATTCTGCGTGGGTCTACTCCGGTGCTCTGATTTTCCACTACATTTCAAAGATGTGCAGGTTATGTGGATTGGCCATGCTAAATTGCTCCGTAGTTCCAGGGATGTGCAGGTTAGGTGGACTGGCCATGGGAAATGCAGGGTGACAAGGGTAGGGTGGGGGTTAGATCTGAGTGGGATGCTCTTCGGAGTGTTGGTGTGGACTTGATGGGTCAAATGGCCTGCTTCCACGCTGTGGGGAATCTATAACTGCAGTATTGCTGCATTGAGGAGCCAATGCAATAAAAATGATTCGATAACTGATATTGGGTGGCTCAATGGTTAGCACTGCTGCCTGACGGTGCCGGGGACCTTGGTTCAATCCCAGGCCTGTGTGAAGTTTGCATGTTCTCTATGGGTTTCCTCTGGATGCTCTGGTTTTCTCCCACAATCCAAAGATGTGCAGGTTAGGTGGATTGGCCATGGGAAATTTGGGACTATGGGGATAAGGTGGACGGCTGGGGCAGGGTGGAATTCTCTTTGGAGTGTTGGTGCAGACTCGATGGGCTAATGGCCTCTTTCATGGAGGTCGTGTCTGACAAACCTGTTAGAATTCTTTGAGGAGGTAACAAGTAGGTTAGACCAGGGAAACCCAGTGGATGTTATCTATCTAGCCTTCCAAAAGGCCTTTGATAAGGTGCCCCACAGGAGGCTGCTGAGTAAGGTGAGGGCCCATGGTGTTCAAGGTGAGTTACTGGCATGGATTGAGGATTGGCTGTCTGACAGAAGGCAGAGAGTTGGGATAAAAGGCTCTTTTTTGGAATGGCAACCGGTGACAAGTGGTGTCCCGCAGGGTTCAGTGTTGGGGCTGCAGCTGTTCACCATATATATTAAAGATCTGGATGAAGGGACTGGGGGCATTCTGGCGAAGTTTGCCGATGATACGAAGTTGGGTGGACAGGCAGGTAGTACGGAGGAGGTGGGGAGGCTGCAGAATGATTTAGACAGTTTAGGAGAGTGGTCCAGGAAATGGCTGCTGAAATTCAATGTGAGCAAATGTGAGGTCTTGCACCTTGGAAAAAAGAATACAGGCATGGACTACTTTCTGAACGGTGAGAAAATTCATAAAGCCGAAGTACAAAGGGATCTGGGAGTGCTAGTACAGGATTCTCTAAAGGTTAACTTGCAGGTTGAGTCCGTGATTAAGACAGCGAATGGAATGTTGTCATTTATCTCAAGAGGGTTGGAATATAAAAGCAGTGATGTGCTTTTGCGACTTTATAAAGCTCTAGTTAGCCCCCATTTAGAATACTGTGTCCAATTTTGGGCCCCATACCTCAGGAAGGACATACTGGCACTGGAGCGTGTCCAGCGGAGATTCACACGAATGATCCCTGGAATGGTAGGCCTAACATACGATGAATGGCTGAGGATCCTGGGATTGTATTCATTAGAGTTTAGAAGGTTGAGGGGAGATCTAATAGAAACTTACAAGATAATGCATGGCTTAGAAAGGGTGGATGCTGGGAAGTTGTTTCCGTTAGGTGGGGATACTAGGACCCGTGGGCACAGCCTTAGAATTAGAGGGGGTCAATTTAGAA
>JAHRHZ010000069.1:7328511-7385141 GCA_024137785.1 Ginglymostoma cirratum | reverse complement strand
GAAACATTAACTCTGTTTTCTCCTCCACAGATGCTGCCAGACCTGCTGAGCTTTTCCAGCAACTTTGTTTTTGTTCCTTGTATTCATTTAGGACCTCACCTACCTCTCCTGTCTCCACACATAGATTCTTTCCTTTGTTCTTGACTGGGCCAACCCTTTCCTTGGCTACCATCTTGCTTTTTATATATGTATAAAAAGCCGTGGAATTCTCTTTAATCCTGTTTGCTAATAACTTTTCATGACCCCTTTTAGCCCTTGGAATTCCTTGCCTAAATTCTTTTCCACTTTAATTACGTACTTCATGGGCTTTGTTAGTTCCCATCTTCCTGGAGCTTAGGTATTCTTCCTTGCTCTATTGACCAAGGTCATAACATTACTGGTCATCCGAGGTTCATGTACCTATCCTTCGTTCTTTCAAGATGTGCTATTCCTGAACTTTTATCAACTGCTGTTTGAAATACTTCCACATGTCTGATGTAGATTTACCCTAAAACAGCTGCTTCCAATAGAAATTCTCCAGTTCCTGCCTAATATTGCCTTCCCCCAATTTAACACCATTACCAGAGGACTGCTGTTATCTCTATCTCTGCGTATCTTAAAACTCACCGTATTATGGTCACTACTGCTGAAATGCTCCCTCACTGAAACTTCTCTCACCTGCTCAGCTCATTTCCCAAAACCAGGACCAGTATAACCCTTTCCCTGGTTGGACTGTTTACATATTGTGTCAAGAATCCCTCCTGAATGGTCCTTATAAATTCTTCCCCATCCAAGCCCCTGGCATGAAGTGAGTCCCGGTCAATATAGGGGAAGTTAAAATCATCTCCCACAACAACCCTGCTGTTATTACACCTTTCCAAAATTTGTCTACATATGCTCTCCTCGATCTCCTGCTGGCTGTTGGGAGGCCTGTAGTATATCCCCAGAACTGTAATTTCATCTTTCCTATTCCTGATTTCTACCCATTTGCCTCTGATGTATCCTCCCTCAATACAGTTGTGAGATATTCCTTTACTGGTAATGCAACTCTCCCACCCCTTTTATATCCCCTTCAATCACACCTAACATGTGTTGCTTTCAGCACAGCCTACCCATTCTCAACCACTTGTCAGCTCTCATTGTCACTTTTTTTCAGCTTCTCCTCTGTCCTGGCCTACCATCAATAATCCCCTTATCTGCCTACCCCTTTCATATATTACCTCTGGGCTCCATCTCCACCAATCCATTCACCTCTCCTTCCATCCCACCAAACTCGTCTTCAGCACAAATACCACGTTTCTCAAACTGCTATCAGTTCTGACGAGGAGTCACTGAATTTTAAATTTTAACTCTGTTTTCTCCCCATGGATGCTGCCAGACCTTCAGAGTTTTGCCAGCAATTTCTGTTTTCGTTTCATAATCTCCCTGTGGTTTGTGCTGACAGTGGGTTCAGCCATGTTCACTTCAGCATGTACACAGTTTCCCAGGGAACATTCTTGCTGTTAAAACTATTCAGAAACAACACAGGAAGCTTGCTAACCATTACTTATTTGTTAAAATGACATTCATGTAAATCCTGGTGATGTATGTCATAAAATGACTCACACATCAGTCAGCGAGAAGGCCTCAGTCTGGAATGGTCCGGTGAAGAGAGAGGTCTTAGACAACACACTGAACAGCTGTATTGGATAACCTGTTGTGTAAAGTATCATCACCAAAATCCTACCTGACCCTAGGCCTACACTCATTACAGAGAGACAACTGGTGGTGGTTTACCCCACATCTCAGACACGGAGAGAGGTTGAGAAGGAAAGTCCTTCATGGTCACCTCAGCTTGTGCAGGAATTGAACATATCATTGCGTCACAAGCCAGCATCTAGACAACTGAGCTAACTAATCCCAGACCTACTACATACAGATGTAAATAAGGGAGTGTTAGAGAACATTAGGAGTTGAAGAACTTTACTGAAAAGGAGGGAGGAAGTATCCTCAGAGGTAGGGCATGTACAGACACCCCCATTCTGGGGTATTCCAGATCAATATCTCAATACACACGTAGCATCACTGGGTTAAAGAAAAACTAAAAATAGTCTTACTGTAACATTTACTATAAACGTGTATAGAGGGTGTGCAGCAGATTGATTGAAATGATAAGTGATTCAAACCAGTAGAATAAGAGTTGGCAGATTAAATTTAACATGGAAGCAGTCTGGCATTAGAACAAGAGATTTCAAGTTAAAGTCAAGCTGTTAGTAAAAGAATAATTAATTGCAGCAGCTTTAATCACATAAAACACCTAAACTCTTATAAACTTGGCCTTTGAAACATTGACAGCAATCAATAACATATAGTGTGGCCAAGTAATCAGCGGCCTTAGCAACCAGGCCCAACATAAAATTGGCTAAGCAGTTTCTGCAAGCAAGGCAGGATGGAAAGCAAAGACACCAAGGTTACCACAGGTCAAAAGCAAACAAGGTTCGGCCCAGATCTGTCTTGCATATTGAACAATGAGAGAGTTGTTATGATCTGAAACTCATTAAGAGATACTCAGCCAGAACAATGGGTGAGGCGTTATGTCTGTGTATTCCTTAGTTTTGGCCAGACCCCTTTGCACATAAAGTAATTATATCTTAGAAAGGAATGAGTACACTGAGGGTGACTGCACTAACCTGTGGATGCTGTGACCTCAGCACTGTTACCCCATTTTCGGAAGTCAGAGAACATTGCAGAAGGGTTGAGAAAAGGGAGTAAAGAAGAGACATTGGTGGACATTCCCTCAGCGAAGACCCAGCCAGTGAAGACTCCGTGAGAGACCGACCTTCATACCAAGGAGACCCTGAATGCCTTGTCAATGGGGCACAGTAAATTACATCTAGCAGCTTATCAGAGTGGGTAGTATACATGTTTTATCACCACAGGAAATGATGCAGCAGGGCTCTGTTAGCTTAGTTGGCCAGTTTGAGACACCAGTGATGCTAATAGTGTGGGTTCAATTTCCACATTAGGTGAGGTTACCACAAAGTCCTGCCTTCTCAGTTTCATTCCCTGCCTGAAGACTTGCGATGCTCAGAGTAAAGTCGTTGTCAATTGACTGTCTCTAATGAAAGAGCAGTCTATGGGACTTTCAATGACTTAAGTGGATTGGACCTTCCTGCCGTGTGGCCTTCTAAGTACCAAACTCGCAATGTTACAAGGAAGTCAACACCTTGAATTTGCACACCGTCCTAATTTGGACAAACATCACCATCTCTGTAGGGAGTATCGTTACCATGAGATTATAGCAGGTCAAAGAGAAGTCCCAAAACCATCTTCTCTTAGCAATGACACATGGGCAGCAAATGCAGTCCTGATAGTGTGAAGTACATCCGAGAAACAATTAAAAAATAATTCAATTTTATTATTAATTCTTTGACTACACAGTTTAATATCAGATACGTTGATCATTACAGTGTCCCAAAACCATTTCATCCTTTTTTTTTATTGTTGCAGATATTTGAATGTTCATTACTTTAATAACAAGAACAAAATAGGAGTAACATTGGCAGTTCCTTCAACCTATTAGGTTTCCTTTAAAAATATATCTAAATACTATTTCTCAAAACTACTACATTTATACTGCACACTAAAGTTCCTGACTTTACAGGAAATTTAATTAAAACCCATTGCTGCACTATCTCATTGGTCTCTGTGAAAAAAAAAATTGCAGCAGAAAGGTTCTGGTACAATTGTTTCTAACAGAACTCCTGCTTGATGGGAGCAAGCCATATTTTTAGTGGTGGGAGAATGCATAATTAATTCTGAACATTCTTCATTTGTTTTATAGCTTCAGGGGTGAAAGCCTTCAATTTCTCTCAAGCTGCAGTAAGGATCCAGAAAACACTGATTGTGCCATAAGTAGTGGGAGACTGCATGGATGAAGGTGCAACTCTCTCTGTCCTATCTGAGCTCGAATTTTTTATTTCTTTACAGCTATAACTGTTCTTTACCAAAGTAGGAATAGGCATATATTGCCTACTCTGGTTTTCTTTCTTGTCCCTTGAAGATACTGACTAATGCTGGGTCAAGACTTCAGAAGAAACTTGATACCTTGTTCAAATTACCTTCCCTGATGTGTAGGCTTGGGTTACTTGCTAATTAAAGGTTTCACTGCAAAATCTGATTGTTCTTTCACTCGACATCTACAGGCTAGGAACAGGTTTAATTCTGTGCTTTTGTTGCGAAAATACTGTTATTTTCTTAGTTAAATACTTCTCCTTAGTGTCCCAGTGATGTGGCTGTGACATTGCTGTGGACCTGGAGTCATGTAGGCCAGACAAGGTAAGCATGGCAGTTTCCTTCCCTAAAGGACATTAGTGATCCGGATGGGCTTTTCCTTGACAATCGGCAATGGATTCATGCTCAGCATTAGACTCTTAATTCCAGATAGTTATTGAATTCAAATTCTACTATCTGTCATGGCAGGATTCAAAGCCCGGTCCCCAGAACGTTAACTGGGTCTCTGGATTAACAGTCCAGCAATAATACCACTAGGCCATCGCCTCCCCTAGCCTTACAGCCAAGAAAGTCATCCTGAAGTGTATTCACTGTTGTACATCAAGAAACACAGCAACCAATTTATAGATGGCAAGGTCCCACATATAACAATTAAATAATCCCCTGTTCATTTACTTTTAGCTGCTCACTAAATACTGGTTGGTCACCAGAGTGAGATTCCCCAGTCCTCTTCTAGAATTAAGTGGATCCTACATGTGAAGGATGACAGGCTTCAACTTATGTCTCATCTGAAAGACAACACCTTTAAACAGTTGCTCATTACTGCACGAGAGCTTCAGTCTAAAGTGACACTTTTGTTAAAATTCAACATTAACAACAGTTCTAACCAAGATCATGCTAAACAAGTATACTGCTAATATCCAGTTCCATTTTACAAACAACTCTCTTGACCTTTCCGTTGCCTTTAATTTGTCACACTGCTCTTCCATATATCCTGGAGATGCTCATCACCAGCTTCTCAAGAGTAACTTCAAGGGAAAGGCAATAAGTGTTGGACCAGGCTGTGAAGTCCACATTCCATGATTTAATTCTTAACAATGAAGTCAATCAGTAGCCAATTCCTCCAAATGAACATTGGAAAGACTGAATTTATTATTTCCAAACCTCAACACAATCTCCATTCTGTAGTCATTCAGTCCACCCTTCTCTCCTTAGGTATTGTTTGGGATAGAACCTTATCCCTGAGATGAACCTCTGATCACATTCCTACTCCCTTAAAACTCATGGATTATCTACTTCCATCTCCATAAATTTCCCTGTCATTGATTCTACTGCAGGACATCTGCTGCTGGGAAACCCACATCCACTTCTTTGTTACCTCAAGATTTGAATACTATCCAACTGGCCTATCATATTCTACCCTACATAAACTCAATGTGAACAGGTCTGCTGCCCATAACTTAAATTGCAAAACATCCCATTCATCCATTATCACCCTGCTTACTAATCTATATTGTGGGTTTGCCTCCAACTGAGTCTTTCAGTTGATGTGGCAATGCTTATGTCATCTCTCAAGTTGTGTTTCATAATATTTCAGTTGTTGGCACAGCTATTACTATTGCTACAGTTGGGGAGGTGTACCGTGTGAGTGAGTAGACAGCACAGAGAGCATAGAGGGCTGGTAATGTCCTAGTTTGGTGCGGGTGAGGGTAACATGATGTTAAAGGTTTTAGTGGGAGTGGTACAGCATGAGCCTTGGTGGAGTATGGATGTAGCAGCAGGGATAGTGTGAGTGTGAGCTGTCAGAGAGAAATAGTGGTACTTACCCTGCTGATGTGGAGAAGCACATTGACTTTCCTGCATTGCCGAACATTCCTTTAGACAGCTCAGACTGCATTTACCCAGGTGACAACCTCAGACCAAGCTGGCATGGTCTCACGTCACTGCCCTCTGCTGCTGGTCCAGGGAGAAAAGGAAGTCCCTGCTATCCATCAGCTCATTCAGCAGGAGCTCCAGTACTATGCCCACAAAGGGTGGAATTCTAGAGGTGAGATCAATGCAACTGCCCTTGACATCAAGGCCACATTTGACCAAGTGTGAAATTGAAGAGACCTAGAAAAGTTGGTTTCAATGGGAATCCGAGGGGAAAACCAGTAGGAGTCACACCTGGCACATAGGATGATGGCTGCATACTATCTACAAGATGCACTGTAGAAATTTATCAAAGATCCTTAGACCAGCACCTTTCAAACCCATGACCACTTCCATCTAGGAGGACAAAAGCAGCAGATACATGGAAACACCACAGCCTGCAAGTTCCTCTCCAAGCTATTCATTATCCTGACTATTCATCACCATTCCTCATAGTTACTGGGTCAAACTCTTCGAGCTCCACATCTTCCTAATGGTGTTGTGTGTCTACTTACAACACATGAAATGCAATACATTGTGAAGGTAGCTCACTGCCACCTTCTTGAACAACTGGGAAGGGCAATAAATTCTGGCACATCAGTGATACTCATATCTCATAAGCAAATAAAAAAAGTATTTTTAAGCAAGCAAAATATACAATTACATTTACATGATATAGCATCATTTCAAGGAGGACTTAATTTTAAATATCAGCCGAATTGAAGACAGCCTTCTCAAATACAGAATAGCTTCCAAGTTGGATACCAAATCAGAAGATTAACAAATAAATACAATTGAATCGAACTGTATTAGCCTTTATTATGAGGTAGTTGACTTGCCCACCGAGCTGACTTGTTCTTGTTCAGATGTTTTGTCACCATGCTAGGTGACATCATCAGTGGAGCCTCCAATGAAGCTGTTTCATTGGAGGCTCCATTGATGTTGTCACCTAACATGGTGATGAAACGTCTGAATGAGAACAAGCCAGCTCGGCAAGCCAGTCAACAACCTCACCTACAACCCAAACTACAGATCTTTGCCAAAACTTTGAGCCTTTATTGTCTTGTGCATTCAAATGAATGCAAAGTTTATAATGTGCTGTTTTGGTGCCATCTTAGGTACAGGATATCTCAGTACAGAAATACTTAAGTGTGGGTTACAGACTTAAAAGAATTATAAATAAAATTTCAGAATAAGAATAAAGAACAAAGAAGTTTCCTTTTTAAAAAATACTCAGATTTTAGGCTCTTCACCAAGTCTGTGCCAGCACCGAGTCTTCAGACTGCCCGGGTCAAGTCTCTAGACCACACTCGGGTTCAAATCTCAAGTCATTGCTTCCAGTCCCCAGGGCCTCACCTCAGGTCCAGGACTCCCTTCCCTCACGCTGGCCTCCACTCCGGGAATCGTTGCCCCACGCTGGCCTGGCATGTGACTCACTTCCAGGACACGCCAGCGATGGCTTTCGGTCTCCTCTATTTGCCTCCAGCATTCCATGCACAATTGGGGTATAACTTTCGGAATTCATAACAGAAAGAATTATTGTAGAAATTATTAATGAGTCTTTGTCAGATTAATTACAGTACAACAAAGATCTGGCTCTAGAGAAAGCCTTTCAGATGGTTAGTGAAATCCAGAGCAATAATATTAATCCGAAGAACAGAAGATCAAGCATGACATGAAATCAACAGAATCCATCAATTTTTAAGGGAGAAAACCATATATTTGAGTAAACAATAACATGGTTCAAACATTTACCAGACAGTAAAAAGTTCCTGTGAATGCAGTGGAGCAAATGAATGCTGTATTTTTTGATCACGCAATAGATCCATTTTGCAAAAAAAAATGCAGGAACACAGTGTCAGAAAAGCAAGAAATCAAATAGCTACCCACACAAGGAGGTTAATGGAGTGGAACAGTCTAGCACAGAAGAACAGAAAAGAAATGTTCCGAGGGAAAATTGGTGATCTAGAGCTTGTATATTGGCAAATAGACATTTGTGTCAATGATTATTTCATGAATTTTAAGCTTGACAATAGGAATAGTATCACTATATTATCAGATGATGAGCCATGGTTAGGAAAACACTGCCTACAGCTAACAACAGTGCAGTGACATCTTCCAGGAGGTACAGCGCTGTACTATTTTTTTTTCTGCAGGACATACCTGGGCAATTGACCACATTGTCAAGTAAACGTCAGTGCTGTAGCCAACTGGTTGGCTAGGGGTGTGGCAAGTTCCAGAACACAAGTCTTTGGTACAATTCCCAGAATGTTGTCAGGGCCCATTGCCTTTACAGTATCCAGTGCCTCCAAACATTACTGTTGTGTTAAAAAAAGACACGGTGACACAACAGTTAGCACTGCCACCTTACAATGCCAGGGACACAGGTTCAATTCCAGCCTTGGGTGACTGTGTGGAGTTTGCATGTTTTTTCTGTGTCTGCATGGGTTTCCACTGGGTGCTCCTGCTTCCAAAGATGTGCAGATTAGGTAGATTGATCATGCTAAATTGCCTATAGAGTCCAGAGATGTGCAGGCTAGGTGGATTAGCCATCGGAAATGCAGAGTTGCAGGAAATGGTTTCGGGGGTAGGGATGCTCTTTGAAGTGTCAGTGCAGACTTGATGGGCCAAATATCCTCTCTCTGCACTATAGGGATTCTATGATTCTATTTGCTGATATCACATGGAGTGAATTGAATTGGCTGAATACTTGGATCTGTGGTACTGGGGACCAATGGGTAAAGCCCGGAAGGATAATCCTCTTAGTACTTCTGGCCGATGATTGTTGCAAAAGCTTCAGCCTTATCTTTTGTACTGATGTGGTGGGCTCTCCCAACACTCAGGACGGGGATATTTGTGGAGCCTCTTCGTCCAGTGAGTAGTTTAATTGTCTACCACCATCAACAACTGGATGTGGCAGGACTGCAGAACTTACATCTGATCCATTGGAATTTCTGGGCTCTATCACTTGCTACTTGCATCATTGTAGCATGCAAGTAATCCTGTTTTCTTTAGCTTTACCAGGCGGATATCTCATTATTAGGTATACCTGGTGCTAATCCTGGCACGCTTTCCTGCCGTTTTCAATAAACCAGGGTTGATCCAAAGGCGTGATGGAAACTGTTGGGGGTGAGGTGGGGGAAAGGAGTGGATAGCCCAGTTTGAAGATTGTGTTGGAGTATGATTTTTCTGCAACTGATGACCCACAGTGCATCATGGATGGCCAGTCTTGAATTGCTAGTAGCGCAGTGATCTTGCCAAATAACTCTATGAGGGTTATTCTCAATATGAAGGCAGGACTTCATCTCCACAAGGATCAGGCACAGGACACTCACCAATACTGTCATAGGCAGATGCATCTGCAGCCCACTGATTGGTGAGAATGAAGTCAAGTACATTTTCCCCTTTTCTTGGTTCCTTCACAGCCTGCTGCAGACCCAGTCTAGCATCTATTTCCTTTAGTGCTCGATCGGTAGTGCTGCTGCTGAGCCACTCTTGGTGGTAGACATTGAAAGGCCCCACCCAGAGTGCATACCACCCTCAATGTTTCTTCCAGGTGTTGTGCAACAGGGAGAAGTGTGTTAATTCCTAAAATTCCCTAATTCCTAAATTTCACAATAATAGCTCTTCTGCTGCACTTTGCTGATGTACTGGAAGTTTCCCCCATATTTACTCACTACAATGGAAGGCCCTCTGGAACTAAAATAAAGGATTCCCAACCCTCATGGATAAAGTGAAGGATTCCTACCTTCATCACAGCTTCACTGTAGGATCCTGCAGTCTGTAGCTTTAATAAATGATTATCACTTTTATCGTATTTCTACTGAATGATTCCCACCCCTTGAGGTAAATAATTACAGCTCTCAAGAGTTACAGTATTTATGCCTGATTTGTTATGTAGTTGTACTTATCACTATCATGCTATCAACTATCTTGTTTACTCAGAACAGTGCATCTTCTGTAAAGGTTCAATCTTAATGTCTCATGTTCAGTTATCATTAGAATCCCTACAGTGTGGAGGCAGGCCATTCAGCCTATTGAGTCCACACCGACCCTCCAAAAAGCATCCCACCCAGGGTCACCCCCTCTATTCCTGTAATCCTGCATTTCCCATGGCTAATCCACCTAAAGTACACATCCCTGAACATAAAGGGCAATTTAGCACGGCCAATCCACCTAGCATGCATGTCTTTGGACTGTGGGAGGAAACCGAAGAACCCGGAGGAAACCCATGCACCCACAGGGTTAATGCACAAACTCCACACAGACAGTCGCCTGAGGGTGGAATTGAACCTGGGTCCCAGGCGCTGTGAGTCACCATTCTGCCCCTGAGATAGGCTTTTGACGCAGTTTTAACAAACGTGTATTGGTGACAGTGAACTCCCTCAGTAAATCTGGACCACATGCTGACAGATGGGTGGCTCAGCGGTTCGCACTACTGTCTCACAGTGCCAGGAATCCAGGTTTGATTCCACCCTCAGATGACTGTCTGTGGGCAACTGTGTGAAGTTTGCACATTCTCCCTGTGTCTGTGGGGTTCCTCCGGGTGCTTCGGTTTCCTCCCACAGTCCAAAGATTGTGGATCAGTCACGCTTTAAAAAAATAATCCCCATATAGTATCCAGTGATGTGTGGGCAAGCTATGGCAAAAGCCCGCATGGGGTGGGGACTGGTATGGGTGAGATGTTCTTTAGAGCGTCAGTGCAGACCTTTTCAGGATGGCAGAGGCAGCATGGTGCGAAGTTTTCAGGCTCCTGAGTCCATCCGCTCCCTCTCGCATAACTGATGCCATCTTTCTTTTTTAAAAATTTAATAATAAGCGATGGATATTTGTTGTAGTAATTTGCATCATTATGAGATTTTAATGAGGCCTTTTTCTTAAAGTTTGATTGGAGTGACAGTTAAATTCTGCATCTCCGGTACACAATTCCCAAGGCTTGTGAATCACATCCGAGAAATGGAAGCAAGACTGAGCTGCAGATCAACAGTTTGTGATTGCCCCAGCTGAACAAAAGCTCAGTTTTTGCAGATGGTTTCTCTGTTTCTTCCGGCAAATCAAAGATTTTCAAAACTTTGCAGCCTCTGACAAAAGTAATTGTGAGAGTGCTTCTCATGTGTGTTACAACAAGTCAGCATTCATACTTGTGCTGGAACCAGCAGGTAGGTGGGAGGGAGAAACACAAGAGAGTGATACACAGGAGATCAAAGACTCAACTTCTTTGATTTCTCAGAAGGCCAGTGCTTTTACAAGCTAAGGATGCAACATTATGTAGTTACAGATGTCTTCAATATCTGTTCTTGGCTGAACCTGAAGACCACATACCCAAGCTGGCTGTGAATGTCACTGCCACCCTTAACACTTTTGCCTCAAGTTTCTTCCAGTTATATTACTGAAGATGTATCAAGGGTCTCACAGTCCAACAGTTACATATCCCTGAGGCAGGAGCAGAATGTATTGTTGATCAGGAAGTGCTGTGCTCCAACATCCTCTCAGGTTCTTTTAACCAGAATCTGATGGCAAAATGAACCACCTCTCTGGCTGGATTCCCATTTGACAATCTAAGAACTAGCACAGTATCAATAAAATTTTATAAACTGCAAGTAATTTTCTTCTAGCAATCAATGCAGAGCTGCAGTGCAGCCAGAAGAAGTGGTTTATACAGTTGAGTAGCAGTACTCTAATGCTGTCCTGATGCCTTTATAATGCATCAGTCCAAAATCCCAGCTCTTTCCATTCCAAGGAGCAGACTTAAGGGCTGGGGATAGTCTGTTTAAAGGAGATTTGAGAGACAGTTGAAGAACCCAGTGAGGTACAGGGGCATTATAATGAGAGCCACAATAACCAGCAAGTGATTCAGAAAATATTCACAATGTGCTTCTGATCTCCGGGTGGATATTAAAGCGTCCTTCAATACTCACTAATGGGGGTGTCGAGAATGATTATATATGTGCTGCATTTGGATTCCTAAAAGGAATTCAATAGTCTACTGGACATAAGGTTAGTTAATAAGACAAAAGGCCATGGAGTCAAGTGTAATATATTAGTATGGATAGAGAATTGGCTAACTAACAGAAGATTGTATATAGAAAGGGGACATTTTCAGGTTGGTAACCTGTATCTAGAGGATTGCCACAGGGATCAGATCAGGATGCCACATTCAAGGAGGTGGTACATTCATTTTTGTTTTGGCAATTTCTGTGCATTTCTGGAAACAGGCAGCTTGCTCATTCTGGAGCTGATGGTGGCCATTTTAAAAATCCAGCAAGATTCCATTTTAAGAAAATTTAAGCAACAGAATGTAGTTCATGTTTAAAAAAAAAGGCTCCCACTTCCTGCCCTCTGGGATTTATACCCTTTTAAGAAAAAAAAAATGACTAACTAATTTAGAGTCCAAACTAACAAGGTCTATTGGACAATAAAGATTACTAGTTGATGTTTAACTAGTCAACGCATTGCATAATATTCAAGTTCAAAATGTATCATTTCGTCTTTCTTTGATTCTTGATTCAGACTTCTGGGTCTTTTTTTAAATTCAGTGAAATTGGATTCTTGACTCATGGCATCCTTTGTGATTTTAGCTTAGCCAACATGACTCTAAAATGCATACAAGGGTTGTTACACCTCAACTGCAAGTAGATCCTTTTTCAACACACAACTTCCCAGTCTACCTTCATGCTGAAGCTACCTTTGCACCTCGTCTGCTGAAGCTACATACTTCATAACTGCCAAAGCATCATACGTTCTCACAATCCACCAATCTGGCACAAATACATGTTGGCAAGCAATGCCCTATGCAAATAGTAGCTTTCCAGCAAGTGCCTACTCTTAGTTTCCTCTCTTGGAATTTGCCCTCAGCAAATGTTATCCCTTGGCAAGCAGAAAATCTTCTGATGCATTTCTGTTTTTATATCCTATTGACAGGAAATTTTACAAAATCTTGTCCAGGTATGGGTGCCTGCGACAAATTCCAGACAAATATTTGCAACTCTTGACCAATGGAAACAAGTTGAGTTAAGCAAAGTTAAGCAAAAATGCATTCTTTTCTTTGCAATAAATCAAGCTTTTAATGTTTGTTTCTGTAATGGAACTGCAGTGTCCTAGTGCACAAGTAATTAATGGGACTTACTCCTTATACCAAATTAAATATTTTCCAAACGTTTTACTGTTGTATTCCAAAGTCAGGTGAAATGATTAGATTAAAATAAAGAACTGCAGATGCTGGAGATCTGAAACAAAAAGAGAAATTGCTGGAGAAACTCAAATGGTCTAGCAGTATCTCTGGGGAGAAAACATAGTTAACATTGCAAGCCTGGTGGCTCTTCATCAAAACTATTCCAGTGAACAGTCACCAGACTCAAAATATTGACTCTGTTTTGTCCCCACAGATATTTCCAGACCTGTTGAGTTTCTCTAGCAATTTCTGTGAAAAATATTAAATGATGTTTGTTTGCTACAAGTACATTACATTCATGTAAGACAATCTAGAAGAAAAATTCTTATACCCCTCTGGTTACTGACTCTCCACTCAATGAAAACTGTTTTTCTTCATTTACTCTTTTGAGAATTTGGATGATCAACCATTTTGACAGTGTGCGCAGCTTTAACAAACTTACATACAAAGGTAATCTGACAGGTCAAACATTTAATTTGAAAAATTGAAATTATATTTTCGTCAGCAAGATTTTAAGCCAGTTAAAGTGCCAAAGGAAGTAAAGCTATCAGCAGCAGCACCTAAATCTAGCTGGTGATATAGGGTATTGCTGTGACTACAATTGACAATGCTGCAGATGAGGTGTTAGTTAAGAACTAATTCAATGCCATCTCCACCAGCAATAATATTAGTCAGTCATACTCTGTCAGATGTCTATGGTCAGATGTAAATATTGTTAGGAAGCTGCTTTTGCGTTATGCCTCAGCTAATAAGTGTTAATACAACTCTGTCAAGTGGAATGGCAATTAAAATTTTTACCCACATTTCCAATGTCATATTCTCTGTCTGAAAGAATGATGTTGTGACAGCTGGATAACATTTACAGAACTCTGCCTCCTCCTCCCATCAACAATAGTTTACATGTTTAATTTGGAATATGCACCATGTCCCTTTAATTACTTTTTAAAATTAATTCATGGGAAGTGGGTGTCACTAGCTGGGCCAGCATTTCTTGCTTATCCTTAGTTGCCCTTGAGGAGGTGCTGATGAGCAGCCTTCTTGAAGCACTGCTGTCTTTCTGCTGCACACCCAGAATGCCATTAGGGAAGAAGTTGGATTTTGACCCAGCAACTGTGCACTAAGGTAGTATCATGCACTTGAACGAATGTGTCATACTTAATTTATCATAACAAGTAAAAGAAAACACATTTGCTTCATTGGAGTTAAGAACAAGAGGTGATTTCATTGAAAGATATAAGATTTTTAAGGGACTTGACAGAATAAATGATGAGAGGATGTTTCCCCTCGTGGGAGAGTCTTGGACCAGACGGCATAGTCTCAGAATTAAAGGACACCAAAGTTAAGATTAGATGAGGAGGAATTGGAAGCATTAGTGGCGATCTTTCAAGAATCACTGGAGTAAGTGAGGGGCCCAGAGGACTGGAAAATTACAAATGTTAAAGAAGGGAGGGAGGCAGAAGATGGGAAGTTATAGGTCACTTAGCCTGATCTCAGTTGTTGGTAAGATTTTAGAGTCCATTATTAAGGATGAGCTTTTGGAGTACTTGGAAGCACATGGTAAGACAGAGCTGAATCAGCATGTTTTCATCAGGGGGAGGTCATGCCTGATAAATCGGTTAGAATTCTTTGAGGAAGTTACGAACAAGTTAGACAAAGGAGAGCCAGTGGACATGTCTATTTGGATTTCCAGAAGGCCATTAATAAGATGCCCCACAGGAGGCTGCTAAATAAGGTAAGAGCCCAAGGTTCTGAGGAAGGGTCACTGGACCCGAAACATTAACTCTGTTTTTCCCTTCACAGATGCTGCCAGACCTGCTGAGCTTCTCCAGCAACTTTGTTTTTGTTGTGTCAGAGCCCAAGGTGTCAGGATAAGGTACTGGCATGGATAAAGAGTTAATTGACTGTTAGAAGGCAAAGAAAGGAGATAAAGGGGTCTTTTTCAGGATGGCAGCTGGTAACTAGTGGAGTTCCACAGGGCTCAGTGTTGGGACTACAACTATTCACGCTACATATTAAAGATCTGGAAGAAGCAACTGAGGGCTTTGTTGCTACTTTTGCTGCTGACACAAAGGAAGGTGGAGAGACAGGCAGTGTTAATGAACTGGGAAGATGCAGGAGGACTTGGTCAGGTAAGAAGAGTGGGGAAAGAAATGCCAGATGGAATACAATGTGGGAATCTATGAGGTTATGCATTTTGGTAGGAAGAATAAAAGTGTAGACTATTTTCTAAGGCTTTAGAAATCTGAAGCACAAGGGACTTAGGGCTCTTAGTTCTGGATTCTCTTAAGGTTAACTTGCAAGTTCAGTTGGCAGTTAGGAAGGCAAATGCAATGTTAACATTTAGTTCAAGAGGGCTAGAAGACAAGGGCAGAACTGAGGAATGGTTGAGGACTTTGGGTCTGTACTTGATGGAGTTTAGAAGGAAGAGGGGCATCTGATTGAAACATACAGAATATCGAGAGGCCTAAATAGAGTGGATGTGAAGAAGATGTTTCCACCAGTAGGAGAGACTAGAACCTCAGGGCACAGCCTCAGAGTGAAGGAGCCAGCCTTAAAACTGAGATGAGGAGGAATTTCTTCAGTTATTGGGAAGTGAATCCTTGGAACTCATTGACACGTAAGTCTGTGGAAGCCAAGTCATTGAGTGCACTTAAGACAGAAATAGATAGGTTCTTGATTAAAAAGGGGATCAAGGGTGAGGGGAGAAGGCAGGATAAAGAGTTGAGATACATTTCAGCCATGATCAAGTGGTAGAGCAGACTCGATGGGCCAAATGGTCTAATTCTGCTTCTGTACCTTATGGACTTATGATCCTATCGAATTTATTCTTTCAGAGAGTTGACAGTCTTTGGAACTCCTTGCCACAGAGAGTTGTGTGGGCAGAGTTCTTTCATCTAGTTAAGACTGATATACTAGATTCTTGATCAGTAGGGGAAAGGGCAGAAAAGCGGACATGAAGAATGTCAGATCAGCTAAGATCCTACTGAATGGCAGAGCAGGCTTGAGGGCCCAAATGGTCTCTCCAGTTCCCACATCATATGGTCCAACATTGGATTTGCTCAAAGTTATGGACTGAATCATGCCATTTTAAATTGTTGCGTAGCTGGAGAAATTTCCAATCATGCCCACTTCACAAACTGTAATGCACTGCCTGAAAGGAAGATGGAAGCAAGTTCAGTAGCAAATCTTAACGGAGCATTGAATACTTACTTAAACAGGAAAGGTTTTCAGGATGATAGAGAAAGAGCTATGAATTGACACTAAATGGATAGCTCTTTGATAGAGCTAGTATAGGCAGACTGGCCTCTGCCAGTGCTGACTGATTCTCTGAAGCTGTTAATCTTCCAAATCAAAGCATTGTTGAAAGTAAATGATACCATTCTACAAGTTCATGTCCATAATCAACAGAAATGAGGATAATTTAATCAAAATCACACATTGGCAAGTTGACAGGACTAGTTTTACTGCTAATGTTTTGCACAATTTTGCTTCATTAAAGCCATCTAGATATTTGGGTTTCCCAGCTACTCAGTTTGGTTAAAATTATATCTTATTTGTATGTTTTTGTTGAAGATTTTGTTCTAGTAAAAATCAAATTTTCCAAGAGATTCCCATTGTCCTATTTGCCCAGTTCTTGCAGATGCTGGAATATCTGAGCAGCTGAAAGGTCTTAAAGGAAACAGGGAGCAGGGAATGTCAATTATTGTACTTAAATGCAGAGCCCGTGTTACATTAGCCATGGAAAATGCTGTCTTTTTTTACACATAGAATATTTCTCAATTTTCTGCATGAAAGACCCCATACAAATATGAAAACAGGATAATAATAATTCAGCAGAAGAAAGAGCAAGGTTTAAAAAATAAAATGCATTAGTAAAAATGAATATTTGCTACTTATAGGGCAGGTAAAATATGCATTAGGGAGTAATATTTTTGCAATAACACAATAGATCGAGAATTTTTCAGTTCATCAGTACCAGTGGTATTTTGTTGACTTTGAGTGGTTGCTCATTTTTTGTTTGCACACTGAGATAACTCCACAGAGGCCGTATCCTGTCACCCTTTGTTTACACATGGAAAGACCGCGACACTGATCCAGCACCCTCAGAGCGTCAGATGTCTGACACTCCTGTTTATATCTGTCAGCCAGGACTCCGTATTGTACCAGATTAACAGCCCCAATCAGGGAACTCATATTCTATGAGGTCCATCTGTCTGACCTTGTTACAGTCACGATAGACACTGTTTTTGATTTATATGAGATTGGCAAACTCTTTCATTACAAATCAGGAGATAAAATGCAGCCTGATTTTGAGCCTATTCTGGGCACAAAGCCAGCATTTATTGGCAGGCATAAGCATGGTTAGGATATGTTCGTTTATCTAACACAAGTACTGTAATGATCCACTTCATATTGCCAGATGCTTATTGAGCTGCACTTAAGATGATGATTGAAAACTTAAACATAAACTCAAAATAGAGCTGGCGGTTTCCAGGCTTCTCCAAGGAGTCCACTTACTGATCACCTGTTTTCTTTTTAACACACCTCAAACAGCAGAGTAGGCCATTATGGTGCATAGAATCTGTTTATCTAACCAAAGTAATGATACCACATTCAGCAACCGCCAAAACAAATACGAAGGAAAGAATTGATGGCACTGCATTGGAAAGTGGGAATTTATCTAGTGATTTGCTGTTGACTATTTCTTCATACACTGAGTTCCCTGCAGGGCTGTAGCATTACACTAAGCGTGTGCTGAAGTGCTAAGTGAAAGACTGCTGCCTTTCTGAATTGGTATCAGATCTGTATTTTAAGGGTAATTGATTGTGGGATTTTAATTCCAACCTTCCAGCAGAGTCTGAGGTCAACTGAGGTCACATTTGCATAATAGTATACCTCAGGGGCTCATCTGCATATTCAATAAGCCAAGGGGAATGGTTAGTTCAATTGGCTGGATGCCTGGTTTGCAATGCAGAATGAAGCCAACGGCGTTGGTTCATTTCCAGCTAAAGTTACCGTGAAGGACTCTCCCTCTCCCCTTTGCCTGAGACACAGTGACCTTCAAGTTAAACCACAACCAGTTGTCTCTCTCTCTCTAGTAAGAGAGAGCAGCCTTTGGTCCAGTAGGACAATGGTGACTTTACAATCTCTACGCCTTCATTTCTGGTGAAAAAATCAGCAGTGTGGGAGAAAAAGAACACTGTTTGAGGGGGTAAGAGTTTACATGATAAAACGTTCTCAAAATATCCAACCGGAGTGAATAACTCTACTCCATAATATACTGCGGTATTAACTCAAATTATGTGCTTAAATCCTGGGAGTGGGACTTGGCACCCAGATTGCTGACTCAGGAGTAAGATGCCTTCCATTAACAGTGGGCTAATAGCACCAGATCTGCAGTTGCAATGGAGTTGGTATTCATGAGAACCAGAAAAATATTTCCTAAACCACAAAAAATAAAGTTTGTGGAGAGGTAATTAACTGAATAAGTACTGTTGACTAAGACCAGAACTGCATAGATTTATTTTGGCGCATTAGCCTCTTCGATTTTGGCAGCCCCTGTTAATTAACCATCATTATAATACATTGTTTAAGAATGGGAAAGAGTGAACATATTAATCAGGCAAATGTTTATTTTTCAAGGAGAAAAACACAGTTAGAACAATCAGTACAGGCAGTAAATAGGGAAAATATTCAAATCTGCTCTTTGGCAATTGAAAAATGCATTTGGTATCATCTTTAATGGATTATTCCTCACTAACTCTCACTGGTGCAATGCTTTGTCATCTATCAAAACACCATCATCCAAACATGCAAGTAAACAAGGGGATCAGGAATAATTCTATCAGATACAAGAAAACAGACAGGGAACATTTTTAATGGCTGAGAACAAGAAAATAACTGGAGGAAGATTTTGTAGAACAGCTCCAAGTCAAATACACAATCTCATCAAAACCAAGTTAAAATGGAAAAGATAAATACTGAGAATGCTAAAATTCCAGAAGATAATTAAAAATCACTGTAGAATTTCAAATGTTACAAGAAGAATAGCTTTGCGTGTGGGTATGGAATTAAAGCTTCAAAATGTGAAGCTCAACCTGATCCCAGCCACTTTGTGGTTTAAACTATGTGAACTAGCAGGTGAATGGGAAATCCCAGTGAAGCTGCTGGGTAAGTAATTGAAATAGAGAAATTTACAATCAATTGAGGATTCAACCCAGCGTTCAGTTTTTAACAACCAGAACACTTCTTAGCTGCTGTACTTCCCAAACCCTGCACAGCCCACCTCATACAATATCAGAAATTCTGCCTTGTGTCCAGACAGTGTTGGTGCTGGTGGTGGGAGAGGTAGAGAATTTTCTTTGTAAGGGTTTCCTGTAGAGGTTATCAATAACAAAACATTTAGGCCATAAGATATAGGAGCAAAATTAGACCATTTGGTCCATTAAATCTGCTCTGCTGTTCAACAATGGCTGACATGTTTTTCCACCCCATTTTTCAAGAACGTATCTATCTCTGTCTTAAATACATTCAATGACTTGGCCTCCACAGTCCTTTGCATCAATATGCTCCACAGATTCACTACCCTCTGGCTAAAGAAATTCCTCCTCATCTCAGTTCTGAGGCAGTGTCAGATCATAGATCACAGAATGCTTTCAGTGTGGAAACAGGCCCTTCAGCCCAACAAGTCCACACCAACCCTCAGAGCATCCCACCCAGACACATTCCCCTTTAATCCACCTAATCTACACATTCCTGAACACTATGGTCAATTTAGCATGGCCAATCCACCCTAACCTTCACATCTTTGGACTGTGGAAAGAAACCAGAGTACCCGGAGGAAATCCACACAGACACAGGGAGAATATGCAAACTCCACACAGACAGTCGCCCGAGTCTAGAATCAAACCCGGGTCCCTAGCGCTGTGAGGCAGCAGTGCTAACCACTGAGCCACCATGTCCTCAGCTCTTAGTCACTCTGACTAGTGGAAACATCTGCTCCACATCCACTCTATCAAGGCCTCTCAGCATTCTACAAGTTTCAATCAGATCTCTCCTCAACCTTCTGAACTCCATCAATTAAAGACCCAAAGTCCTCATCCACTCGTCATACGACAAGACCTTCATCCCTGAGATCATTCCTGCAAACCTCTTCTGGATTGCCTCCAATGCTAGCACATACATCCTTAGGTACGGGACCCAAAACTGCTCACTATATTCTAAATGTGGTATAATCAGAGCCTTATACAGCGTCAACATTAGTTGCCTACTAAAAATGTTTGGACTATGTTGACTTAAGTGTGTTTACTACAGTAAAAGTCTTAAAATGTGACATCTTGTGATGCGATTCTTTGAATTGGTCATTGGAAAATTTGTATTTCTTCTTAGAAGTTGTCAGTTTCTAAGATGATTATAACAAGATGCAAATGTTTGCCACAGTCTGACAACAGAAACTGAACCTCCCAAAGCTCTTCTGAATGGTGAAGGAAGCTAAGCCTTTGTTTGTATGTCATTAGGGACATGTTGCCTTGCAATATTTTTCCCTCTCCTGTCAATCTTTCTCATCTGCAACACCTTCCCTTTTCACAGAGTCGTACAGCAAGGAAACAAGGCCTTCAGTCCAACTAGTCCATGTTGATCATCTTCCCGAACTAAACTAGTCCCACCTGCCTGTTTTTGGCTCATATCCCTCCAAACTTTCCTATTCATGTACTTATTCAAATATCTTTTAAATGTTGTAATTGTACCTGCATCCACCAATTCATCTGGCAGTTAATTCCACGCACAAACGACTCTCTGTGTAAGAAGTTTGCCCCTCATGTCCTTTTTAAATCTTTCTCCTCTCAACTTAAAAATATGCACCCTAGTTGTGAACTCCCTCACCTTTGTTCTTCACCTTATCTATGCACCCCATGATTTTATAAACTTCTATAAGGTCACCTTTCAACCCCCTATGTTCCAGTGAAAAAAATCCCAACCTATTCAGTCTAATTCCATAACTCAAACCCTCCAACCCCGGCAACATCTTGGTAAATCTTTCCTGAATCCTTTCCTGCTTAATAATACCCTTCCTATAACAAGGACACCAGAAATGCACACAGTACTCTGGAAGAGGCCTCACCAACATCCTGTACAACCTCAATGTGACTTCTTAACTCCTCTCTGGTGTACCCCCTCTCAATCGTCAACACCTACTGTCCCCACTGGTACACCTCCCTACATACACCCCTTCAAATACATTTTTTACCCTTCTGTTCTCCTCCCAGCGCTGTGACCTCCCAGCACTATGCACCTTCCTTCAGGTGTTTCTCTCGTGCAACTGCCTCCTGTACACCTCGTGATTCCATTACAGTACATTCTCGATCACCATCATAAAGACTCCAATGAACCATGGGTTAATCTTGCCTCCATTTATCTAATTAGACTAATAAGTCACCAGAAAGTTGTGTTGGAAACGTTATCTGTAAGTCACTGAAATTAAAGTTAAAAAGATCTAATTAAGATCCGAAATGGACATTAATTGCTGTGATAGTTAGGAACAACCTGCAATAACTAAGATTTCAGCTGAACGGAGCATCTCCATTAAATTTAGAAATGGACATTTCAAAAGACACATTGTTTTAACAATCTTTTGATCCTCAGCCCACCCCCACCTATTCTTGGGGGTTAGCATCTGTGAGAAAATACATTGTGTTAATACGGTAACAAAATAAACAAAGCCAACTTTTTATTACAATTCCAACCTTCAAATTCTGCAGTCATTTGAGTCCAGCAGCACCTTGAAGCTAAAGATTTCCTACTCAAGGTTCAACAGTGCTGGTAAATTTAAAATAGCTTTGAACAGGGCACGGCTTGTATAATCTGTACATGCATATTTTCAGTCAGAAAACTCCGGCATAGCAAAAATCGTTGCACTATAATTTCCATGAATCTTGCACTATGGCCATTGCAATGGCTTAGATGGTGCAAGCATTTGGTGAATTTTAGGGCATGGTTTTTACATTAAGTAAATTATCAAATCAGCCCAGATAATGTATGCCTGTCCTTTCCTGCCTCTTGTTGCAGTTTATAAGTTGGAAATGTTTGCAGAGATTTAACAGCAGAGAGGAGAGGTCGACCACCTACATATCATGAGGACCCTCACCAGACAAACTCCAAAAAGGTATTGTGAACAAATAACCATCACTGTCTATGTCAACAGAGTAACACTGCGGTTTGAGGTGCAGTACCTAAGGAAGCTCAACAACTCACTGTTGTTGTCAATATTGATGAAAGTATCTTCAAATGCCATATCTCACCATTAACACTACTGGTCTCAAGTTGATCAATGCACCACATACCATCACTCAGTTATGACGTCGATCACAACTTGTGCCTCACAAGCCTATCTTCAAAGTTTTTGAGAAGATTTGTAGCTCGGGTTGTGGATGAGGTTGTAGACTTGCTCACCGTGCTGGTGTGTTTGTTTGCAGACTTTTCGTCACTCTGCTAGGTAACATCATCAGTGCGTCTCCAGTGAAGCACTGGTGTTCCATCCCGCTTGTTATTTGTAAATGCGCATGGCAGAACAGGAGCACTTATATGGAGTTTTTAAAAGGAATGGATACCCAAAAAGCACAATCCACCATTATCGCCGTAACAGACCACAACAAGAAGACACAACATGGCCAGACACACTAGTCACGCTACCTTACATCAGAGACATATCAGCGATGACCACTAGACTACCCAGACCCCTAGGTATCAGGGTAGGTCACAAACCAATAACTACCCTGCTACTGTCGAACTTAAAGGATCCCATACTCACAACCAATAAAACTAACATAATATACAAAATACCATGCAAGGCCTGTGAGAAACATGACATAGGCCAAGCTGGAAGAAAGCTGACAGTAAGGATACACGAACTCCAACTAGCCACTAAGAGACACGGCCAATTCTCACTGGTCTCAATACACATGGACAAAAAAGGACACAAATTTGACTGGGACAACACATCCATAGTAGCACAAGCCAAACAGAGACACACCAGGGAATTCCTGGAGGCCTGGCATTCCAACCAGAACTCCATCAACAAACACATTGAACTGGACCCAATATACAAACCACTGAAAAACAAAACTGGAATTGATGCCAACCACCCCAGCAAACCGAGGCATACAAATAATAAGCGGGACAGAACACCAACCCTTCACCAAGAGGCAAACTGATGATGTTACCTAGCAGGGTGATGAAACGTCTGCAACCAAACACACCAGCTCGGCGAGCACATCTACAAACTCAAGTCTTGTTTCATCTCATCCTCTCACTTCATATGTACTTACTGATACACTTCCCTCTCTCTTTTACTAGACTACATAGTATATAAGCAAAGACAGCAATACCTAGCTGGCAGGAAAGGAAAAGTTACATGTCCTTAGTCAGCACCAAAGGAATGCCAATGATTGAAGCCATTACAAGATCATATCTTCCTTATTCCGTTTCCCCTTCACCATAAATTTTCTTCTGATTCACAAGATGGTGTAAGCAGGCACATCTTGCTTTCCAGTCCTCTTCTCAGTGCAACCCTAATCTTGTGACTTTGCCCTTTCAGTTGTTCAGGGCAGGAAGTAGCTGACACCTGTATGAAAGTAATGTTTGAAACTCTTACTTAAAGGTGAATTGAGATTTCATTCATTGCAGTCAGATGGCCTCTTCACAGATAGCTCAGCCACAAAAGGGATGTGCATGTCACCTTCTCTCTTCCTCCTTTTATTTGGATTGGCAGACAAAGAAGAAAATCACTGAGTAATGGGATGTTTCCTTACTTCGAATTGATTTGAGTTTTGTGAAATCACTTCCTTTGTGGAGCTATCTGGGATTGACACAAAAAGAATGGCCACTTCGGCCAACCGTGGAATCTTGTCTGTTAACTCTATGTCCATAAAGGACTTGCTGTCTATTTATAAGCATGAACAGATAGAGAAACACACAGTTTTATACAAGAGTTCACTAAATTAAATGCAAGTGTATTTTAACCATGTGCTTCAGCTAATTATTTTGGAACAATTACCCGTACAACACACAGCTTCCCCTGAACTTCTAAGCACAAATAAGAAATATAGATACTAAGGGTTGGTGTCACAACCTCAGGTGAATTAGGTCCCTGACAATCTCAAAATCCATTCATGGCTTCCAAGGCTTATACCTGTAAACTCTGCATAAAATTTATGAAGAATGCCATGATTTTTCTTAGTTATCCATGGGATTATCCTCAGCTCCAGCACATCTCTGCAGGAGGTCCTCAGGGTAGAGTCCTCAGCCCAACCATCTTCAGCTGCTTCATCAATGACCTTCCCTCCATCATAAAGTCAGAAGTGGGGATGTTTGTCGATGATTGAACAATATTCAGCGCCATTAGTGACTCCTCAGATACTGAAGCAGCCCATGTTCAAATGCAACATCTGGACAATGTCCAGGCTTGGACTGACAAGTGGCAAGTAACATTCGTGCCACACAAATGCCAGGCTATGACCACCATCAATAAGAGAGAATCTAACCACCGCCCCTTGATATTCAATGGTGTTACCATCATTGAATCCCCCACTTTCAACATCCTGGGGGCTATCATTGAGCAGAAACTCGACTGGACTCACCACATAAACACAGTGGCTACAAGAGCAGGTCAGAAGCTAGGAATACTGCAGCGAGTAGCTCATCACCTGACTCCAGAAAGACTGTCCATCATCTACAAGGTACAAGTCAGGAGTGTTGCCTCCTTACTGGAATAGTGCGCCACTTGCCTGGAATAGTGCACCTTCAACAACACTCAAGAAGCTTGACACCATCCAGGACAAAGCAGCCAGTTTGATTGGCACTGTATCCACAAGCATCCACTCCCTCTACCACCGAAGCTCAGTAGCAGCAGTGTGTACTATCTACAAGATGCACTGCAGAAATTCACCAAAAATCCTCAGACAGCACCATCCAGACCCACGGTGATTTCCATTTAGAAGAACACGGGCAGCAGATACATGGGAACTCCACCACCTTCAAACTCCTCTCCAGGCCACACACCATCCTGACTTGGAAATATCTCGCCATTCCTTCACTGTTGCTTGATCAAAATCCTGGAATTCCCTCCCTAAGGACATTGTGGGTCAACCTATAGCAGGTAGACTGCAGCGGTTGAAGGAGGCAGCTCACCACCACCTTCTCAAGGGCAATAAATGCTGGCCAGACAGTGACTTCCACGTCTCACACAGGATGTGGGCATCACAAGTAAAGCCAATATTGTCCATTTCTAATTGGCTTTGAGAGGGTTGTGGTGAATCATAAAACAACTAAGTGGTTTCCTGGACAATTCCAGGGGACAGTTAAAAATCATTAACATTATTTTCAATATCAATATTTTTCTTACATTAATTAAACATCATGAGCTAACGCAAACAAAGAACATTATGGATACGGAAGGCAATTTCATTCTAAGGTTCTGCTCTGTAATGTTGCGCCTACAAGAATGTTCAACGCAGAATCAGGTCATAAACCACACCACACCAGGTAAGAGTCCAACAGGTTTATTTGAAAACACAAGCTTTCAGAACTTCATTCCTTCTTCAGGTGTTAGTGAGAGAGGTAGTATCAGACACAAATTTTATAAGTAAAAAATCAAAGGGTCACATCACTCATCAAGATGTATTAAACAAATCTAAGGTGCTGTTAAATCTTCAATCAGTTAGAAGGTTCTAATTGATCAATATATATATATATTGTAAATCCCTGAATTCCTTTCAAGTCACTATCCTGAGAGAACTGAAGGTTTTATCAGTGTAAAGAAGAGGTGACATTTTAGGTCAGACAATGCATGTTAGGTGTGAGACCTTGTTTAGAATCCATTTGTGTTCTGGTTTCCAAAGGTGATGGATTTCAGTGATGTAGACCGATTGGCGAAGCTGAGGCTGTTCTTTTGGAAAAGAGATAGTTCTTAGGAGATTTGATAAAGATGTCAAAGATATGAACAACCTGGACAGAGGAGATGAGATGAAACTGTTCCCATTGACAGAAAGAGTTGAGGACCATTGGAAGCAGAGTTGAGATGAATAGCAAAAGAACACAAGGTGACATGAATCTGACATAAATCTGAACCATACTTAAGACATTCATTCACCTCCTTCCTAAGGTGTAGAGAACTGGTTGCAATATTCCAATAGAGATTGAGACAAGGGTCATTCTAACATCCTTGGTTTTGTATGCTATGATTCTATCTATAAAGCTCAGGATACCATTTACTTTATTGACCATTTTCTCATCCACTACCTTCCAACAATTTGCAACATTAACTTTGTACCTTGGTCCAGCTGAGTTTCCCCAGCATTCTCTGCTTTATTTTGTGTTGTCATTTCATTCCTCCTCATTCTTCTTCTTAACACTTACACTTCATATTTCTCTGCATTAAATTTCATCTGCCACACATCACCCCATTGCATCAACTTGTCTCTATCCTCTTGAAATTTGTCACTACCCCCTTCAACTTTCCCAATACTTCCAGATTGTATGTAAACTGTAAATTTTGAAGTTGTTCCCTGTATAGCCATGTAGATTAGGAAAGCAGAGCTCCTAACACCAAGCTCTGAGTAGCCCCAAATATATTTTCCAGTCTGAATAACAACTGTCCCCTTCTGATCTCTGTTTTCATGTCACGCAGCCCACTTCATATCCATGGAGTCATTGTCCTTTTTGTCCCATGTGCTTCATTTCAAATTTCGATGGGAGCTTGTTTAGCACTATTTTCAAATCTCCTGCAGTGATTTAACTTGCTAGGAATCATACCTAGCACTCACACAGTCCTGATGCCTTGGTGAATTTAAACAATGATTGACAGAGGCAACTTTGTCAAAATAAATAGATGAGATGGTTTATTGTGACAGTATGCCTAAATGCTTTGTCACGTTTACACAAGTCCTTCAGTTTTCATTACATCTGCAGTTTATGAATTTACAAAGCTTAGATATGACAATTAACACTACATCACAGCATGTACTGCAATATAAAATTTCTCTACCCTGTGACCTTACAAAATGGCAAGGCAACATACATCTAGAGCACTATTTATAGGCCAAAACTACTGTTTAGATATATTCATTTCCAGAGAATAGATATACTGGAGTTGAAAGCATCATTATAGCAAGTACAATAATGACAGTTACACTTTTTTACAGTTTGGGTTAACCTCTTCGAAGCATATCTCTATGACTCCTATCAGCAGATAATTTTGATATTGCCCACAACCTACCAGACTAACTATTTATGGTTCAGAGCTTCATTATATTAAATTAGTTGCTTTTCTTATTGTTTGACAATGTGATAGGTTGTTTCTTTCATTAAATATAAGAATATTGTTGTCCTAATTGGTTGAACAAAACTAATTCACACATTTTTTTTCATCTATGTCTCCTATTTTGAACATTAGTGAAATATGAACCAGCTCCTTGATACTTGGAAGGACAGAAGTTTTTGAATCAAGCCGCAGTACCGTTGGATACATGCCAAAATGAAAATTACAATTCTAGTTTTATTTTTAAAGAAATATTATTTCTTCACGATTGCATTTAGAAAACTCACATAATGTTTCAGCAAGCTGCTCACTGATGGACAAGCTATGCATCAGCCAAAGATACCAAGATCACAAACTAAAATTGATTAAAGTCAGGAGTCCAGCAGTTTGAAAGGAAGTAATTTCTCCACTCCACGTTATTATAATGCTCAATGACTTGCCCCATTTACACTTGCTTAAGATAACATCAGCAATGTTGCAAGCTGCATTCTAGTTTATGCTTTCAAGTTGCATACCATTTCTTTCAGTTAACTTAATTAGATCCTATTATTAAGACTCAAACTGCAGCTTTAAAAATCAGAGAAATTTATAGCTAGTTACACAGTTAATTTACTCATCTAAGGATAGACAATATACAACCATTGATCGGTTTACTGAGTGTTTTATAGTCTGCAGCTTCTCATCATTATTACAATATTTACCATCAGAATTTTCCATATGAAGACTTCTTATATCTGACAGATTAACCTTCATGAGAGTTGGGTGGACCAGTGGACTGAATGCTGGACTTTCAACTTTGGAAACTGAAGAATCCTCCTCAAATTCTGTGATGGACATCTACTCTGAAAGACATGAGAAAGTGACAGATTGAACAGTGTCAATCCACACCATTGTAGCTCTAGTCCATATTTTAAACATACATTACTACAATGGGTAGTCCTGCTCAGTGTTATGGGCCAGAGCAAAGCCCATCAAAATATAGTCAGAAGATAGTCGAGACCCTAACATTTTATTACTTTAAAAAAAATCTTTTATAGGTAAGTGTATTGTGTTGCATTCCAGATGCAATTTGATTGATCAAAGTACTCAACATTAAGCAAAACACATTTCATGCATACGCAATAGTTAAAATACAACAAAAGAAAGAAGAAATTGGAATAACTTCACTTTATCAGAAAATTTAACAAAATAATAGATTACTTAACTACAAAACGATATAGTAACATCCCATAAACACAAAGGCAAATAGAGTAAAACAGATTGTCTCACACGTAATTCTACAGCAGGAGGAGAACCCCCAGCTTTCGGCTGTAACCAAGAGAGGAAAAACAGCTTCAACATTCAGCTTCAAGACCCCAGCAACAATTGCTACTGAAAAACTAAAACTAGAAGTCTTGGTTCTGTGTGAGCTTGCACCACCTATTCAGGCTGCTTCTATTGTTCCAACTTAAAAAAAAATCCAACGCCCCACATGTTATTTACTTTATGGGCTTTCATTAGACAGCTCTTCACCCCTGCCTTAAAGTACTTCTTCAAAAACAAAGGACAAAATTCACCTCTTAAAGCCTTAGTATCAATACATTTAGACATAGGATGCCATAGGATATAGATGAGGAGCAAGAGAAGAGAGAACAGGTCAGATGAGCTGAATGACGAAAGTTCTTCCATTCTATTCTACCAGGAAGGAGAAAAGCACTGATACTAAAATTCTGTAAGTGAACCATTTTACTGCATTAAAACCCTACACTGAAGAATAAAATGATTAGAAAAAGGTCACCTCTAATTGTATACATTAGGACGGCATATCGAGCACTTACTGATGCAAAACATGAAAAGGACTTAGCTTCCATTTACTGTATTACAACAGTTAGTATAAGTATGGCACATCGCATTACAGTCGGTTGAAATTCTCTTCAGGTAAAGTCCAAGTCCAAGCAAAGGCTCCATCCTTACTGAATTGGCAAAGTTACAGATGTTTCCCTTGGCCATTGGCCCTGCCTTCTCCAATAGGGAGGCGATAGCCTAATAGTATTATCGCTGGACTCTGGAGAGACTCAGGTAAAGCGCTGGGGACCTGAGTTGGAATCCCACCGTAGCAAATGGTGGAATCTGGATTCAATAAAAATCTGGAATTAAAAATCTAATGATGACTATGAATCCATTGTTCATTGTTGGGAAAAACCCATCTGGTTCACTAATGTCCTTTACGGAGAGAAACTGCCATCCTTACCTGGTCTAGCCTACATATGACTCCAGACCCTTAACAACATGGTTGACTTTTAACTGCCCTCTGGGCAACTAGGGATGGGCAATAATTTCTGGCCTGGCCAGGCTCTCACACCTCTTGAATGAATTTTTTAAAAAGTCGGCAACAAGTAACAATTTTTCATAAAACGAATCAGTCACAGTGCTTAAAGTCAAAAAATCATTTACACCAAATTTAGAACCAATTTTCCAAAAAATAATAATATATTTTAAGCCTTTACCACATGTTGTAAAGCACTACCACCATTAACAACTGAAAAAAAATGCTTTGTGTCCTGTGATAGCATTTGCCATGAAGCCACAATCAGACACTATCCTAATAGGCAGTGAGCAATTGACTCTAACTGATTTAGAGTCAATAGAATCATAGAATGAGAGTGATTATAGCACAGAAAGAGGTTATTCAGCCCATTGTGTTCTGCTAGCTCTTTGCAAGAGCAACTTGCCTTGTTTGATGCAATTCTCCCATTTCTCCCATCACCTGCAATTGTTTCCACTCAATTCCCTTTTGAAAGCCACAATTGAATTGTGCACTCATGGGGCTGAATTGTTCACGGTTGCCATGACAATTCCACAGTCCATCATCTGATTTATCATACCGTTGCAAGGAAGCATCAACTTTTACCGAAACAAAAGCTGACAGAATGCATTACATCACATGTGAACTGTGTTGGTGTATGACAGAGTTGCAGAACGCTGCAGAAAGAGCCCTGGCTGTCAACATTTGCCTCTCAGATGAAGCAGGTTGTAAAGTAAGAAATTACCCTGAACAAGAAAGGAGGAAAATTTGTGGAAGGAAAAGGAAGCTTGTGAGATCCAGTATTAAATCGAGCTATAAGCCCAATTTTAACTCCAGATTGGGAGGATTACTGCAAAGGTCAGCAGAATAGGGGCAGGCCAAATTGAAGGTTGCTTGTTATACGTCGACATGAAATCTTGGAGACATCACTACAGAACCTCATCTGCACAGACTCCTTAAGTCTTCTGGGCACTGGGGAGGAAATTAGGTTTTTTAACACTATTTAATACCAGATCTCAAGAATTTCCATTTTCTTTGAGCAACCCATAATTTTTCTACTCTCTTGGTAAGGGTGATTTCTTACCCTGTTCCCTGCTTCATCTGAAAAGATTTCTCGTAACAGGATGCTACCAGCTAAGACCCTCTTAAAGTTAGCTGCTCCAAACTCAATGTCATCACAGAGGAAGCTGGTTGGGACAGAAATTTGGAGGGAGCTTAGGAGTGAAGCTGCAGGAAGAGAAATCAAAGTATTCTTGTGGGGACTAAAAGGGGACAGCTCTTTGCATGGATCTGATCCAGCAAGAAGAATTACAGGAGGAAAATCAAATGTAAATATCAAAGAAATGGGGAGAAAGAGATGGGTCCTCAATTCTACTCAAGTGCCACATGACTGAAATTAGAGCAATTTTCCTGCTAAAGTCTTGACGAGGAAAGTTTCATTCTACAAAACGGCACTCGTTTTTCTCTGTGCTCTCAGTCTGGTTGCATAGAAATCCTATTGCAATGGAGGGCTTATTAACACAATTCTTCCTGCAATGCACTGTGCCAAATCATCACTGTAACTGTAAACAGGGACATTGATTACTTTTTATGGCATTAAACACAAGATCTTGATTAATGGTGTTGGAAGCCCACTGTTTGGCCTTCTCCTGAATTTAGCTTTTTTCTAGAAGTGGAAACATGGAACCCTGAAACCACTTTAACTGCAAAGTATTCAGAATAACTTCACTGATATAGGCTCACAAGATGATAAAAGTATAGAATTTTTCTACATAACCTCGGTTCAATTGCTTGACGATGACAGATGTGTGTGAGTGCCAGGGTTTAACTTTTGTCATGGTTTGACTTTTTTAAATTGAAACAGAATTTAATTACAATGTGCATTAATTTATTAGCTATAGTTGCTGGTGCATGCACATCTTACAGAAGCAGGAGTTGAATCATAAAGCACAGACTTGGCCCTGTGTTATAGACTGAAATTATATAAAAAAAAGGTTCGAGCTTTGTATTTTATGAGCTTTGATGAGACATGAATTCTGAATAGCTATTAATTTGGTATTTGGGACTAATCTGAAGCCAATACCTAGCCAACAGGAGAGAGGACTGACTAATCTGCCTGTGTTACAGTTTCACTCATTCCACTCCCATTTGAAACCCAAACTAAGTTTACGGGAGAGGAGTCAAAGAGGTAACAGAGCTGATTCCAGCTGTTCCCTGCTAAGCATTAGGTTTAAATTTGCTAAATCAGAGATGCAGGAATCTTCAACATAGAGTACAACAAGCCGCATAACTGGGACAAATGGCATGTGTAAGGTAGTAGGTTGGGAAAGAACTAAGATTGGAAAGAAGAAAGTTTGGTAGTGACAGAAAGAGTTGCTATTTATAAAGAACCATTCATGATGCCCAACAATTCCTAGCTGCCAATGAAGTACTTTTGAAACGTTAGTAATATAGGAATTGCTAAGGACCACAACATCAAGATGATGACAATGAAAAAATCTACGCTTTGTGGTGATAACTTTCAGTCAAGACACAAGTGAGAATTTCTTGCTGTCCATTGCTACAGTTGGATACTGTACTTCCATTGGTAAGGAGAGAAAGGCCTCTGGTTTCAGGCCTCATCTGAAAGCTAACATCCTCATGGCATTACTACACTGCATTGTCAAGATTATCAGTTGCTCTTTTGTCTATTATTTTAAACTTATTTCATTTGGATCCTGTGTATTTGCAAGGAGTTTTAGCTTTTGTTTGAGTTGTAAGAGCACAACACTGGGTTTTTTTACGCACAGCCAGACTACCCACTTCTGAAGGCTATAAAGTGACTCCTACTGGAAAGTGGATGACAAGTGTAAACAGGATTGTCACATTCAAACAAAAACAGAAATTACTGGATAAGTTTAGCAGGTCTGGCAGCAACTGTGAAGAGAAAGCAGAGTCAATGTTTCAAGTCCAGTGATCCTTCCTGTATTTTCCATGATTGAAAGACCTTCTAGCAGTCTATGATCTAGGCTGATTCCACTGAGCAAGCTATTTGCTTCATCTGTTGAGAAAGAGTTATATTTGAAATCTAATCTTACTCACCTTCAGAAGGTTTTTTTTGGTTCTGAATAAACGTCTTTTAGACTCGCAACATTAATTGTCTCTCTCTCCATAGATTTTTCCAGGCCTATTGAGCTTCTCTAGCACTTTCTGTTTTTAATTCTGATCTCCAGTATCTGTAGTACCTTGCTTTATACCTTCTTTATTGTTACCTGCGAATTGAGATATGGTCTGCAGTGTCTATCTGTGTGTCTGTCCGCATGTACACTAACCATGAGGAGGCTTGTTCCTTATTTCTAAGAAAGGCTCCTCAACTCCTTATAAACTATTAACCTTCTTCCTTTAGTGTGCAGTAGGCTATCACTTACAGCTCTCTAGTGCGGTGTCTAGGGCCCCTTTTTACACATGCTCGTTCGAGACTGGTATCTTCTCTGTTAATGATGTCAGAGTCATCTGATCAGTAACATCATCATAATTCATATGAACCTCATTATATGATATCTCCAACCAAGACTGTCTTTACTTAGTGCAGAAACAAAGAAAATAGGTCCATTTAACCCCTCAAACCAGTTCCACCATTAGGTATGATAATTGTCAAACCTCTATCTCAATGCCATTCACCCACTCTCTCCCCATACAACCTGAATTTTGTGTCATCAGCATATTTGGAAATATTACATTGAATTCCTTTATCCAAATTGTTTATATATAATATTATATGAATAGCTGGGGCTCAAGCACTTAACTCCATAGTACCTCACTCATCACTGCCTACCACTGTGAGAAGAACTCATTAATCTGACTCTTTGTTTTCTGTCTGCCAATCAAGTCTCAATCCATGCAAGTTTATAACCCTCAATCCTTTGCACTTTACTCTTGCTCACTAACCAGGACTTTATCAAAAGTTTCCTGAAAATCCAAGTACACCGTATCCCTCATTCTCCCAGGTCCATTCCATGGGTTATATCCTTTAAAAAAATCCCAGTAGGTTTCTCAAACATCATTTCCGCTCCATAAATCCGTGTTAACTTCGCCTACACCAGTTGGTATATTATAGGTATCCTGTTATTATTGAATCTTACTCACTACTGATATGAGACTAACTGGTCTGGAATTGTCCGTATACCCGCTTTCTCTTTTTAGAACGCTATAGACAATTCCCACCAATGTTCTCACCCCTTGTTGTTTCTTAGTTCCTGCCAGGCTTATTCTACGTCTAGACTTTCCGAATTAATATTGTTTTGATTCCGGCTAATGTTATTACTGGGCAAGTCAGCTCCCAGACTGAAATCATTTTTTTTTATATTTTAAACAAAGTGGCCTCTCACTGAAACACAAACGAACAATTCTGCAGATTCAGGTTGAACAATAAAAAAGAAGTTTATTATCCAAAATAAATGAAGGTAAACTAGAAAAAACTTTTAAATGAACTGCCGGGGGAAGTGGTAGGTGCATGTACAGTCACGTTATTCAAAAGATATTTGGATAGATACATGAATAGGAAAGCTTTAGAGGGATATAGGCCAAACACAAGCAAATGAGACTAGTTCAGTTTAGGAGATCTAATCAGCATGGACGAGCTGGACCAAACGGTTGGTTTCCATGCTGTATAACTCTATACTTCAAGACACAATAAAATCACTGCCCTATTTATCGCAACAAACCATAAGTACTCAAACATGAAAGATAAAATCTTTCAACTTAGAGGTGGCTCCCAGTCACAACTGAGAGATTATGTTTGGCTTGACGTTGTGCCCTTAAATTCGTATAGCTATTTTTAACCTCCTTTCCATTAACATTGCCACTCATCACTACTCTTCATTCAATGATGTTGCTGTAACTGAATAGAGTGTGTTCCCAGTATGGATTCATATGCATCAGTGACTTTACATTCTGCCTCTGGTGGAGGATGGAATGGGGAACCCATCACCTCAGTGATCCTGTCTCCAAAGTAAATATTCTGAAATTGTCATTCATCATTTGAGGTCAATTGCCTGGTACTAATTCTTCCTTGAACCCGGAGATTATTTTTAATAGCTGACCGCAGACCCTGTTGTAGTTATGGTTGAATGAAGTCTTGCCACTGCAATCCATTTTGTGTAATAGTTGTCAAGGTCTAAATACGCATTTCCTTTGAAATCAAACAAACCCATTGCTAGTTTTTCCCATGGCCTTTCTATAAATCTTGATGAAATCATCGGCTCTGTTGCCGATTTCACTGCTTGTGGCACATGTTTCCTGTGATAAAATGTCATTCTGTTGACTTTTAAAATGCCTGGCCAACACACTGATTGTTGGACTCTTACTCTTCATGATAACTAGATGTGTCTTGTAGACTTTAATAGGATTTCTGTTCATATTTACTATGGCATACCATGGTTGTGTGCCAATATATTTTCCACTATTGTCTGGTGTTGATTTTGTTCATAGTACTTATTCAGTATCTGTTCGACTGCATTATATTTTGACCACCCTCAGGCTGCATTGTCCAACCTTAGTGCACTCTCTGTCAAATTTTTGAGTTGCGATAATCTGTCTGAGTTTTCCCTCAGTTACCTGGAAAGTTTGGTTAAAACCATAGACTATGATGTTACTTTTGTTAGATTAAGATCTGCTATATCTGCTTGATCTGCTTTGCTCTTGAGTGTGTATCTGCCATTACTTCTGCCTTGTCTGAAACATAGATTAGTCCATCATCGTATCTCATCAGCATAAACCTGAATTTTGAATGTGTAGAGGTATTTTTGACATTTCATACAATCTCAGTCATTTTATCAAAGGCTTGTGGTTCATCTCGATCTAGAAATTCAAATCACTGAGTTAGTCCGTGTAAATTTCATATGCTATGATATTGCTAATACTCCATTCTTCATGGTTACATGACTTTATTCAATCTCCATCCAAGTTCTGAATATTGAATAGGCTTTTTTTCATGTTATGTCAGTTTGCACTTGAGTATGGACAGCTGCTTGTCTTGTGGATTATGCTTCTGTGGTTAATATATGAATAAGCCTGGTTTTAACACACTAAAACATCATTAGAAGGTAGTTTCTCTTTAATCTTTTCAAAAGCTGCAGTATACCTCGGACCGTAGTACTGCAGTAGCTGAAAGATGACAGTGGTTCAGTGGTTAGCACTGCTGCTTCACAGTGCCAAGGACCCGCGTTCAATTCTACCCTCAGGTGACTGTGTGGAATTTGCATGTTCTTCCTGTGTCTGCATGGGTTTGCTCTGGTTTCTTCCCACAGTCCAAAGGCATGCAGGCTAGGTGGATTGGCCATGCTAAATTGCCTGTAGTGTTCAGGGATGTGGAGCTTAAGTGGGGTTATAGTGGGATGGGTTGGTGTAAACTTGTTGGGCTGAAGGGCCTGTTTCCACACTCTAGGGATTCTATGATGAACAAATAACCTACCAAGGACAATAGTAGAGATAACAAGGTGTAGAGCTGGATGAACACAGCAGGCCAAGCAGCATCAGAGGAGCTGGAAAACTGACATTTTGGATCTGGACCCTTCTTCAGAAAATCAATAGTAGTTTCAGTTGGAAGAGAAACATGTTTAAAAAATCCTTAATGTGATACCAACTGGTTTTGCCTGTGTCTTTGACAGATCATAGTAACTTTTGTTATCACACATTCTGCAGAATGCTGTTCGACATCACTACAGAGGATACCATGATCACTACGCAGCACGCCAGCGATCAGGAAAATACTGATTTCCTGTTCGTGACTGGATTAGATGTTGAGTTTCTTTTTATGAATTTCAAGTCAGATGGAATTCTTAGTGAAGTGTAACTGAATTGTTACTTGTTGAATTGAATTTCGTACCATATAGGAAGCTGTCTGTTCACGGGCCAGTTATAATGTCACCCTCCAGTGATGCTGTGTATTGCTTTCACTATTCAAACTAGAATACCAACTATATGTTAGAATAGCATCTAATGCTTCAGTCAGCGATCAGCCTTCTATTTCCAAGCATTTATTTCTGAACTTCAATGGATAAAATAGATCCAACTGCACCTTCAAGTGACACTCAAGGCTGCAGAGCCAAGCAGAAGATGATGAAAGTTGTGAATAAGCTATGATCAGTGGGGATAAATCATAGAATCCCTACAGTGTGGAACTAGGCCCTTCGGCCCAATAAGTCCACACCGACCCTCAGAGCATCCCACCCAGACCCATCCCCCTATAACCCATCTAATCTACACATCCCTCAGCACTATGGGCAATTTAGCATGGCCAATCCACCTAGCCTGCACATCTTTGGACTGTGGGAGGAAACTGGAGCACCTGGAGGAAGCCCACAGACACAGGGAGAATGTGCAAACTCCAAACAGACAGTCACCCAAGGGTGGAATCAAACACAGGTTCCTGGCATTGGGAGGCAGCTGTGCTAACCATTGAGCCACTGTGCCACCTCTTTATTGTAAAGCTGTAATTAGTCATACATTGAAGAAACAAAATGCCTTCATTATTGAGCTTATTACATCTTCAGGACATTCCAAAATACTTTACAACCAATGGATTATTTCTAAAATGCTTTTGTAAGACCTGCGGCTAAACATGAGAGCCAAACTCCCCCCAAAGACACTTACCATTTTTAAAGATGTATCATATAGAGCATCTTATCTAGATGCTTCATGGTGTGGTATGGCAACTGCTCTTCCCTTGACTGCAAGAAACTACAGAGAGTTTGGAAACAACCCAGTCCATCACACAAGCCAGCCTTCCATCCATTGACTTCATCTATGCTTCCTGCTGCATCGGAAAAGTAACCGACATAATCAAAGTCCCTTTCCACACTGGTCATACTCTCTTTCACTCTCTTCCCTCTGGCTGAAGATATAAAAGTCTGAATCCATGTATGAACAGATTCAAAAGCAGATTCTTCCCTATTGTTATCAGACCTTTGAATGGACCTCTTTAATGTTAATGTTGATCTCTTTCTGCACCTCCTCGGTAGCTGTAACACTGTATCCTACACTCTATTCTGTTACCCTGATACACTTGTACAGTATTCTCTGCCTGTAAAGCATGTAAGACAACACTTTCCACTGTACGTTGCTACATGTGAGAGTAATAAATCGAACCAGAAAATCCAGTAGTTAACTAGCACACGGCAAATTTTTACCAACAGCAAAGAAGTTATTAGAAATGTTATCATTTTGCTTGAGAAATGAATTATTTCCCACCATTCTTGTTCCCATGGCCACAGTATGTGCTTTCCAATGCACTGAATTAAGGATAAAACAAAAAACTTTGCAAGTTGGAAATCTGAAACAGGAACAAAAATTGCTGGAGAAATTCAGCAGGTCTGGCAGCATGTGTGAAAATAAGACAAAGTTAATCATAAACACCAGCATAGGCCCATTGAGCATAAAGGCCTGTTTCTGTGAGAGAGATATTTTGCCCAACCGCTTGGCCATGCAGTACAACTAGTCTATGCTGGTGTCTATGATTAGCAATGTTTTCTTTCCATGTACTTACAGACCTGCATTAAATTGAAAATCCTTGTCCCCATCTTCAAATCCCGTCTTCATGGGAGTTCAACACTTGTTTTGTTCCTGCCTTCTGTTTGCACTACCCTTGCTGTTAGGCCTGCTTGGGTCCTGCTCTTTGAGATCTCTTTAAAGCACTCTGCATTCTTGCTTTTTCACTCTTCCTTTCAAAAACAAGCTTCTCCAAATTCCTTTCCCCCAATCTTCAATTATGCTTCCTAAACTCTTGTCCCAGTTCAAACATAAAATGCAAGTTCAGCAGGCCTGGCAGCATCGGTGAAAGAAAAAATCGGAGTTAATGTTTCGAGTCTGGTGACCCTTCCTCAAAACGTTCTGAGGAAGGGTCACTGGACCCAAAACGTTAACTCTGATTGTTTCTGCACAGATGCTGCTGGACCTGCTGAGCTTTTCCAGCAACTTTGTTTTTGTTCCTGATTTACAGCATCCGCAGCTCTTTTAGTTTTTATGAAATGCAAGTTATTATACTCACAAGCTAATTCTTGCTTCATTAATAATTATAACTTTCAGTCAATCTATGTTGCTAGTTAAGCTTCTGATTTAAGGGAAAGTTAATACAGACTCAAAAAATGTGTGAATTAGTTTCTAGAATCAAAGATCGCAAGATATATTTCTATATTTTTCCTCATAAAGGCTGTTCTTCGTTAAATAGTAATTTATCTCTGGTATGAATCATAGCACCATTAACGGTCTACAATTTATACGTTGAATTTTTAATATCAGGTGATATAAGGCACACGTCTGCAGTCAGTAGGACCCATCTAGCTATTGTATAAACATTGAATATGTGGAATAATTGCAATGAAGCAATCAATCTAATTTAACACAAATTGGCTTGGATAATTGCAGTCACATAATTAGACTCTCTGTGTTGAATCTCACGTCTTTTTTGGCTATGTGTCAGTTTCATCGAGTTTTCCTCTGCACAAGACCTAATACATTTTTCTCATGTTATCTTACCAAACCTGCCTCACTAACTACCTACCCTGCTCCCTTGGTATCTCTTACGTCTAATTCTCACTGCATTTTACCATGTGCCATTCCTTGAACAACTTGTCATACACCAGTTATCATCAGATAGATGAGCATCCCCGCTGCTGTGACATTTTAAAATGCCAGATACACACCCGGACTCATACTGGCATTCCAACAATGGCATAGCATTGGAAACAGGTATTGCCCATGGAATGCAGTTGGCATGGTTCAACACCCCATTGTGCATAAACCTCCATTCGCTTACCTGAGTCACTGTATTACCAACAGGCCACACCCTTCACCCATTCTTAGCCACATCACACATACCATCTATTCTAAGTTACTGCTACTCTGCACCCATCGCTCCTCTAAATCCAATATCTTGTAATCAGAGAAGTGGGGAACCATCACATGAAGGAAGCACCAGGAAATTCCCAAAGATGAGCTTCTCTTTGTAGTCAACAATCTCGAACATCAGCAAGATGAATGAAAGCTATGGTGGCTGTAAGTTCTGCAACATTGAGGTGCCACTGTCAAGACCAATGGCATGTTCCAAATAGGCCTTGACCAACATTTGAACTCTCAGCACATTCACACTGCACAGATTACACAAGAATGATCATGTGATTACAAAGTAAAGGTGCTTGCGTTTTACAAGCATTTGTGCCATGTCTCTGAACCAATGATGTCCTAACATCAGCAGAAGTGAGTCCAGTGCCCTCATCCATCAAACAGCACTAATTTTGCCCACCTAGGCAGTATCCCAGGCATTTGCAAGTCAGACCTGACATCTAGTGAATGGTAAGTGATAACAAGGAATGGAACATGCATTAGCTCTCAGCACCAGGCTTTGCCTGGTTGCTAGTGTAGCAGCCTCCTGGCTGCTAAAACAGATTTCTAATTTGGTTCAACAGCAAGGGATGCTGGGTACATTGGCCAAGTGAAACTTGGAAATCAAAAAACCCACACACCAGACACAGTGCAAACACAGCAGCCAGGTGCTAATAACATTAGCGTAACATAAAATGCAACAGTCATTCTGCACAGACACCCTAACAATTTATCCATTAAACAAAGGGCAGCACGGACAGAAGGGCACCAGGTCCTGCTACACAAAGAAACTTGACAGTAGCATGCCATCTGAATGATTGACTCTTGTTTCAACCTCTTAACTGTATGCCCTGATTGGTCAGAAATACATAAAGTTCCAGCAAACCATCTAAAAGGTACAAAGACAGAGTTCACCTGCAGACTGCTCTTTTAGAATCTCTCTTGGAGCTGTCCGAGGCCTTCTGAGGAGACCAGCATGGCAAGAGGCAGAAACCAGCTGACCATCCAGAGAAAGCGAGAGAGAGAGAAAGAGGGAAAAGGGAGATAGCAGCTTTGTAGACCCAGAGACAGAGCCACAGAGAAAGCGACTGTGTAAATTTACAAGAAACTCGGGAATCATTGTAACCACAAGTGACCAAATGGGACTAGGGATAGTGTGTTTAGTATTAAAAACTATTGTAGTTTTGTTCCTTATAAAATGGGAATGTTTTGCTTTGGTACCAGCTTGTATTCATATTAATTTGACCGTTTTAGTGTTGTGGGACACCTGGGCAAATTCATTCGTAACACTCTGGTCAGAATTGTCGGCAACTTGTTTAATGAGAAGCCATACAACACCAGGTATCGCTCAAAGTATTCATTTCTCCTTTCCAGACCTCCAACTAATTTCTTGGGCAGTCCCTGGTCATGACCGACCAAACTCCTCTCCATTCTCCTTGCAGTTCCCTGACTGATACTACGTGACTCCTCCACCCACTTGTGCTGGCCCAATGGGACTGACTGACTCCTCAGGCTGCAGCCTGCTATGCCCCTCTACTGTGAAGGGTCCAACCAGACTGCAGTACCTGGCCAATTCCGGGCCTAGGTGCGGATTGTGTCCTTGAAACTGCCCAGCCGTGACTGGACTGAAGACTCCTCTCACTGACTTTCTGCCCTGACCATTTGGATGCAGTGTGTGTTGATTGACAGGCAGCTGGCTCATCCTTCAGGCCTTGGATTGAAGTCTCAGTGTGCCATACAGCACAACGTTTACTCTCTGGACTGACCCCTACGGACAGGCATGACTGGAAACCTGGCTCTGTCTCTGTGCTGAAAAGTAAGTCAAAATGGCATTGACAGCCCATAGGCTTAAGGTGCCAACATACTGAGACAGAAAATAGCCACAGGAGTATTCCATTTGGCCCTTCGAGCCTGATCCGCTATTCGGTAAGATCATTTCTGATCATCCAACACAGTACCACTTACATAGTCTCTCTCCAAACCCCTTGATCCCTTTAGTCATCAGAACTATATCTCACTCCTTCTTCAAGGCATTCAATGTTTTGGCCTCAAAACACTTTCTGTGGCAGAGAATTCCACAGGCTCCCCCACTCTCTGGCTGAAGAAATTCCTCCTCATCTCAGTCCTAAAACAGTGACCCTTGGCTCTGGCTCCCTGTCAACAGGAACATCATTCCTGCATTAACCCTGTCTACTCCTGTTAGAATTTTACATATTTCAATGAGATACCGCACCCTGCTATCATTCTTCAGAATTCCAGTGAATGAAATCTTTCTCCATACATCAGTCTTGCCATCCCAGGAATCAGTCTGGTAAACCTTCAGTGCACTCCTTCCATAGCCTCAGCATCCTTCCTCAGATAAGGATAACTGCACACAATACTCCAGGTGTGGTCTCAGCAAGGCCCTGGACAATATTTGTTTTATCCCTACATGAGGCGTGAGTGTCACTAGCTGGGACTGCAACTATTGTCCATTTGTACCAGATTGCAGTGGGAATGGACAAGTGACCAAAAGATCGCTATTCGACTAGGTTCTTATTCTGGATAGCTTTCATTGAATTCAAATTTCACCATCTGCCATGGTTTGATTTGAACCCACATCCTCAGAACATTAGTTAGTGGTTCATTCTGGACCACCAATTCAAATGATATTGCTATGACATCACCACATCCCCTTAATTGTAGCAAGACATCACTGCTCCTGGAGTCAAATTCTCTCACAATGAAGGCCAATGTACCATTTGCTTTCTTCACTGCCTGCTACACCAGCGTGCTTACTTTCAGTGACTGGTGTACAAGGACACTCAGGTCTCACTGTACATCTCCCTTTCCCTATCACCATTCAGATGATAATGTGCCTTCCTGTTATTGCTACCAAAATGGATAGCCTCACATTTATCCACATTACACCTAATCTGCCATGCATCTGGCCACTCATTCATCTTGTCCCAATCACATTGAAGCATCTCTGCAACCTCACATTCACCCTGCTACCCAATTTTGTTCATCTGCAAACTTGGATATATTATGTATAGTCTTGTCATTGAAGTCATTAATATGTTGTGAATAGCTGGTGCCCAAGCATGGATACCTGCAGTAGTCCATTAGTTGGTCCCTATTACTCCAAAAAAGACCTATTTATTCCTACTCTTTATTTCCTTTCTGCCAGAAAGCTCTCTCTCTGGGTCAGTACCCTAACCCAACCTCTTGCACTTTAATTTCATACGCTAATCTATTACATGGGACCTTATCGAAAGCCTTAGGAACATCATATATATCCAATGTTTCCCCCTTATCAACTCTACTAGTTACATCCTCAAAAAATTCTGGTAGAGATTTGTCAAGCATGATTTCTCTTTTGTAAATCTGTGCTGACTCTGTTTGATCCCATCATTGCTTTCCAAGTGTTCTGCTATTAAATCTTTTACAATGGACTCTAGCATTTTTCCTGCTCCCAATGTCGGGCTAACCAGTCTATTAGAAGTTTTTGTTTCCCCTCTACCCCCCTTTTGAATATAGTGGTGTTAGATTATCTAACTCCAATCCATAGGAAATGTTCCAGAGTTGATAGAATCTTGAAAGATGGCCACCAATGCATCCATTGTTTCTAGGCCCACTTCCTTAAGTTTTTTGGGATGCAGATTATCAGGGTCTGAGGATGTGCCAACCTTTAATCCTGTCAATTTCATTAATACAATTTCCCTACTATTACAGATTTCCCTCGGGTCCCCCCTCTCATTGGACCCTATGTGCCCCAATGGTTTTGGGACATTACTGTGTCTGGTGAAGGCAGAACCAAAATATGTATTTAATTGCTCTGTCACATCTTTGTAACTCATTACAACACCCATCTATGACTGTAAGGGACCTACATTTATCTTCATTAATCTTTATGTCTTCAAATATTTATAGACACTTTTACAACCAACTTGTGTATTCCCACAAGCTTACACTCTTTCCAGCTCTTAATCAATCCCTTTGCCTTCCTTTGCTGACATCAAAACTGTTCCCAATCCTAAGGTCTGCTACTATTTTTTGGCCAATTTGTCTACCCAGTCCTTGGATCTAATTCTATCCCTAACACATTACATGGCACAAGAAAGCAAACAAACGGCCCTGAGAGCCAGCCTAGTCTGTTCCATGAGCTGGTTGCCTGACCCTGCATGAAAAAAAAGGAGCCCAGAACCAAAACCTCTCAATGTTAGTTGCCAGTGCACCCTCAAGCTCGGGTCTAACCTCCATAAGCATCACATGTGATGATCAGAGTTTCCATGAGATGTTGGCAAGTATCAGAAGGCAGCATAGGTGTTTTCAAATGTGAGACAGGTTTAACTGGGCTTCTTACAGAATTCAGCCTGTTTTTTTTTTCACCATGTTTTGCAGGCCCCTGTAAGATTCAGCCAGGTATTCCTGTTTGAGGAAATAGATGCTATCAGCTGATATTGTTTTGGTAGAATGTGCACTACTGCTTTTTACCAATGCATTCCTCCAACTTGTCAGAACAAAGCACACAAATAAAATAAAACATTTAATTACAAGAGTACAGAAACACTCTTGGAATCCCTCTCTCCAATATGCCCATTAGGAATGTGGGTAAGCAGAACAGCTTATGGTTTTTGGGGGCCTTGCCTCTTTGTGTTTTGACCCTGTTTTACAGTCAGTACATAGCACTGTGACACCTCCAGTACTTTTAACATCACCTTAAATTGACGTTGGAACAGGGTGGGGAGAGAGAAACAGAATCAGCTTATTGAACTGCAAATTAATATTCATACATAAACCTCTTATCGTAATTATCTGTTCAGGATAGATAAGTATTCTTTACAATACAGTAATAGAATATGTTGCTCTTCTCTCCATTGGCATAGGGTTGAAACCATATACCTTATTGTTGATTTTCAGCAACTCAGTCTTTTCCAGCAGCATAACATTTCAGAATCCCTGCCTTACCTCTTTCCTGATAACCTACAGAAAGCTGATGGAGTACACTTTGGTTTCTGGGGGATGAATGCAGAGGCAACAATACTCAAAAATATCAATGCCATCCCACACTATATCGTACACTTGATCAGAGCCCAGCTGTATAGACATTCAATATTCTCCAAACACAGTGCACTCTGACTACAGTTTGTCTAAACTGTCTACTGTAGCCACTGTAACAATTGGGTGAGGTTTGTATGAGAACGACATTACAACATAGAGTTTGCAAGGTTTGTCAGGTTTATTGCACAGGAGATTAAGTTAAAGCTGATATCTAATGCAAATAGCACATCCCTTCATGATGAGGTGAAAAAAGCACTTTGAATGTTTCATCGCATGGTTTCATCACAGTGAGACCTAGTTATGTAGAACTGTATACAGCTCCTTCGTATATAATAAATCAATTGTATTTGAAATTATCAATACCTCAGTAATCACTGCAAATCTAAATTATTTAAAAGTAACGCAACTTGTAAACTTCCTGGAACAGAAGACCTGCATTATTATTGAAATACCACCAGGTCCACGCTTCCCTCCGAGTCTCACAATTTTGGCATAGATTATTGATCCTTCATTGTCTTTCATACCCTGAAACTCTCATCCTAACAGCATCACAGGAATACCTATGTCACATGCACTGCAGCTGTTCAAGAGATCCATCGCTGCCACCTCAGAAGGAAGAGACAGGAAATAAATAAATTTCCTTGCCCGTGACACTACACTCTAAGACTAAGCAAAATATTAGGTACTTCATTTATCATAGAGATTCTCGCTAACCTTGATGTTGGCATGGACTATGGGGCTTGGCTCTTCATCTAGGCTCTCCTGCTAAAAAAAAACTTGCCTGAGTTTTGAATCTCACTGCATCAAACTCTCAGTCTTTAGCTCTGCATGACCAGGTTTCTAAGCAACGTTTTATAAAACACTAGTGACTTACTTCCATCTGAGTAAAGGAGTGCTGCGAGATCAAGAAAGGCAATAAACAAACATTCACATGAACAAAGAGCAGGAGTAGGCCATTCAACCCCCAAGCCTGCTCTTTCATTTGGCAACATCCTGACTGACCTGACTGTCACCTTTATTTTACTATCTACCCCATAACCTTTAACACTGTTGTCAGTTAAACAGTCATCTCAACCATAAAAATAATGAATGACTCTGCTTCCACTACTCTGTGGGAAGAGAATTTCACGGACTATCAACCTTCGGAGAGAGGAAACATATTCTCACCTCTGTCTTAAACAGAAAATCCCTCATCTTTCAATTGTGCCCTAAGCCTAGTCTCTTCCTAAGAGAAACATCCTGTCTATTCAGCTTTTTATATTCCCTCAAGGTCTTATAGGTTTTAATAGCATCAGCTCTCATTCTTCCAAACTCCTATAGATATAGGCCAATCTTTCCTCATAAAACAACCTCCCAATCTTAGGAATCTGTTGAATCTACCTTCTCTGCACTGCTTTCAAATCAATTACATCTTTTCTTAAATACAGTAACTATTATTGTTCACAGTACTTCAGAAATGGTTTCACAAACAACCCATACAGTTGCAGTAACATTTCCCTACTCCTTTATTTTGTTCCCATTGCAATAAACAATGATTTTCTATTTTACCACCTTAATCACTTGCTGCAGGTACATATTAATGTTCTGTATTTTAAGTATTTTAAGGCACCAAGGTCCCTCTGCATCACAGACTTCTGCAACATCTCTTCATTTAATTAATATGCTATATTTCCACCCTTTCTGCTAAGATGGACAAGTTTACATTTCCATACATGATACTTCATCCACTGCATGTTTGCACATTTATTTAACCTAGCTATGTCCTTTTGCAGACTATTTACTCTTATACCTACCCTTGTTTCATCAGCAAATTTAGCAATCATATGTTTAGTCCCTGCATCCAGGCATTAATATGGGTTGTGAGTCGTTGAAGGCAAACCACTGATCCCTGTGGCATTCCACTATTTAAATGTTGCCACTCTAACAATGACCCATTTTTATTTATCTCTAGTCTCTGTTTCCTGTTTGCCAACTGATCTTCTGTTCAACCTAATAGGCTACCCCAACACCAGAATCTCTTACTTACAGTAGTGACATTCGATGTGGCACCTTAGCAAAAGCCCTTTGGAAATGTGTGTATAGCACATTACATGAGTGATATTGAACAATGAGGACAGAGGGGATTAATGGTGCAGTTTAATTTGATGCTCTGCATTGTCTTGACAAGATGGATTGGATAGGAATCTTCACCATTGTTTACATTCATTAAGCAGGAATGTTTATCTGAAATATGATGTGGAGGAACTGGTGCTGGGCTAGGGTGGACAAGGTCTGAAGTCACGCGACTAAGGATTATAATGCAATAGGTCTATTTGAAATCACAAGCTTTTGTCAGGTAAGGTGAAAAAGGAGCTGTGCTCCGAAAGCTCGTCATTTCAAATAAACCCTTCGGCCTATAACCTGGTGTTGTGTGACATCTTATCTGAAATATCACAGAGCATTAACATGTGTAGATATAGGCACATATAAGAATGTATTAAAACAAAACTGTTCCGTGCTCTAAGAAAATAAGATTCTTAGAAGAAAATGGTTTTCTTCGTCACATCACTTGTGAAACAGCAATGCTGTCTCTTCACAAACTCCTGTTGTGTTTAATGTGTGTCTGAAACAAGCTGTGGCTCAAGTCTCCCTGGGGCAAATCCCTCAGATTTTATTTGTTCGGGAAGAACTGGAAGGACAGTCGGACTAATTATTTCTGACAGAACATGAATTACTAAACAGCAAACACTCTCTCTGCTATCACTGTTCCTCTTGACAACATGATCATTTTTATAATATTAAACTGCTATTTTCCATTAAGGTCAATAACGTTTTGATGATTTTCTTTACAAATGTGATTCTATCTACTTGCTTCAGTTAACAGAAGCAGCCAAAGAAGTTTATGCAACTGCAGTGGAATAAAATTAGAACAATTCTCCGACTTCAATTTGAGGCCAGATTTCAGATATCATTAATGCCAAGGAACTCTTTATCGGTATTGTGATCAGTGGCTTGGGCTACAAAGTTATTTTGCTCCATCATCTTATGTGAGGAAGAGCTTCTGAGTGCTTTTAAAGGGATATGATCTTTGTAATGATCCCAGCTGATAGTAATATTGGACAAGTCAGAGCACAAACCGTGTTACACTCAGACTCCAGGTGAGGTTCCCCATCTTATTTTGGTTCTAGAAGGGATGCCCCAAACTGTAGGGATAAACCTTCTTCATTCCCTGCCCCTCGGCTGGTTGCTGCAAGATTAATCTAAAAATGGATCCACTTCCTTCCTTCAAGGCCCAAATGAACTTATATTTTAACAAGGAACAAATTTCTCATGTCAATGAAAGGTGAGCTTAGTTAATTACTAAATGTAAGAAATAGCACGCTATCACACATAAACAAAGATTAGAAGTAAGAAATGAGATCATAAAAATAAAAGTTAAAAAGTTAAATGTATGGATCAGTCTCTAAATTATTCACAAAAACAGCTAGGTGAACATTACAGTCTCTGCAAGGATATTCCTGGTAATATTGATGTTGGCTGTTGAAGAGTCAGCTTCATGATCCTTAGTTTTGTAGACTGGTTGACATTCTATAGTTCGACCATGATCAAATTCCAGCAATGTGTGTTAGATTCCTTTTTGTTGTCCTGTTACCTTTTTTTAAATTTGCAGCATGTGGAGTGAGAAAGAGTCTTTAGTTGCAACTTCAGAGTGAATAGGGCCAGTTTATCAACTGCCAGCTTTTTAACTCTTTTCGTTGTTTTTGGTTCAAAAGGAAAAATTGCAAGCTGTTTGGAACACAACCTACAGGGGAACATGATTTGTAATTAGGCGGGCAGTCCTCAGCCCCTTGTTATCTTTGCTGTCATAAGAGATCACAGTATTCTCTGCTTAAAGTTTCTTTGACACATTTGCTGTTACATTCCATCAGTCTCACTTGCCAGCTAGCCACTAATATACATTTTTTATCAACCATCTTTAAGAAACAAAAGCACATTTTTAGAATTATAAGTTAAAAATGTCCAGTGCGTTGGGGTTCTGAATTGTGGCCATGACAAGTATCTAACATTTTTTTTAAACCATGGAAGTTAGTCATTGACTCATACAGTCATACAGCATGGAAATAGACCCATCGATCAAACCCGTCCATGCCAACCAGATATCTGAAAATGATCTAGCCCCATTTGCCAGCATTTGGCCCTCTAAACCCCTCCTATTCATGCACCAGCAAGATGCCTTTGAAACATCTTAATTGTAACCACCTCCACCACTTTCTCTGGTAGCTTGTTCCAGATATGCACCACCCTCTGTGTGAATAAGTTACCCCTCAAGCCCCTCTTAAATCTTTCCCCTCTCACCTTAAACCCATGCCCTCTAGTTTTGGACTCCCCCACCCTGGGAAAAAGATGTTGGCTATTCACCCTTTCCATTCCCTTCATGATGTTATAAACCCCTCTGCTTCTGACACTCCAGGGGGTTAAAAAACCTCAGCCTATTCAACCGCTCACTACAGCTCAAATTCCCCACTCCCAGCAACATCCTTGTTAATCTTTTCTGAACCCTTTCAAATTTAAACAAAGTCTTTCCTATAGCAGGGAGACCAGAATTGAATGCAGTATTGGCCTCACCAATATCCTTTAAAGCTGCAATATGATGTCCCAACTCCTATATTCAATGTTCTGACCAATGAGGACAAGCATATCAAAAGCCTTCTTCACCACTCTGTCTACCTGTGACTCCACTTTCAGGGAACGAAGCTCAAGCATTCCTAGATCTCTGTTTGGCAACAGTCTCCAGGACCCTACCATTAACTGTACAAATCCTGCCCTGATCTGCCTTACCAAAATGCAGCACCTCACATTTATCTGAATTACACACCATCCGGCACCCCTTGGCCCATTGGCCAATCTGATCAAGATCTAATCAGATAAAACTTATTCAACAATCCTAAGTGAATGAAGAATTACACTAACAATCACGTTAATATCACCAGTTGGGTTCCCATTGTGACTCGGTTGGGCTTAACAGATATTTGTATGTCGGGCCCTATCCACTGCAAGAATAAAGAGGCGTCATCTTCAGTTCAACAAAAGCACGGAAGACCACTGGTCCATGGTGCATTCAATCAGACTAAACACAATCAGACCCTCCTCTGATGCAGTATAATTTGTTGCAACTTTAAAGTTTTGTATTTTTCCATTTGTCCTCATGAGAATGAAGTAAAAAGTTTCACCAGCATGTCTGAATTTGCAACAATTACCAGTGTTACACATTTTAAAGAATGTTCTACATTTCTATTTATATGACCAAAGTGAAGACCTTTAAGTTTCCATATACACCATGTGCTATTGCTCCTGATGTAAGTTGTCTGCATCGCTTTGTACTTCCTCTGTGTCCATCTCTTAACTCTCTGTCACTGTCTCTCTAATGCCTTCAATGTCTTCACTCTCATCGTTTAAAAACAAACTGCGCATTTATTTTTGCCCCAGTCTTTAGTCACCTCCTTCAAACTCTCGCCCCAGCTTAAACATTAAAAGGTACCAAATAACTGTAAATAGTTCTAGTTAGAAATTGATTCTATGGGCCGCAATAAGTATAATTTCTCATCAATTGATGTTCCTATTTCAACTTCTAAGCAAGGAAAGTAATGACAAACAAATAAAAATATATAATTTGATCTTTTAGAATTAAGGACTAGTATTATTTTTCTTCGTGTACTGATGATTTTTCTCTGATACAAAACAATAGTGCAATGATTGTCTATAACTGGTGCATCTAATTACAAATGTGGGATGATATGTTGCACAGATTTGCGGTCTGCAGAATAAATCCAAGTTGCTATTTCATAAATAATGTACATGTGATATAATTGCAACAAAGCAATTAATTCAATTCATACAAATTGCCTTAGATAAGTGTGGCTATATAATTAGACTGACAATTCTTTCATTGCAAGGAAATATGCTTTATAATTTGACATTTTTAGGTAGAAAGTGCTCTAAGACTTTTCACAAATGTGTTCTTCCAACATAAGTAGCTTGCTCGTAGCATGTGCGTAATTAGAACAATTGATAAACAGTCCACCCTTTGAATTGCTCCCTCCAATGTTGCCACCTGGCATGTGTGCAGACAGGTCAGATTGAGACTTTGGGCCCTGCCTTTCTTTTTTCCATACTTTAGCCCTGTTCCTCAGGCAGCATGTGACATGACAACAGGTCCAATAGTTTTAGTATCATGTCTAGTCTTTCCAATCAACCTTGGGACTGTGGAAGATGCAGGATCTACTGAATCAACTGCACATTAATTTTCCGATTCTTTCTCTCTCTCTGTTGCCACTGTTGTGAAGTCAAAGCTTAATACATGATTCACTGTAACTCAATGTTTCATGAACTCTATATTGCAGATTACCCTCCGTGTTCTCTCCTCATTGTAATCTATAACTTGATTGTTAAGTACGGTTTTGACACACCCAAAGGCTCAGCACCATCCAGGACACAATAGTCCATTTGGTTTAAAAGCATAAAGTGCTGGAAATGCCCATCAGGACCAATAGCACCTTTAGAAACAGAAATAGCACTAACCTTTAGGTCAAGTTCACTAAACATATGATGACACATATCATTGAGTGGAGATCTCAGGAAGTTGCAAAGTACAGAGACAGAAATTGTTCTCATGCTTGAAAGGATCAAGAATAAGAGGGCACAGGTCATAGAATTCCAACACTGCGGAAAGATGTCATTTCGTCCATAGAGTCTGCACCGACTCTCCAAAGAGCATCCCACACAGACCCACCCCTCCATCCTATCCCTGTAACACTGCATTTCCCATGGCTAACCTGCCTAGCTTGCACATCCCTGAACACTATGGGGCAATTTAACATGGCCAATCCACATAACCTGCACATCTTTGGACTGTGGGAAGAAACCGGAGCACCCAGAGGAAACCTATGCAGGCACCTGGAGAATGTACAAAACTCCACACAGACAGTTGCCTGAGGGTGGAATTGAACCCAGGTCCCTGGTGCTGTGAGGCAGCAGTGCTAACTAGTCTGTCACCATGCCTTTTTTAATGAAGTAAATAGCAAAAGAAGCTTAATCAACAGCACTATGAGAATAAGTTTATTCATGCAGTGAGAAGTTAAGGTCAAGAATGCATTGAGAATGTTGGTGAGGCAGGTGCAATCAATACTTGTACTCATTGCAGTAAGTGGTTGAGTCAGAAACTCCCATAACATTTAAGCAGTACTTAGATATCCATTTACTTTACTGTAGGCTCCAGAGCTATGGGCCCAAAGGGTAAAATATTCAGATCTTTATTGACTGGCGAAGATATAATGGGCCAAATGGTTTCATTCTGTGTCATTAGTGTCTATGATTCTGTGAGAAGGATATTGGAGACCCAGGTTTGAGAGAAAAAAACACATAAAATAGCAGAAGGAGGAGAATTGCAGGGTAGAGGTGGAGGTGGTGTGATCTCAGCAGGGACAGGGTTAGGCTTTAAATAGTTACACCCATTCTGTATGATAAATAGAGCATTTATCTCTATTTAATATAGAGGGCATTGAGTGCCTTTGATTGAGGGTTCCCTGTTTGGGAGGCTCAAGGAGCGTAACCTGCTTACTTTTGCTTTGCATACCCCTATTACGTGGGCAATGGGTTAAAGCAGCAGCAGGATGAAGTCTTTAAGTGGGCATGCGTTGCCTAACCTTAACTCTATCGCAGTGGCATCCAAGGGCTTTAGTCAGTCATGGAACGGGAAGGCTATCCATGGACCCCCTATGGTGGTGGATTTAGGAAGGTACTAGGGTCCAAGTGTGTCACCATTATCCTCATTAAATGCAAGATCCTCATACAATCCTCTTCACTGCTGCATTAACTGCTCATTGAACCATGTCAGTAAGCCCGAGTTAGCAGTGGGAATGCATTTCTAGGGCGTGAAAGGACCATATAGATGCCTCCTGTGGCTTTAATCCACCATTGCTGTCATACAAGCTGACATCGCAAGCTCATGGAGGTCATCAGTGAATGATCTTTAGTACTCCATTTACAATGCCTGTATGCAACTGAGACTGGTCAACGTGGACCTCAAGAAACTCCTTTAGGAATACGAGTAACAAGATCCCCCTTGGGCCATTCAGGTAGTTCACAAATGGTCTGCATCCTAATTTATTTTATCTACTTTTACTCCATATCCCTTGGGTCCCTTAGCTGGCAAAAAAAACTCAGTTTTGAAAGATCCATTTGGCATTTTGGGGACATAGTTCCAAATTCCCACTACCCTTTGTATGAAATACAGCTTTCTCATTTCACTCAAGGATGGCCTCATGTCAATTTGCTGCATCTATCCTATTGAATTACTTTAACGTTTTAAGCTCCTATACTGAAAAGATCACAATCCAATGCCTCTGAAACCCCGCTGAGAAACTTTGCTAGAATGTCCTTTTCCCCTTCCCAGGCAGTTCAAACAGAGGAAAGATTGAATAGACTAGGGGAATAGACTTACCTTGGAGCAACACAGGTTGAGAGTAACCTGGTACAGGTGTATAAGACTCTGAGGGAGATAGATAGGATGGTTAGGAAGGTACTTTCTCTATCAATCAGGCTGTCAATATTGGGGAGCATTGATATCCGAGACTACACAGAGTGTAGTTGGAGTTATCCACACTCTTTCAATACAGGATTTAACCAACTGGAAGCTTCAAAAGCTCTCCAGACCTTTTGTTTTTGAGGCTTGAATCCATCAAACTAAATGCAGTGGGATTTCCAACCTAATTATTTCCTGGTCCCTTGAGGTACCCACACCAATTCCGAGTACGTTTCAGAAAAGCACCTGATTGTAAAATTATGCTGCAATACCAGCCTGATTGTAAAGTGAATAAATTGTAGGATAAATGTAGTCCAAGAATGGTTGTATCATTTTGTTCTTGTGTAACATCTTGCTCTTTTAAAAAATTTATTTTCAAATTGTCCGAACTATACATTGAGCTTCATTGATCTGTAATTGAAATTTAAGAATAAGCAGCACCATTCTGCCAAAGTGAATGCAAAGTGAAATCTAAAGATTTCGACGCAGATCAGATGTGATGGGGCTAAACAATAGGTGATGAAGATAAGTGACTGGGGAATAAAATATGATTAAAGTGAGTTTTTTTATGCCCTTTCAATTTAAAAATACACAGAACAAACTATTCATCTTCACAGCCTACATAATGAGTCAATTCATCTGTGAAAGGATGAAGGAAAAGAGCAGGAAGGGAAAAAGGTGCCACAAACTGAGAACTTTTACCTATTGGGATACATTAAAGAAGCTGAGATCTTATCTCTAGATAGGAGAAGGCTAATGGATGGGCTAATAGAGGTGTTTAAAATTTCATACGGTGAATGCAGAGAGATGTTTCCGCTTCTAGAGAAACATAGAACAAGGAACTATAAATATAAGACGGTCACTATTAAATTCAATAAATATTTAGAAGAAACCTTTTTACCCGGGAGTGATGGAATGTGGAACTTGCTACCGCGCAGAATAATTGAAGCAAATAACACAGCTGTCAATAAAGGGAAATAGAGGAAGTGCATAAGGGATAAGAGGATAGAGATGCATGCTAATAGTTTTATATGAAATAGAGCAAGAGGAGGCTTAGGTGCTATATAAAAACACTGGCTTCGATCAGTGAGGCCGACAAGCCTGTTTCTGCGCTGTTTCTGCTATGTATTCTAATATTCATAAGATGGAGCAGAAGCTGGTGACAGGAGAGATTTAACAGAGCCTGAAACAGTGCAGGCTTGTTTGCATGACTGATTCTATTTAACCATTCAGAAGGTGCACACTAACTGGAGAAACTGGAAATATACTACATTATAGGCATGATTTCATACTTTCGCGAAACAAGACTGGTACTGGCAGGTTAAACTAATGTTCAGCTGTAGAACTTGACCTTGCGATGGTGCCTTGAGATGAAGTTCATAATCTTGCATCAGTGAAAGAACTGACAGGCACTAATCACTCTGTATATACAAGAAATGATGACCTTCACAGCCTTATCACAAATTCAATACACTTCAGAGTCCGGTTCCAGGGAAACATTGTTTTCTTACCTATGGGAACCCACAATGTTATCCACAAAGAATAACATTGGACTGAATCTTACACTTATTTTGACTAAGTTTGAATTAATTTGAATTTTTTTCAAAGGTTTTTTTTTTACCACAAGGCATAATGGGTTTGCTCACAGTATCTTCCCAAACTTGCCCTCTTCATTACACCTACCACACCTTTATGGCATCTCTCGTATCCTATTTTTGCCCATCTTACCAGTTGGCATTCCCAGAACAACTCACCATTCAGTGGATAGCCACCAAAAGACAAGCATCACAAGGAAGAGCCATATGCCATCTCTGTTGCTGCTACCGTGCCCGATGGCATCAGCTTGACCCTTGCTCTGACCAACCTCCATGTTGAGCACTGGGCAACAACATCTCAGAACATGCTCCATGGGCACCAGTCACACATCGCCCACATCCACGGACATTGGCATTCGACATGTGCCAGCCTCTAAGATCTCTTATGGAACATCTCCAATCCTTCCATACTTCAATGCTGCACCTCGGCCACTATCACTATTACCGTGCAATTGGGGACATACACGCAGTTCATAGACTGGTCCAAGCTCCTTCTCTGGGGTCTTCACTCACTGTCATAACACCCTCTCTCTCTGATGCTTCCTGGACATTCACAGCATTTGTCTTGCCTAGCCATTCCTTTGTGCACTCGGCCCTCTAGTTGGATCTAACTGGCTCATATTCCTTCCTTCTTGCCTTGCAATTTAGCACAGACAAGGACCAGAAAGCTTGATCCTTCTCTCAGCAGGACTGAGTCATGTCAAGGGAGATACTTTTCACTTGGGGGTCCTGAGTAGCCTCCAAAGACCAGTCCAGGAGGAGCATGTGATTCTTCTTTCTTCCTGAAAGTGGATATTGACTGTGTATGATTTGTGTTCCACTCATTCTCCACGTGGTTACTCTCCACTCATGCAGCTACATTGAAAGCAAAGCAAAAATGTTAAAACCAGCAAATAAAAATGGAAAGAACTGCGGGCACTGTAAATCAGGGACAAAAAGAGAAATTGCTGGAAAAGCCCAGCAGGTGAAGAAAACTGCAAAGAAAAATCAGAGTTAAAGGTTTGGGGTCTGGTGATCCTTCCTCATAACTGATGGTTGCTGTGAAAGTGTTGTTTTATGTGCAGAAGTTAGGTAAGGGGAGGAGGTAAGGAGTAAATGGTAAAAGGGGAAAGAGGACAAAGAGAGGAGTTGGGCAGACAAAGGAGTTGATAACATTCTGCTTAGGACGGAGAATAGCTGTTAGTGACTGTTAGTTACACATAGGTAATATGTAATGGCAGACTACATGATAATAAGGTGTGTGTGTTGGGTAATTGGCTAGTGCCTCCACACAAGCCATAGTTTGGGAATGCCTGCCTTCTTGTGACTGTCCGTAGGTATTATCCATTCATCATCTCAAAGTGTTCCTTTACTCACAAGTCTGTTTCTCACCTCTTCACTGGAAATAAAATTGGGGATGGCCATCCAGGCAATTTCATATTGGTAACTGCAGAGGAGATGGTGTTGGAGATCAACTGAGTCTTTACATAACTGACAAGAGGAGAGGCAGAGATGGCGGGTGTTGGGGGGGTGTTCTCTCAGTTACCTGGAGACAGAAATATAAATATCTCAAGGTACACTACACTCAAGTTGATTTCTTGGCAACAGCTCAGATAGAAGATTATGTATAAAATGGTGACTTAATACCATCTTCTTTACTAGTTCTGAATCATATCTTTCATCCCCAACATCCTTCAGGTGTTTCACAGGAGGTGGTCTAGCAAAAGGATAAAGATATCTCAGCGATAGTTACTCACTCTGATGTTGCACCATTACAGGCCTCGTGGACACCCTCTATGAACTCAGAAACACAGACTTCAGGATGACCTTTGAGATAGGTAGTTGCATTCTCTCAAGTTGTCTCACACACCATAAAGTGAGCAAGCATGGGGCTGGATGAACACAGCAGGTCAAGCAGCATCATAGGAGCAGGAAAACTTGAC
>JAHRHZ010000069.1:7197450-7328111 GCA_024137785.1 Ginglymostoma cirratum | reverse complement strand
TAAACCCTTCATCAGAAGGGTTTCTGATGAAGGGTTTAGGCCCGAAACGTCAAGTTTTCCTGCTCCTATGATGCTGCTTGACCTGCTGTGTTCATCCAGCCCCATGCTTGTTATCTCGGATTCACCAGCATCTGCAGTACCTTTTATCTCTGATAAAGTGAGCAAGGTTGGGTGGTGGTGACCTGGATAGCAGTGCAGAGGCCACACAGATCATAGGACACTCCATCCTCTGCACAACTGGACAAAAGTACTGGGCATCAAGTAACAATTAGTGAGGAGGATAATTCTGGATCAGCAGCAGAAGGTATGTAAGAGAACGTCAGCAATTCCAGCCATACTGCTCATTACTGTCGAGACAGCAATGTGCTATGAACTGCTATAATGCATCATAGATTTGTCATGTAGAATGTATAGCAGGGAAGCAGGCCTGTGCTGACAATTATGCTTCGTGTAGGCCTTCTCACGCGCTGTTTCATTTTAACATACCAGAATGACTTTCTGTTCACATATACATTTATAGCTTCACCTTAAATGCACAAGAATATTAAAATATCACAGGTTCTGAAACTACAGGTTCTGAAAGTACAAGCAAATCCAGTTTATGATCTGAGTGTGTTCTATAATGTTGACTTTTGTACCTTTTTGTGGGAAATATAGGTGCTTGCTTCTAATTTGAAAATAATGAATATTAAAACATGCTGGAGAAAAGGCAGATGACCGATGATTATCTCACAATTTCTGTAATTGGTGCCAATATTATAGCATGTCCTCAATGCTCATTTATACTGCAAACAAACTATGCTAAAATACAATATATACTCCACAGCCTATCAGCAAGTTTGAAACAGTGGACAATATTAGCTGACGTATTTGGGGGCAACGTCAGCATCTGGGTTCATTTCTTCAGGTCTTCCATTAATTGAGCTTTTACAGGTATATCAAATTCAAGAGAGAAGCTGAATTAAGAATTGGAACCTTGTACACTGCAAGAGGGAATTAATAATGGGGAACAGGGAAAAGGCAAATAATTTAAACCAACATGTAGCATCGTCCTCACAGTGGAGGACTCGATATATATCCCAAAGGTTACAGCTAAGGAAATTGCTAATGGATCTTGTAATAGCTTATATCACAAGTGACAAACTAATTTGACAAGTTTTTGACAAAAAAATGGCACTAAAAACAGAAAAAATTTCCAGTACTGAGTAGCATGCATCCATGGGTTTTAAAGAAAAAGGCTGCTGAGTGGAGGCATTATTCAAAATATTCCAGTATTCACTAGATTTTGAGAGTGTTCCAGTGAATTGTAAAACCTCATGTGTAACACTTATGTTCAAAATGAAGGAAGATGGAAAGTGGTTAACTATATACCAGTTGGCCTAGCATCTGTCACTGTGAAAATGCTAAAGCCCATTATTAAGGAATAATTAGAAGGACATTTAGAAAAGTTTAACACAATCAAATCGAATAAACATGGTTTTGTGTTACAGAAATTGTATTTGGCAAATTTGCTGGAGATTTTTGAGATATAACAAGCAAATTTGATGAGGGGTATCTGGTAGATGTGATTTATTCGGATTGCCATAAGACATTCAATAAGATTCTATACAAATGGTTACTGCATAAGACAAGAGCTCATTTTTTGTGAGTAATGTATTAGAATTGCCTGACGATTGATTAACACACACGAGAGATGGGATTAATGGGTCTTTTTCAGGTCGGAAAGATGTACCTAATGGAATGGCATGAGGATCAGTCCCAGGATCTCAATTCTTTATGATCTATATTAATGACTTGGCGGCCAGGGCTAAGTATAATGTATCCAAATTTGCTGATAATACAAAATAGGTGGGAGGGATCTGCAAGGAATTTGCAGAAGTATGTAGATTGGTTGAGTGAATGGGCAAAACTTGGCAGATGGAATTTAATGTCAGAAAGTATGAGGTCATGGCCTTTGGTAGGAAGTAGCAAAAGACAGGCTATCATTTCAATACAGAGAGACTCAATAGAACACATAAAGCAGAGAGATTCAACTGTTCTTATGCATGGAGAACAAAAAAATGCATGCAACCACAGGAAGTGAAGAAGGCGGCAAATATAGTAAAACATTTTAGTACTAGGGATGGTCGGAGCCTAATAAGTAAGGAAGTCTTGTTACAACGATACACAATATTTGTGAGGCCATACCAACAATGACCGCCATCACACTACTTCATCTCAGTGATTTAAATGGACTCTGCAATTGGATAAGGCTTGAAGCACTGTAAAAGGTGCTTAAACAAAGTGAGAACTGCAGTGATCGTCTCTCGCCATGGCACAGTACAACCACACTTCAAAGAGCCCTCTTGTGACACAGTGGTAGTGTTTCTACCCCTGGACCAAGAGGACCAGGTTAAAGTCTTTGCACAGTTTTAGTCTCCATATTTAAGAAAGGATCTTGTGAAGATACTATGGCTTTAAGAGGTGCATTCGTCCTGGATTTTTTATGAAGAAAGGTAGAGACAGAGGTAATGAGCAGTCGGCTCAAAGCCAATAAGGTAAACAGCTTGTGAAGCCTTGGGTTTTTTGTTAAAGATGGAACAATAGAAGCAGCCGAATGAATGTGATCAAGCTCTCACAGAACCAGGGCTTTTTAGTTTGGCATTCAGTAGCAGTTGCTGGGATATTGAAGCTGGATGTGGAAGCTCTTATTCCTCTCCCTGTTACAGCTTAAAGCTGGAGTTCTCTTCCTGTTGCATGTGAGACTATTTTATTGAATTTGCCTTTGCCAACCGTGTGTTTATGGGATGTTACAACATAGGAATGGTTAATTAGTAGTAGTTAATATTGTTAAGCATTTTGATAATTCTTTTCCTTTATTGTTTTTATTTTGTATTTTAACTGTGGCGTAAAAATAAAGTGTGTTTTGCTTAAAGTAGAGTAGGTTGACCAAGTGAATTGCATCTGGAATACAATGCCTTACACTTACCTTTAAAATAAGAAAAAGTTAGAGTCTAGGCTATCTGCCTAAAATATTTTGAGAGGGGTTGGTCTAGTCCATAACAACCTACAAGGCCGAGAGGCAATTGAAAAGAGATTCATTAAGCTGTTTCCTGAGATGAAAGGGTTGACTAATCAAGAACAGCTAAACTGATTCATTCAGGGATAGTAAGAACTGCTGATGCCGGAGGCAGAGACAACACAGTGTGCAACTGGAGGAATACCGCAGGCCAGGCAGCATCAGAGGAGTAGGAAAGTTGAGGGTATGGTTCAGGACACTACTTCAGAAATGGGGGAGGGGTAAGGGAGCTCTGAAATAAATAGAGAGAGGAGGGGTGGGGCTGGGGAAGGTAGGTGGGATGGTGATAGGTGAGTGCAGGTGGGCAGGGGTGGGGATTGGTAAGTGAGGTGGGAGAAGCAGATAAGTGGGAGAGAAAATGTACAGGTTGTGTCAGGCCAAGGAGGTGGATTGAGAGGGAGGGTTGGTTATGGGATGAGGCTGGGGGTGGGAAGATTTAGAAATTGGTAAAGTCCACATTTAGGCCATTGGGTTGTAGGGTCCTGAGGCAGAATATGAGGTGCTGCTTCTGCAGTTTCCGGATAGCGACTTAGTGATACTGGAGGAGGCTCTGGATGGACATGTCGTACAGGGAGTGGGAGGGGGAGTTGAAATGGGTCGCAACCAGAAAGTGTTGTCGTTTGTCTTGAACAGAACGCAGGTGCTGTACAAAGTGGTCTCCGAGACTCTGCGTGGTCTCACCGATGTAGGGAAGGCCATATTAGGAACAGTGGCTGCAATAGACCACATTGGCGGATGTGCAGGCGAACCTCTGTCTGATGTGAAAGGTTTGTTCGGCGCCTTGAATGGACGTGAGGGGGAAACATAAGGGCGGGTGTAGCACTTCCTGAAGTTGCAGGGAGAGGAGCCAGCTGGTGGTGGGGCTAGTGGCGATTGTGGAGCAGATGAGGGAGTCATGGAGAGAGTGGTCCCTACGTAAGGCAGATAGGGGTGGGAAGGGAAATATTTCTTTGGTTTTGGGGTCAGATGGTAGGTGACGGAAGTGGCAGAGAATGATACATTGGATACGGAGGTTGGTGGGCTGATATGTGAGGACAAGGGGGATTCTGTCTTTATTTTTGTTGAGGGGAGTGGATGTGAGGGAGAGGTGCAGAAAACGCAAGAGATGCAGTCAAGAGCATTTTGGACCATTGAAGGGGGGAAGTTGCTGTCCTTGAAATAAGAGGACATCTGGGATGTTCGGGAGTGGAACGCCCCATCTTGGGAGCAGATGCGGCAGACGCAGAAGAAATGGGAGTAGGGGATCACATTCTTGCAGGGAGGTGAGTGAGAGGGGGTGAAGTCTACGTAGCTATGAGAGTCAGTGGGCTTGAAATAGATGTCGGTTTGGAGGCGGTCACCAGAGATGGAGATTGGTTCATTAGAGTTTAGAAGAATAGGTAGTGATCTTATTGAAATACGTAAGATTCCGAGAGGACATTTCCATTAATTTGTTTCCATTAGTGGGCCGATCATTAACTAGGTCACAGAGTTGCAGAAGGGGACATTTAAAACTGAGATGTAAGGAATTTCATCTCCCAGAGGGCATTATATGTCTGGAATTCTATACCCCGAAGAGTTTCTGAGGTTAGATCACTGAAACTATTTAAACAGAGGCAGATAGTCCTTTGGAATTTCTGGGGAGTTCAGGGCTATGATGAATTGATACGGAAGAAGAGTTGAAGATTGGGGCAGATCGGCCATGATCTTGCTGACTGGTCAGACAATCTTGGTTCGGGAATGGCCCATTCCTGCTCCTATTTCTTACATGACTGTAGCATTGAATAATAATGCTGTTGGTTCTGGAAACTGAAAATGAGAGACCTTCCTATCATGAAGCTTTACTGTTCTGATCTCTCAAAAAAAAAGAGAAATACTATATAGAGCGTAGGGAAATCAAATTGATGGTCAAAAATGACAGGTTTTATTTAAGCAGAAAGTCTACAATTTTAAAGGATTTAAATTGCACTGCTTTTCACCCTGGTCATTTTAAACAGTGACCAGCCATGTTATTTGTATTAATTCCATTAGTTGAATTTTCAAAAAGGGTTTAGAGTTCACTTCCAAAAGAACGGAAACTGCAATTATAATGCAACAGCTCACATAACCTCAGTAGTCTACAAAGATCATTATTTGACTATGGCATAGAGATGCAAATGAAATGGAGAACTATGCAATTTGCTCAGAGATATTAGAAAATAGTCTCGAAACAAACTGCATGGGGATTGAAAGTGTAAATAGCGAAAAGGGTACTGACAAAATGGGCCACTCATGGGCTAGCTAATCATTTCAAGAGCAGTGTCATCAAGTGTTCATATCGTTAAGAAGATTTTACGCCCGAGACAGTCAGGTACAAGGTAGATTGCAGAAACTATGGCAAATGCAATCTTCCTGCTGTCAGATCAGATTAGCAAACTGGCTCCTCTGTGGCTCGTAACCTTTGCAATGTCAGAATTTCTCTGAATTGAAGTTGCAATCATGGGAAGCTAGAAATTCCTGGTGATTTCAGTCACCCTCAGATTGCTGATTGGACTTTTATTCCTCTTAGAGAAGATAATATTGCCAATCATCAGTAAACATCAACTACAGTTAAGTCCATGACTAATGGCTTTATCTTTAATAATCTTAAATAATGCAGTGAGAGTGCTTAGGTTACTGGTCAAAGACAGGTAATCTGTTTCCTTTTGAAATGAATTGAAGCTTGCTTAAGATGTAATATCACAACAACTGCAATAACCTGCCTTTATATAGGGCTTTAATTTAGTAAAACACACCAAGGCATTCTCTTTCTCAAGACATAGATATTTTTGACAATGTTAGCATTCGTATCTCATCACTAGTTGCCGTATAGTGCTGGGCTGGCCTGCTGTTTCAAAGCTGGGAGTAGAGCACCTGTTTGTGGAGTCTCGTGTCAGTCATGTGGAATACATGCCCAGCCCATCGTGGCCGATCGGGGTGAACCCCAGGTGGACAGAGGAAGCGCTTCAGTGATACCCTCAAGGCCTCACTGAGGAAGTGTGGCATTCCCACAGGCACCTGGCAATCACTGGCCCAAGTCAATCCAAAGTGGAGGAGGAGGAGGAACATCCGGGAAGGCGTCGAGCACCATGAGACTTGCCATTGGGAGAAGGCAGAAGCCAAGCGAAAACAGCAAAAGGAGCGCTCTGCCATATCAGCACCCCACCCACTCCTTCCTATGACCACTTTCTGCCCCATGTGTAACAGAGCCTGCAGAAGCTGATTGGACTGTACAGCCACCTATGGAGGCACCCTGACACAGTCATCCTCATCTGCAAGGAACCACCAATGATGATGACAATAAGTGCTGGACCACCTCTGTTTGACACAACTGAGTAACATGCTAAGCAACTAGAGCGCAGTTAGCCTATGTGGCCAAAATCTTGATAGCAATTAGCGCATCCCTATTACTTTATTGCAGGCATCATGCCAACTATGAGCAGCCTACTGACCTGAATATGCTGTTGGGTGGTCCCAAATTTGTGTGAGGCAGGCACCATTGAAGTTAGTCTGAACTCCTTAAGAGCAGCCTGTACCCCATAACATTTTCTATTTGTGGAAAAGTGTTTGACAAGAAGAAATAAAAATACCAAAAATAAGCATCTCCATCAAAAGAGAACCTGACCATCTCCCTTTGACAATCAATGGCACTACCATTTCTAACTACCTCACAATCAACATCCTGGGGGTTCCCAGCGTTCAGAAACTGAACTAGACCAACCTTATAAATTCTGTGACTTCAAAAACAGGTCAGGGACTAGGAATTCCTCAGCAAGTAGCTCACCTCTTTTGCCCCCAAAGCCCACCCTCCACCTACAAAGGCACACAAGTCAGGAATGTGATGGACCACTCTTCGAATCTTGCTGTCATAGTTGGGGAATATTTATTGCTGTGTCCATATTTGGGAGCAAATGGCTTAAGAGGTCTTTGAAGTCAGTGTTAAGCCTTTAAGCACATACCAGACCTCTCCTTGTAGATTTCAGCCCTTTAAAGAACTGCATAATCCACCAGACACATCTACAGCAATAGCAAATGCCAAACAGAAATCAATTAAAAATAATTAATGATCCCTGTAGATAGCACTCATGTTCAGGTAGTGAGTGGAGCTGTCTTTCCTGGTGCTGTATTGTTTTCAGGTGTACATCTTTAAGAAACAACATTAGTTAAAGTGCTGTTATGGGTTCTTGTGGCACAGTGATAGTGTCCCTACCACTGAGACTGGAGGCCCAAGTTCAAGTCCCACCTGCTCCAGAGGTATGTCATAACATCCCTGAACAGGTTGATCAGAACATATCGAGTTGATGAGTTGTCTCCAAAATCTCAGTGCTGGGATCAAATAAAGGTCGCTCCCTGATTGATGCAATGACCTGCCCACTTTGAACAGAGTTGTTGTGCATTCGTGTATGTGCCCAGACATTCTCACAAAATGGCATCTAGTGCAAATTACAGATGTCAGCAGCGTATCACGGGAGCCATTTTAATGCAGACTAAATAAAATCCGAAAGAACTGCAGATACTGTAAATCAGAACCAGAAACAAAGTTGCTGGAAAAGCTCAGCAGTACACTCACCATTTGCTAGGAAAAAATCAGAGGTAACGTTTTAGGTCTGGTGATCCTTCCTCAGAACTAAAATATCTTACCTTCCACTGAGTTTGTGTGAGCTCTCCACACAACTTAAAATCACAGCAATAGGTCTCCCAACAGTAGTAGAGTGGCACAATGATATATCTCCTAAACTTCAGGAAATATGTATTCCTCTACAGAATATGATTGGCTGTAAATTTCACTTTAAAATTACATCTGCAATTTTCTTTACAAAATATTGGTGTGTACGACGTTTCCAGTTGGCTAGCCCTTTAGGCTCAAGTCAAGCTGTACTGTCAGGGCTGAGCTCTCTGTCTGTGTTTACCAATTACTGTTTAGCCACTGTGATAAATTTCTCTACATGTATTCTGTGAGCCCGTCACCACTGTCTTCTTGAGGGCAGTTAGATTTGTGAAATAAATGCTGGCTCTGGGGTTCTTAATAGTGGTGTAATAGTAATGTCCCTGGGCTAGTAACCCCAAGGTAATGTTCTGGGAACATGGGTTCAAATTCCATTGAGGCAGCTGGTGGAAACTGAATTCACTAAAAATCTAAGAAGCTAAATTAATGGTGACCATGGAAACACTGTCAATTGTCATAAAATCCATTTGATTCACCAATGCCATTTAGGGAGGGACCCCTGCCATCCTCACCTGATCTGACTGACATGTGGCCAATATGGTTGATTTTTAATGCACTGTGGGCTATTAGGGATAGACAATAAATGCTGACCTCATCAGTAGTGCTGACAGGCCATGAACAAATTTTTATTAAATGCTCAACGTGAATTTATAGAAAATCCCCTGGTTTCACTTTCTCAGACCATTAATAAAAATATTTGGGGGTGAGGTTCTTAAGTGTTCAGGAAATACAACTGGATTTCTGTACACTCTAAGAAATCCACCCATTCCTTGCATGGGAATTTTACAGCATGTAATTTGATCCAATGTTCCTGGGTTGCAATCAGATTGGATCTAGTTCTAAAATGATGTTGTGTAAGTTATTTAATTCCTGAAAATGTAAACTGACACCATGAGATAGGATCTGCCCAGTAGGACTGCCTCTGGGAAAAGCTAGCCAGAGTTTCTTGAGAGTTGATGGAATTCTGTGCTCAGGATTGATGCTCTGTGAGAATCATCTAGTAACTGTACTTTGAAGTTATTCTTAAGCTGACCAGATGTCTCACAAGAGAGCATTGTGTATCTCAGTTGTAATGCAAATAGCTTTTACAAAATTTATAATTAGCCTATTCACTTGTCTTCAAGCTTGACCCGATCTTCTGCATAAGATATTGCGTGGACTTTCTTCTCCACAAGGTATCAGTAGACTAGACTAATAAGAAGCACTGGTGACAGTGAATCTACCCAAGGCATCACAGATTATTCCAGTCAACATAACCCAACATGTAAAAGAAGTGTTATTGTTAATTCTGCATCGCACCAAAATGATAAAGCCTGCAAGGAGATCCTATTCCCTGCTGATGGAAGGAATACATCTGTCACAGTCAGCAGGAAGGATATGGTTGGGAGTCACTGAGGAGTTCAGCAACAGGAGTATAGCACCACACTGTTAGATATGGTACCAAACAAAAAGGTTCAATAACAACATCAAATCAAGAAAGCATGGAAATATTAACTTGGAAGATTGGGCTGCTCATTCCCTAAAGCGGTTTGGACCTAGAGGTTTCAGGCCAGCTGAGATGCCCTGTCCAGGTTTATCCTCCTCAGCTTGGACTTCTACAGGCTTTGAGATCACAAGGGGTGGGTGGAGGGGGTGTGGGGGATTGGGCAGGTACCTCTGGAGTGTCCTCAGAAGAAGCTTCTGGGATACTGTATGTGCGACTTTTTCTATGTATGATGCTGGCTCCTTGTCCTTTTGTAATTGATGCTGAATGCCTCTGGATAAAGTGATGGGACGCAGGTATCTGCACTTATCTGACAAATACTGAGTGTAGTGGAACTGTGTTTTCATGGCAGTCACTTACCTCTCCACACAAACAGCCCATGTCAGAAACAGCACTGCACTGATCGCATTGGTGAACTCATCCATTCTTTCACCTAGTTTGCTTCTGATAAATGTGCCTGCTGTAACTGAGCCTTTCTGTGCATTTTAACAAAGTCATTAAACAAAGTCAAGACTATAGTGCTTGCAATAAGGTAAGCCAGATCCACCACATAGTGTTCTCTGACTGGGGCTGTTAACCTGGTCCAATTAGGGAGCCTTGCCTGTCACATATAAAAAGGAGTGTTGGAGGTTCTTTTCACTCTAACAGCTGGCTCCGTGGGAGTTGGATCAGTGTCAAGGCTTTCCACATGTAAATAAAGGGTGGCTTGTGACAGGATACTGGTCCCTGTGGAGTTATTTCAAAGTTCAAAGACTTTAGGATCATCTTTTGCCTGAATCTAAGCAGACGCCTGGTCTCTGGCAGTCCTCTGAATGTTAGAGACATTGGCCATGTCTTTGTTGACCAGTTGTTGAGCTATGTCATTGATGTTTTCATCAGATTGTGCCCTTGTATTTAACTTAGTGAGACAACCCACTGAGATGGAACTCTGAGCTGGTGATGGCTCCATGGAGAAGGCTTGCTAATGCATCCTCTGAGAGGTAAGCGGCTTCCTCTTCAGAAGTGGGTATGAAGCTGAGAGTGTCCAGGTCTAAACTCTTCAGAGTACAGGATCATTGGCTACTGTTGATATCTGTATAAGAGAAGTGTGGGAACTAGTTGAGTAAGAAGGATAAACATTATTGCAGATTAAGAGTGAATTGTCAATTGGAGAGCAACACATTAAAGCTTACTGAGTTGGTTTGCCATTGAGCTCTCCCATCTTCATGTGGAGTGGTTCTGCTCTCCTCTGGCCCTATTGAGTATTTCCTCCCCAGAAGAGTGAGAAAGCTGATGTCCACCAATGTTTGTTGGTTTTGGCCCCATCAGCCTGATGGTGGGCCATTGTTTTCTGTAATGAGACAAAGGGAGGGACCGAGTGTGATGGAAGTCGATGGAAGAGTAGACCGTGATGATGCAGTCACAGGAAAAGTAGTGTAGTGATCCCAACGAGTGAGTAGGAAGCACAAAGTGCAGTTAGAGTTATTAGTTTTGAAGGATGCGTTGGAGAAGACCTATTAAGTGGATATGATGCATGCAATAGTGAGAGCTGTAGTCCTTGAATCTTAATGAGTGGCATATGCATTGTCGGCATTAGAATGAGTGTTGGCCCTACAGTAGAGTGAGGGGACAGAGAGAAGATAGTGGCACTTAGCCTTGCAGAGCACAGAAAATCATTGATCGCTGGGCATTCCACTTAATCCAGGATTCCCTATACGTGTCCAGTCTGACTGTGTTTGGAGACATGACCTCTTGTGGTGGTCGGCAAGAGAAAAAGGCTAGCTGCCCTTTCTCCACCCACCATCCATCAGTGCGTCCAGGTCACAAAATGGGGTAACATAATAAAGAATCACTAGACTCAAATCATTAATTTTGCTTTCTTCATACAGATGCTGCTAGACCTGCTGAGCTTGGCCAGCAATTTCTGTTTTTGTTTGAGATCTCCGGCATCTGCAGTTCTTTCTTTAACTTTAGTGCAAAGTTTCTCTGTAGTTGTTGTGACCTGTTGTGAGCACTGTATTGATGAAGTCAGCATATTAGGAGAGCATGGGCCAGAATCTGCTTCTTTGCCGAATAGTGAGTAGGGAACTCATAGGCCAGGGGCCAATGGAAACATTCACTCGGAGGATATCACATTTCAGCAAGGAGATAGTGAGCAATTTTAGCAAATGCAGGAATTAGTCCAACCCCAGTCCCAACTCTTATTGTATACAATGAGCTTGAATTGGAATCCCTTCATCCCATTCATGGGTCATGCTATGTGCTAGGAAGTTGCAGAGAATACTAATACCAGCAACTCAGTGTAGCAGTTCTGACATTAATGCTGGAACTTGAAGGAGGTCAAAGGTCCCACTATAATTGCACTGAATCTAGTGCTTTATGTTAGACTGAAATGAAGAGCTCCATCCTCCACAAGGATTTCTCCAGCACCTGTTTACATTGTCATGGTTACTTATCGTAATTGCCTGCATCACTATTTCTGAACAGTCCCACCTTTGCTAGCATTCTCGATAACCTCACCCCAGGCATCTCCTGGAATGCATATTAAATGCAGAGCACATACTTCAATCATTGCCCAAGGCCCCAGGATATATAGATAAATGTTTCATACCTGAAATTACACATGTGGCAATGTTAAAGCATTTTGGCTCAATGTATTTAAACTGACTAGGACTTGAACATGTAATGTAAGTTAGTGCAACAATGAAGCAGTGATGGAAGGCTGCAGTCATCCTACATGGGAAGTGTTAAACAGATTTCATTTTCCTTCTCAGATGGATCGAACAAGATCATTGGCAATATTTGAAGAAAAAGAGCAAGGTAGCTCTTCTGGTGCTTCAGTCAATATTTATCTTGACAATTGCATAACTAAATCTATTTAATTAGCTATTCATCTTATTCCTGTTTATGGCACAGTACTATATTTAAACTGACTGGCACATTTTCTCCCATTATAACAACTATGACCCTTATAAAGCAGGAAACATTTTGTTTTTCTGTCATATGGTCTTGCGAATTTTCTTGAGGGCTACTCTTTGATATTTTTTGGATTACTTTTTTCTTTTCAAGGACTTCCATTCTCATTGACTCCTTTATTAGGTGACAAAGTCACACAGTAACATGTGTTTGTTAAATTTTTATAAATAAATCTCCCATAATCTGTTTCCTAAATGACAACTCTAACTACTCGACCAAAGGTAAATTATTAGGAATGATCTTCACATCTGCAGCCACTTTTAAAAGTTAATTGTGAGTAATTAGCACTCTCCAGTGATCTTCAGTTCATTCTGCTAATTTTAAGTTTCTTCCCCCTCAACACTCTTGTATAAAGTGACTGATAACAAATATGTCAGGATACTGGCTTCCAAAGGTCCACTGTACAGCAAACAAATTAATTCTGCTGCACAAAAGTGGTCATTCAGATATGACTGGTTTAGTTCACACAGATGTCATACTGTACGTTCTTTATGTCCTTTATCAATTTTGCTTTGTATTTGTCTTTCCTTTCCTGCCTTCCTCGCTTTTCTTTCTCTTCTTTTTCTCAGTTTAACTTCTCGTTGCACTACTTCATTTAGCTCTTGCATAAGAGTTAAAAAGGGACATCACATCCCGAGCTAATTGTTTACTTTTCTTGGGTTGGGGAAGGGGGTGTGAGGTTGATTCATTGGCTGAATGAAGGAGCCGCAGGATGCAATTTGTGAGCATATAAGCAATAATTGGGCTTGGTGTTTAATTTACAGCTTTTTGAACTTGAGAGATTTTGAACTGGTGAGGTCCCATTTGCTATTGAGCTATTGATCAGTGTACATTTTTGAAGTCAATGTTTTATCTGGACCTTTTGGAAAGAATCAGATAGCAGATAACTAGCAGATTTAGCAAGAGATGAAAGAATGAGGTAACCTAGCTGTAGAATAGTAACTACTGGATGGCTTTAATGTAGAGTTACAAACAGTTATTCTTTTTAAAACTTTAAGACTTTCTAACATTTAATGATGACTGAAAATTGCTATCTTTTGGCTCTCTTTTGCTCTCTCTGCCACAATTATAATGCAATTGTTCGGCCGTTAAAATTGTCACTTTCAAAATCATTGAGAATCCTGGAGGATGAAACCAATAGCTGAAGTAATCTAGCAGGGGATTTTCTGTTGATTATCTTGGGCATGCTACAATATTCCAACAAAACATCAGCAAGTGAAAACATTCTCAAGGACACAATAAATTCACAGCAGAACGTTGAAACATACAGTACAACTGGTGTTAAGATATATTTACCACAGCCACAATGATTTGTTTCAGGAATTTGTTCTAAATTTAAAACACTTCATAAAAGAACAGGTATACTTATTGAAGTAATGCCAGCCATAACACCAAACAAAGAGCAAATCAAGTTGACTAAGAAGCAATTTTCTATATATATAAAACACATTTTGAAGTTCTATATTGAGCTAGGTACATGAACAAATTTGTGAAATAAGCTCCCATTTCCCACCTATTTAAAACAGAATCAAAAAGAGTCATCTCAAGTCCATTGTTAAGAAAGGCCTCCATTTATTTATAAAAGGAAATAATTTCTTCAAGCCAAATTCCAGGAGAAATAGAAGTGGCCAGTTTCACTGATGTCCGTCCTGGTCAAAAGGTTAGTGTCACATGTTAAGAAGAAGGACTGAACAAGACAATCAGTCTGCTAGGTCTGTGCAGCAAACATGCTTAATTCGGTATTGTATTATGTCACCACAGACCTACCAGACCATAGGGCTGCTCTTTCATTAGAAAGAGTTGACTGCTGGTGGTTTAACCTGAGGGTCACCATACCTCAGGCAAGGGAAGAAGTTGAGAAGGAGAGTCCTTCATGCTAATCTCAGCTGGTGATGAGAATTGAACCCGTGCTGTTGGCATCACATTGCTTCACAAACCACCATCCAGCCAACAAGCCCCAACAATAAACTGCATTTCCTGTGTCCTGTGGAATTGTTGGCTCTCCACATCATGAGGTGATTGTGAAGAGGCCCCTTAATAGTTGGCATTGGGCAGAACCTTGAGGACAATGGCATGTCACTGAAGTATTTTTCATTCTAACATCCAGTACACCCTCATCGTGCCAGCTGTCTTGATGCGCAGTCCACTGATCATGGAGCACTTGCTTCCTTCTACACCACACACAGGACAACCTCCCTCTCCTGATTTCACACTTTAAGACGTCCAGCATCTGCAACCCGTGCAGCCATAGGAGCCCAGAGGAGGAAAGAAATCAACAGTTGGTCAAGAGACCCTGTAACTTCATGATGCTCACTGCCACCAGCTCAGACATCATCACCAGCTCCGACAGTGTCCATTGGGTGGCTCGTAGAGATTTAAGATCAGGAAGTGGTGAGTCACAGTGACCCACAGCAGGTAAAGAGTTAGGGATGGTTCTTTTGCCAGCTCAAATTCTGCTGTAGAAGTCTCGGATGAGACAATATATAGGAGAACAATTCTTGATATGCCCACTGAAATACTAGGTGCCCTGACTGACCTAACAATCACACTAAAGTTATCAATAGATAAACAAATGGGGTTAACAATCAAGACTTGCACATACTTTGATATTGATGACACATGTTGAGCCATCCGAGCTTCACCCTTCTGCATCATGGACTAGATGTAATGAAGGCATTACTAAGTTGACAGATTACTGCAGCAGATTCCATCTTACTTAGAATCGTTTATCCAGTGCATTCCACCTCCACAACATCAGTGTAAAACATAATATGCACATTTACATAGATGGGCAAAGACAAAACCCTGATATCATATCACCATCATACTTGGGAATGACTCTAGTTTGGGCTTTGTCTGCCCAGGAATGCCAGCAGAATACGGTAGCAAAGGTGAAAAGCAAAAAAAAAAAACAACCTTTTTCACCAACCTTGCTGGGATATATGTCAGGCACTGCTCCTTCAATATTCAGGACTTCAGCATAGCCCTATCACACTCTGTAGGAATGCTGTGCACCGGTGTGCCTTAGGTCACCACACACACATCCTATTGACCTTTATGTAATAATGTGTATGGTAACTGGAATCTGCTGCCCAACACCCTTGCCCTGACTCCCTGTCTTCACAATCATCATTCCCCCAACACATCCTCCAAAAGTTAAATAAAAAAAAACACAAGCTGGTTGAAAGTATTTTATGGGCATACCAGCTCAAGACAGTCTATGAGCTGATGCTCATGGTTGCTGTCATCCTGTTTGATTGTAGGGAATTACAGAGCACAATAGGTCCAGTGTAGTTGAGGAAAGCAACCTCCTTGTCTTACCAGAATTGCCTCTTATAGTTTACAAGTTGGATCTATTACCTGCTGTAAACTAGTTACATGCTGAATTGGTATGATAGACATTGTTACAGAGACTTTAAGGAGGACCAGACCTTGTACAAAAACACTCTAGAATGTATCCTGACGTTTTGCAATAGAAAAAGTCCTAAAACTGTATATTACCCGCGATAGCATGACTGTTCTCAGGTGCTTGTGCAGCAGCCATTTTGCAACGTCATATGTGGACAAAAGGAGGCTGCCTGATGGTGCATTGCCCAGTTTGTGACCTTAGCATCATATTGCCAGTTAGCATGAATGATATCTGGAAAACATTAAATAGATCTTATTATAAAAGCACAAGTGTTTACGGCGCAGAAAAGGGCTCTTCAGCCCATCCTGTCTGCATCAATCAGAAGCAACCACTTAATATTCAAATCACATTCTCCAGCACTTGCTCCATAGCCTTGTACATCTTGGCATTGCAAGAGCCCATCTAAACACTTGTTACCTTTTATGAAGGTTTCTGCCTTTACCACCTTTACAGACAGCGAGTTCCAGCTTCCCACCACCCTCTTGGTGAAAAAAAAGAATGCCTTACATCTCTAAACCTATCGTCCATTACTTTAAATCTATGCCCCCTAATCATTGATGCATCCATCAAGGGGAAAGGTTCCTTCCTGTTTACCCTGTCTAAGTCCCTCATAATCTTATCCATCTCAATCATGTTCCCTTCAGTCTCTTCTGCTCCAAGGAAAACAACTCCAGTCTGTCCAATCTTACTTCATAGCTAAAACTCTCCAGCCCCAGCAACATCCTGATTAGTCTCCTCTGCACCCTCTCGAATGCTATCATGTTCCTCCTATAACGTAGAGTCCGGAATTGCGCACCGATGGCCTAACCAACTTTTAATACAATTCCAGAATAAGCTCCCTAATCTTAAACTCTATGCCTTAGGTAATAAAGGCAAGTGTCCCATATGCCTTCTTAACATTACCTGCGTGTCCTGCTACTTTAGGGAACTGGTTATCCTCAAAGAATACCGAGTGTGCTGCACATGAAGCATCCAGTCTTCTGGACAACCCATAAAAAGTGGTGCAAGGCAACCATAGTCCCATTATACCTCACTCTGTATGAAGCAATTTGTCACCCATAAGAACTGGACTGGTGATGTAGTTAGATTGGTCATATGACGATTTTATTACTTCTGTTACTCTGGGCATTCATATTCAAGCTGGAAGATAAAATACCTAATTAATTTGTATCTGAGTTTATCTCTTCGAAATATTTCAGTATGCGGTTAAATAGATTGGAAAAAACAAGGTGAAAGGAATGCTATCCAGTTAAAATCACCAAGAGTTGTAAAGTAGAAACACTGAGTTATGTTATCTTGAGATGTTTGGATACTGCTGCACAAAGAAATGTTTAGATTACTTGCAGAGATGGCCCCCAGGGTTGAATCAAAGAGGATGTCTAAGAAGAATCCCAACTATGTAACAATTTCTCAAAACGAGTTCCAAAATTTTTCCATCCTTGACTTCTGATATTACAATTCTCTGGATGAGAGTCTCTTTCTTCTTTTCCAATATAAATGCTAATGCAGTAGAGCTTGTCAATGGATTGTTTGTACAGTTTGTAAATATAAGAAATGACACATTATTCTAGTGGGGTCACTGCCTGTGGTGTTAACGCTCAGAGGTCCTTCCAGTATTGTCTAATCAGCTACACACTGTTTCCTCTAGAAATATTGCTATGTTGACCTTGGATGGGCTATGGTTCAGATGTACCAGAGTGAAACCTGGGAACTAAACAGTTAAATTGTGAGTATATGTTATCAATATTGGTTTGTAATTCCTTGAGTTTAAAAGGTAGAGAGGTTTTCTGACGAGGATAATTGAAGTGATAATAGGTTTTATTAGAGTAAGTAAGGCAAACTATTTCCTTTGGTGAGGGAATCCAGAAAAAAAAAAGGCATAATGTGAAAATTGGATCTAGGTGTTCAAGAGTTAATTTGAAAGCAGCTTTCACACAAATTTGGAACTCCTTTCCCCCAAAAGGCAGTAGATACTGAGTAAATTGATAATTTCAAGAATTAAATCATTTGCTTTATAGGTAAGGGTTTGGAGACATGCGGAACAAAGGCAGGAACATCTAATTGAAGGACAATACATTCCATGATTTAACTGAACAGAACAGATTTAGCAGGACAAATGGCCTATTCTTATTTCTACACTCTTACGTCTCTCTCTAGTTGGTTACATTGGTTACCTTCCTAGGAAAAAGAAGATACAAACGTCTGTATTATAAAGTACAGACAGCTGTGGATATATCTTGATATCTAGTTGGTGGAAGTTATATTGCATGTGGTAACCAATAACAAAAGTATGTCAGTAACTAGGGGCCACTATTTCAAGAATGCCAGCCAGAGAGCGAGGAGTGAGATGAGGAGAAATTCAGAAATTTACTCAGAGATTACTTCGGATTTGGAATGCACTGCTTAGGAGAGTAGCGAAGGCAGGTTCTGTAAGAGATTTCAAGGGCGGTCTGGATACATATTTTGAAAGCGATGAAGTTAGAAGGCCATAGAGATAGGGCTGAGGAATGGTATCAGCTGGCTAGCTCTTTCAAGAGCCAGCACAGACACAATGGATCAAATAGTCTCCTTCTATACTGTAAAATTCTATGATTCGGTAAATTCTGTTTTTCTCAAATCTAAATTTACCCCACTGTGCCATGAAATAAATACCTTGGGTTCCATGCTATGAAAGAGGTGCTGAGTGGGAGAGGGAATGGGTTTTCTTTATGGCTAAGGTACTCATAGTTGCTATAATAAAGCCAACTTCTAGCCGTTCTCAAATTCCTTTCAGCCTTTAAGGTGAGGCTGCTTATCTTATAGGCATTTGCGATGGCAGGGTTCAGCTTTCTTGGCACATGCCTCCCTGATGCGCTGAATGCTCTCTATACTTGGTTTGAACAGAATGCCAGCGGTGCGTTCATGCCTGTCCTGACAGCTCCAGACGCACCTGTTCCCTCCGTCACCGCTTCAAACGTCAGATCGGCCTTCCTGGGAATCAACCCACGGAAAGCGATGGGCCTGGATGGTGTCCCTGGCCAAGCACTCAGATCCTGTGCAGACCAACTGACAGAGGTATTCACAGACATCATCAACCTCTCCCTGCTACAAGCTGAGGTCCCCACCTGTTTCAAGAAGACCACTATCATCCCCGTACCTAAGAAAGTACATGCAACGTACCTTAATGACTACCGCCCAGTGCCTCTGATCTCAATAATCATTGAAGTGCTTCAAGAGGCTGGTCATGGCCCACATCAAATCCAGTCTCCCAACTTGCCTCAATTCCCGACAGTTTGCCTACCAACATAACAGGTTCACAGAGGATGCCATATCCCCAGCCCTGCACTCATCCCTGGAACATCTGAACAACAAGAACACTTACGTCAGACTCCTGCTTGTTGAATACAGCTCCACCTCCAATGCAATTATCCCCTCCAGCTGATCTCAGAACTCTGTGACCTTGGTCTCAGCTCTGCCCTCTGCAACTGGATCCTCAGCTTTCTGACCCACAGACCGCAATCAGTGAGGATAGGTAACTGCACCTCCTCCACAATAACCCTCAACACTGGAGGCCCCCCAAGGATGCATCCTCAGCCCCCTACTGTACTCCCTGTTCACCTATGGCTGTGCTGCCAAATTCCGAAAGAACACCATTTACTAGTTTGCTGATGAAACCACCGGAGTGGGATGTATATCTGACAATGACAAATCAAACTACAGAAGGGAGATAGAGGGCTTGGTGATGTGGTACAGTGAAAACAATTGGACTCTTAATGTTGGCAAAACTAAAGAACTGATCATTGTCTTCAGAAAGAAGGGAGGAGAACACATCCCATCTACATCAACGGAACTGAGGTTGAGAGGATGAAGAGCATTAAGTTCCTCAGAGTGACGATAACCTACGACCTGTCCTGGACTTCCCACATAAATGCAATAATCAAGAAGGCACGACAATGCCTCTTCTTCCTCAGGTGGATCAGGAAATTTGACAAGTCCGTTGGGACCCTCACCAACTCCTACAGATGCACCATTGAAAGCATATTGTCTGGGTGCATAATGGCCTGGTATGGCAACTGCTCTGCCCAGGACAGTAAGAAATTACAGAAGGTGGTGTGCACAGTCCAGACCATCACAGTAGCCAACCTCCTATCCATGGTATAAAACGTTGTGGAGCTGGATGAACACAGCAGGCCGAGCAGCATCAGAGGAGCAGGAAAGTTGATGTTTCGGGTCGAGACCGTTCTTCAGAAACTTCAGACCCTTCTTCTCCTATCCATGGTCTCCATTTACACGGCTCACTGCTGCAGAAAAGCAACCACATCATCAAAGACCCATCACACCCTGGTAATGATCTTTTACAATCTCTTCCATCAGATAAAAGACACAGAAGCCTGAACACACGCACAAGCAGGGTCAGGAACAGCTGCTTCGCAGCCGTTATCAGACTGATGAAAGGACTCTCCAGCGTCAAATAACGTTGATCTTGCTAATGTTCATCTCACCTAGCACACACCCTGTGCAAAGTAACCTGTATGCTTCTGTCTCAGTCTTTTTGATCGTTACATTCTTTGCTTGCGGTCATCTGCCTATACCGCTTGTAAACAAAGCTTTTCACTGTATTTCGGTGTACGTGACAATAAATAAATCAATCATTCATTTGTCACTAGTTGCTGTCTGAACACTTACACAATGAATGGATGTTTGATCAAAGAAACAGAACATTGCTGGGACAGTAAGGAAATCTTACTGCATCTGTACAAAGTGCTGTGAACAGTTTTGGTCCCCTTATTGAAGGAAGGATATCATTTCATTGAAGGCAGCTTGGAGAAGGTTTACTAGGATGATCTCCAGTCTGGAGGGATTGGCTTATGAGCAAAGGCTGGGGCCCTACTCGTTGGAATTTAGAAGAATGAGCGACACAGTGGCTCAGTAGTTAGCACAGCTACCTCACAGCGCCAGGGACCCAGGTTCAATTCCACCCTTTGGTACCTGTGTGGAGTTTGCACATTCTCCCCATGACTGCGTGGGTTTCCTCTGGGAGCTCCAGCTTCCTCCCACAGTCCAAAGATGTGCATTTTAGGTGGACTGGCCATGCCGAATTGTCCATAGTGTGCAGACTAGATGGGTTAGCCATTGGGAATGCAGGGTTACACGGATAGGGTAGAGGGGTGGGTCTGGATTGGATGCTTTTCAGAGGATTGGTGTGGATTCAATGGGCAGAATGGCCTGTTTTCACAATGTATGGATTCTAAAAAAATAGAGAGGTGATCTCATTGAACCATATAGGATTCTTAAGAGGCTTGACACGGTAACTGCTGAGAAGATGGTTCCCCTTGTGGGAGAGTCCAGGATCAGAGGGCATTGCCTTAGAAGAAAGGGTCATCAATTTACGACTGAGATGAGGCGGCATTCCTTCTATCAGAAGTTATGAGTATTTGGAACTCTTTGCCACAGCAGATCTGTGGGGACAGAGCCCTTTTGTATATTGAAGGCTGAAATGGGTAGATTCTTGATCAGTAGGGGAATCAAGAGTTATAGGAAAGGACAGGAAAGTCAACATGAGACATGTAGGTCAGCCATGATCCTATTGAATGGCAGAGCAGGTCTGAGAGGCTGAAATAGGTTCCTTCATTCTGTGAAAGCTGAGAACACATTTATTTCAAATGATAATCACTCAGTATAATTGTAGATGTTTCGCAGCTTGTTTCTATTTCATATAGTCTTATGGTCTTAACTCAACCTGGTGCCTTGGTACTCACATGAGAAAAGGATGGGGAAAATTACTGGCTTTAAAAATAAAATTGAAAAAGACCATAATAATTAGATTTTGGAGAGGTGAAGAGATTTACTTACATGCTATCAAAGCTGAGGGACAACAGTTATTTGGACGGATTGAAGACTTTTTTTCAAGAAGGTTAACAAAGGACTTAATATTCTGGAGTCTAATTCCATGAGAATCCATAACCTTGAAATATTGTGTGACGTGAATATACAAAAACACTTGTATGAAGTTCTGACATCTACGATTTTACAGAGTGATTATGATTTGAAATAAATGTGTCCTCAGCTGACTTCAGAATGAAGGGGCCTGTTTCAAATCTGTGTGCTCATTGAATGCTAACATCCCACAGTGCCACTTTAAAAACATACGAACAAATAAAATGCAAGCACAAACAGACCATTTGACCTCTCAAATCTGCTCCGCCTTCACTAAGACCATAAATTACCTTTGTGTTTTGAATTCCACACATCCCATCTATCCCCAGTGAGAGAAAGAAATTCTCCTCATCTCTGTCCTTAAAGGACTGTCCCTGGTATTAAAACAGTATTCCGTTGTTCTGGGCTGACCCAAAAGGTGAAACATCCTTTGTATGTCTGTCTTGTCAAGACCATTCAAAATCTTGTAAACTTCCTTCTAGTTATTTCTCATGCTTCTAATCTCCAGTGGAAACAAGCTTAGCCTATTCGTCCTATCCTTGTTGGATATTCCAACCTGCATATTCCAGGAATCAATCTGGTAATCCTCTTCTGAACTACCTCCAATGCATTTACATCCTTCCTTAAATAAGAAGAGTATAACTACATACTGTATTCAAGATGTGGTCTTACCAATGCCCTGTGTAACAGAAACACTAAATCCTTAGAGATCGTTCACGACCACCCATGCATAAAAGGGAATGATATTGTTCCTCGACCAGCTGAAATTGATTTTATTGTCCGTTCCTTTTTCCAGGCCAAGCAATCAAGTCAGGTACAATGTATAAGGAGATAATCTACCCCATTTCACCCCAGTCTCAGCCTTTCTATTTCTCTTTTCCTGCATAGTAGGTAATAGTCTTTAATCAGTAAGGTTGGAGATGACTGCCGTTATAAATCTTCACAAGAGCTGTCAAGCACCGATTGTTACAAGCTCCAATTAGGAGACTGCTGGTAACTAAAATCAATTACTCATGGCATAGAAATATTGCTATTTGACTTCAGGTAGCAGACATCTTCTAAGTTCCACTTTTAGAATCTTTGGCTCGTAGTTCCATTTATAAATTTACATTTTGTGGCTGGAAAAATTGGCTACTGTAGCCCTTTACAGAATTGTAATGAATGAACAATCAAACTCTGATCTTATTTTTATGTTAGTAATTGTGTATAAGATAAAGAGTTGGATTTATTTTGATGCAATTACTAAAATGATGATTTTTGTTCAGTTTATCCTGATCCATGCCCTCAGTGGTTGATGACATATTCAGTATTGTCTAGTTATGTTATTCAAAGATGGCAAATTTAATTGTTCTATTCCTATTATTAACCCTTCTTCGCTTAACAGTTAAGCTCCCATGGCATAGAAAGATTATTGAAGCAACAAATCTGTCACAACCTTCTAATGTTAATAAATTATTATTACTCCCAAACTTGAGGAGATAATTAGACTTTGTTGGAACATCCATGATTTGAATTGGGATATGATTTGATTGCATTTTGATCATTTTTAATGGATGTTTCAAGGCAGTGAACACACCGAAAAGAACTTTTTTATTTGCTGCATGTACCCAGCGCAGAGATATGTAAATCAATTCATGTTACTTTGTAGAAGCAAAGCTTTTCTGCCAATTCATTAAAATGTACATTCAGAACATTTGAATTTAGGAAGGATAGAAGGCCTGGACCTATTTCCCTGTTAATTTTATGTCTTATTCCCTCAATGATATGTAGATACATAATTTTCTAAGTAAACTGTCTTTACTGCTTTCTGCAACAGTTGATTGAATTGCGACAAAGTCGTCATGTTTTAATCAACATAAGGAAGTATCACTTTTAAGCTAGCGAACTGAAGCTCAATTCATATTTTATTGATTCTATTTTCAAGTAACCTCAATACTTTTGTTCATGTTTTGTGCCATGCTATGGGTTTATGGGTACCAGCATCACTGATACTAATTTGTCAAGTGTTAGACGAAACTGAGTGTTGGCGTTCAAGTATTAGATGGCCTCTGCTGAAATATAAACTCAGAAGATCTAAGACCTCCACAGACATGACCTTCAAGTGTAATCTGTGAACAACCAACCTCAACTCAACAGCGGGAGGTGTGTTATGTGGGTATGAAGGGGTTAATTGTAACCTTGCAAAGCGTGTGCTTGCTGAACTCTGGCTTATTAAAAGACTAAAGTAATATTTTCACAAACAATGGTGCATGGTAACTGCTATTGCATCACGCATTAAGAGACTGAACGAGATGTTATTATATGTCATGGTACAGGGGTCAACAGCCTTTTTATAGCACAATTAGTTCCTGCCAAACCAGGAAGAGGCACTCTCACATCTTTCAGTCCTGGAGCCAGATATCTCTCACCATAGGGTAGGGGTTATTTTCTGTAATGGGAACAGCATATCTTTCCAATAAAGGCAAAATACTGCAGATGTTGGTAATCTGAAACAAACACAGAGAATGCTGGAGGAACTTAGTCTCTCAACTGTGTTGAGAGAAACAGAGTTAAAATTTTGAATCTGGTATGGCTGCTTTTCGGAAATAAAGATAATATCTACGTAATTCTGTCCGGGTGAGGACACTGAGTAAAGATCCAAGGGGTGTTTAATGCTGGAATATTCAGCAGGATAACAACCGAAGATTTATTGGTGATACAAATCAACATTAAAAGGGGGTCTCCTCCCAAATGTGGCTACTGGTCATCTCTACAACAGGCCTACAATCAGCTCTGTGGGTCGAGTGGGTGAGTATACGTTCCACGCAAATTATTCTGGGGTTAGTTAATGGAGCAGTCAAATCATGGAGAGATTTTAACTGTGGTAAATTGTCTAAGTTTTGGTCAAGTTCGTAGAGGTGTTTTGTGTTATGGAATTTATACAAAATTCCAGAAGAGTCACAGGAAAATTTGGTTCGGGGAGGAAATCTTGTAAGTTCCAAAAACCAAACAGATGTGAAGTTGGGCCAATCTCTGCGTCATATGCATTTTGTTTTGTAATTCCTAAAGTCCAAGAATAATTGTAAGAGAGAACAGGAGCGAAAACTACATAAGCGTGCAGACTCCGTCTTTACTCTTCAGAAAGAATATCAAGGTATTTATAGAATATCATGATGTTTTGAATATCTCAGAACATTTCACAGCCACTAAATCATTTTTAAAGATCAAGTACCATTCATGTATAGAGAAGTACAACAGCCAATTGTATACAATAAGCTCCTATAAACAGAAAAGGAAGTAAGTGACCAGTGCTCACTGCTGATGCTTGGAATATTATCATGAGTTCCTTTATAACCATTTGAGAAGATAGGTCAACAGGATCTTGAACTAATATACAATACAAAAAGTGGGTATCTTGCCACCCCACCCTCCCTTCAATAAAGTAGACATTGCTTAATTTTGCTGGGAAATACCGGTCTAGGCATATACTAGACACTTGTGTACAAATTGATTAGGAATGCTAAAAGCCATGATCAGCCCTAGACACAGTCATTTTCTGATAGAGTCAGAAGTCACATAACACCAGGTTATAGTCCAACAGGTTTATTTGAAATCACAAGCTTTCGGAGTGCAGTCCAGTCCAACACCGGCACCTCCACACTTTCCTATAGATATAAGGATTAGGATTGCTGGTTGACTCGCTGCTTTTTGTGACTTTACACAGGAAATACTAATGCTTCCGGTGGGATCAAAATACAAAAGTGATTTGATCCCCTGCTTCTGACTGTTGAACTCTATCCCACTAATCACGTTTATGATGTAGAGATATCTATAATATGTATGAAACAGAATCTGAAATGATTCAAACTATGAATAAAAATCTTAAAATAAAAAAGAGCACAATGGATTATTTTCTGTGAGTGCATTAATGCTGAAATATCTCCCACAAAGTTCAGAAGACTGTGGAATATTTTAAATTGCAGGAAAAGTACCATGAGCAGATTAGAACTGCATTGTCAATAGAGTGATTAGGACACTCATAGCTACTACGAATGTATGGATTTGGATTGCATGATTTATAATCCCCTGTCACCAGCACATATATCACATTTTCCCAGCTGAGGACGTGTCACTGGACATGAAACTTTAACTCTGTTTTCTCCCCACAAATGCTGACACACCTGCTGAGTTTCTCCAGCAACTTCTGTTTCAGTTTCAGATCTTTAGCATCTGTGGTTTGTTGTTTTATATTAGATTTTCTTTTAAAAAAAAACTTACTTATTTAAATGAATTTAAGTACCCCAGTTAATGTGCTGGGATTTGAACTCATGGTATTGAATCTTTAGCCCAGGTCTCTGGATTTACTAGTCTAATAACATAACTGCAAGACTATTGTATTTATTAAATTCATTCACAGGATGTATTGTCACTGGGCCAGCATTTATTGACCATCCCGATATTTTATGATCACCATTAACCTAAAGTTTAATTGCAAATGTTTTGCAATCCTAGTTTTGTTTGGGGAAAATGATGAATAAGACAAAAACATTTTATTGAGCTATGGAAACAAGTTGCTGGTACATTCATCAGATTCTACAAGCACGAACAAGCAAATGCAGAGCTGTAATAACATAAAAACAAAGTACAGAGGATGCTCGGGATCTCAGATAAAATCAGAAAGTACTGGGGAAACTCAGCAGATCTGGCAGCACGTGTGGAGAGAAAAACAGTTAATATTTCAACTCCAGTACGGCTCTTCTTTAAAGAACATTAGTATTGGATACAAAACATGAGTTGTGTTTTTCTCTCTCCTCCAATGCTGCACTATAGGCTGTCGTAAGCAGTTCTCATAAATTGCAAAGGAATGGTGAAATCAACAAAATGCTGCATTTCATTTGCTCAAACAAAAACAGCTTGAGTCTACTGTAGGAAACCGACTTAATGCAAAGTAAAGATTTACACCATACAATTGGGAACAGAACACCTGTTCTAGCGACACACATAGTTAGTAGTTTATACATATTTTACATTTATCCGATGGGTCAGCTTATGAAACCACTGTAACTTTGCTTCTGGGGTTAATGTACTGCAAGGAAGAATGCTTAGCTCAATCACCAACACCTCATTCATTTTGTTTTAAAGATGTAATTAATCTCCTTGTGCACTTGGAAGAATAGAATCAGCTTACACAGGTTTATATGGGGCTGCAACGTCTCATTCCTTTCATAAATCTCACTCCAAAGATTTCTTGGTATTGACAATTGTAGGAGAAAATGAGCTTGAAATTGAACAAGGAACAGAGGTTGTAGCCACAGATATTGGTTTTGCCAAGTTTTTAACCAATTTTTCGGGTCTATTCATCCAGACTTTGTTCCTTGTAAGCATTCAGTAATGAATTCTCTTCCTTAGATTTAGGGGTGAGGTTGGCGCTCTGGTTTGTAACATGGGGCTTTGTATCACCAGTGATGCTGGGTCGACAGTAGCTCTTAGGTGAAATAATGGGAAGCTCCTGGTAACCTCTAGTGAGATCCTCATGGCACACTCTGGCTGACAAAGTACTAGCATTGACATGCTGAAAGTGTGCAGAGTGGATAGATCGCGATACCAATCAGCATCTGAGGCTGAAGTACAAGAAAACTTCAGCACATCTGGCAGCATTCATGGAAAGGTTATGTTAATGCTTTGAGCTGAATGTGATTATTCTTCAGAGCTGAAGGTAAAGTCTAAGAATAAAGGATTGAGATGAGGAAGAATTTCTTCACTCAGCGCATTGTAAACGTGTGGAATTCTCTCCCACAGAAAGCTGTTGGGGCCATTTCGTTAGATATATTCAAAATGAAGCTACGTGGCCCTTGTGCTAAAGGGATCTAGGAGGATGGAGGGAAAGCGGGAATGAGACACTGAAATTGCATGATCAACCAAGGAGGTGCAGGTTTGAAGGGCCGAATGGCCTACTCCTGCATCTATTTTTTATGTTTCTATGAAATAGAAATGTGATGGTTTATACACTGTTGAAAGGAGATGGAGTCGTGGTGAGGTGGGTATAACAAAACGATTAGGTGTAGACTAGAATCATGAAATCCCTACAGTATTGAAGCAGGCAATTCGGCCCATTGATTCTACGCTGAACCTCTGAATAGCAGCCTACCCAGACTCAACTCCCTACACTATCCCTGTAACCCTGCATTTCCCATGGCTAATTCACCTAGCCTGCACATCCCTGGACAATATGGGCAATTTAGCATGGCCAATCCACCTAACTTGCACATCTTTGGACTGTGGGAGGAAACCGGAGCACCCAGGGGAAGCCCACACAGACACGGGGAGAACACGCAAACTCCACACAGGCAGTCACCCGAAGGTGGAATCGAACCTAATTCCCTGAAACTGTGAGGGGCAGTGCTAACTGTTGAACCTTTGTGCTGCTCCAAGAGAGCAAAGACAAAGATATCATGGTACAAAATCTAAAAGGAGTGATTAAGGTAGTGGTAAAGAAACAAAACATTTGTCCAGTGTAAGTGTTATTGGCAGAATATCAATAGCTTCCAGGACTGGTTTATCATGTTATTGCCAATTTGGGCTTTGTAGGTTGAGCCAAAACTCCCTTATAATCACCCCTTGTTAAACATGAGAACTCTCCATCCATCACTGGTGGTTTTTAAAGAAGAACCAACCAACTTCCAGGTGAGGTACTTTTGACTTACTTTTGCTGGTGCTGACTTTGTGAATTATTGTGCCATTTTATTGGTGGGCAGTGTTGGCTTACTAATGTGCAGGATTTTGAAGACAGTGATGCTGGATCATGGCATGAAGGTCAGAATGATATTGTGCCCAGTCAAGACAAAGTCTGCCTCTCTAATGGGGTCTACAGTTGCGTGACGCGGAAATGGATCTCAGACAGCAAAAAGGAGAGACTATGTGCAGTGGGAGGAGAAGAAGGTTGGCTCTGCATTGAAGGTCTTTGCCATGAAGGTCTTTAAAGTGCACTTCCCCAACATCCTAAGGAACTTGAATTTCAGCAGGGAGGTGATCACTGAACTTGTCGGCAAGCCTGCATCTCGATGGCTGGGTGAGGATGATGATGCCAATGGCTGTCAAAGTCAACATCATCCTAAATTTCTGCTTTAGTATATCCGCCTAGGCAGAAGTAGGTGGCAACAACAACTCCATCTTCTGTAGATGTGCTTCTGCTTCCTTCCAAGTCCGTCAGACATTCTGAAGCACATTCTTTGCAATGAGTTTAGCCTAAGTCTTTTACAAGGCAGTAACGTGGTATAATTGTTAGTCATGCACACGGCTGCATTCCCTGTTAACAAAGCAGCCAGTCAGCTGCGAGTCAAACACAAGGCTGTGTATTGAGCCATTAAATTTCGGAGGCCGCATGATATTTCTGTGCCACCTTCCTCAAAAAGACCGTGCATCACAACTCCCGAGCCCATTAACAGATCTTGGCAAATCTCTCCCCTTTGGTCTTAACCGAGAGCGATGACTGGAAAAAACAAAAGATATGGCTGCCTGGTTGCATGGTTACCAGACCTGAATGAGGCACTGTTCTTTTGGGAGTACCTGTAAAGTGCTATCAATATTGAGGCAGGACTATCCAACAGCTGAGTGGTAAAATAAATCCAGCCTAAAAGCTACAGACTTTATCAACTCAGCACAGAGATGAGGCCACTCACACACAAATTCTGTTAGCCTCTAGATATCAATTCCCCCAAAAAACAATAACTGTTTCATTGTGTACCACTACTCCATATTCCTGTACCAGTGAGAGCTGCATTCCTTAATTTTTCAAGTGAAATGTGGAAGAAAATTTCACTGCAGGCTTGTCACCATCTTCATGTTCTGTTGTACTAAACTTACGTTCACTGCAGGCAGCCCTTATTGAATTAACATTATTTGCATCTCCCCAACAGAGCAGAGAGAGCAGCTCTTACAATATAATGAGAAAAACCTTCTCAATATGACGGTCAACCACTTAGAATTTCCAAAGAGCTGCAGTGATAAAGGCTTGTCCAAAGGGACATGGTATGCTTGTTTTAAAGGTATTAATCTGAACAAGAGATAACAATTTGAATAAAGTTTGTTCTAAGATATATTAATAAATATTATTGTTGACCTTTGCTTGAAAATATTATCCGTCTCTGGAGTAGATGTTCCATCCATTTAGCTGTTATATGATCATAAACTTTGTCATGGGTATTAACATTTACAGGGTTTCAAGCATAACTAATCATTTACCTCAGCACAAGCTTGAAAACATTGAACTCAGTATGATCAGGCATAATACGTAAAAGCCCCACTGCTGTTCAGTGCTCCTATAAATTACACTTATTATTGTTTTGGATTAGGCAAAAAAGATTAATTTGTAAGTCACCAGAGTATGCACAGCACATAATTTTCCCTCAGTGATAAAGCTCAATAAACTAACACAGTTGCTTTACGTATTTCAATTTAAATAAAAGTAACTTTATAATTTGAATCCATAAAAAAGACTAATTTAACAGAGAAATACCAGTAAATCCAGACTTTGTGCAATGTAAAATGGAAATTGACCTGGTCTCTTGGGTCAAACATCATTTCCATTATGATATGGATTGACTGTTGCCCCACAGGTTAGTTCATGTGATATTTACCACAAAGACTGAGACAGATATCTTGAAATTTATTAACAACAACGTCTCTTTACACTGTTATGGTATTACAGGTTTAGGCATAGTCTGGGCTCAGAGCTTACTGATGTTACTTCACATTGCATATACATAACTGACTGAAAATGCTACATGTAATGATACAGAGAGGATGGCTGAAGCCTAAATGGGTAGGTACCTTTATACTGAAACATCATGTCATGGTGTATTGTAAACATCTTAGAGGTATATATACCTGATCTAGAATCTCTGCAATAAAACAACAGTAATAGTGATTCTGTATCCTATTTCATACCCAGCAAAAGATGGAAATAAACATGGGGAGAAATATGCAATAGGTTGCCAATGTGATATAATTTCTTGTATGGGAATGCCAATTTCCTGTGCTAAGTCAATAGCTACTCCTGAAGAAGGTTACTGCTCTTTAAGTAGTCACTTCCTGATCTAACTAGAAGAGTCTCTTGTAGTTAACAGGTCTATGCTGATGACATCTGTTATACCATCCAAGCCTCATCTTTCTGCACTGTGGAACAAACTCCTGTAAAGACCATATATTTTTATTTTCCTGTATTTTTTGATGGTGGAAATAGGAAAAGGACCATTTTAAAACAATAAGGATTATTATGCTTTTTAAAAGCAAGTTACGTGACACTCATGGTAAGTGATGTTTACAGAGCTGCTTTTCAAACAGCAGGGAAAGTTCTAATTGCATCAACAGATAGCTGATTAGTCTGTGGACTAGGGAGCAGTTATCAATGATAAAGGTCTTTTGCCTACCAATAGCGATGTGAACAGCTGCCAGGCAGCTGAAGAGCTGTGGGGTGAGCATGTTCAGATCAGAAGCCATTGAACTCTGGAAGAGAAGGAGCTGCTTTTTGCTTTGCAGTAATAAGCATCTCAAGCCTGAAGATTTGCCAATTCATTTCCCCATATTAGTTGTTGTGAACTGTGACCTCTAATTAATAAGACACCTTTACAAGTGTGAACCAGCCACCCCGTGCCTCCTGGAAACAAGTGAAAGTATCTGGAGAAGGAAGATCCAGAGGCAGCGTTCTGATCAGCAAACCTTGTGGACACCGACTAGTTAACTGCCTTCCCGGTCTCTCCCTCTACCCATATAACCCCATTTTGTTTTTGTGTCTGTCTGTTTGGATGTGTAGGAAGAAGGTTTTATAACTTGATGAAAACTTTAACTAGTATAGTTAAATGTCCACAGTTCATAATTGTTTATCTGTTTCAGTTTAGCTAGAATTTATTTATTTGTAAGAAAGTATTGATTTTTCTTAATTCCAGAAACAGTTGCCAGCAATTATTCCCGCACCTTTTTCCACAAGGTACCATGTACTAAAGGTTTACCCTCACAATGTGGATTCTTGTGCTGTAAAGGCAGGAATAACATGGCATTGAAGGCCAATGCACTGTCATGCCAGCTGTTAACTGCTTGATTAGAAGTTTCTCTGATTGGCGTTAAGAAGGAAAGTGTCTCTGCGTGAAAAACATGTCTTTTAGGTAGACTTTTACTGATGCTTCCAGGTAATATTACTGTGTAGGCTGTGTGTAGTGATCCATGAATATAATAACTGATGCTATTCACATATGCACCCATTAGCATCCTTGATAAGTTCTTTCATAAATAGATGTGATTCAAAGTAAATTAGAGGTAACAGATATTTATGAGAATCTCCCTCGCAATCCAGTCAGGTGGGCAGCTGCGTTGATCCTTTTTTGTGGGTATATTGATGCCTCTGTGCAGTAACTTCAAAGACCACATATTCAGCCTTTGTGATGAGGTTACAGGATCTCCAGGCTCTTTTTTTTTAAGATTCAGTGATGCATGTAACGAGTGTAGTTTACCTGTGCAAGCCTGTGATGCATATAAAGTGTTTCATCCTGCGCAAAGTAGCTAGGAGATGGGACATTTGCGTGCAGAATGGGTATCCTGTTCACTTTTGCAGGATGCGTGATACACATACAATTTGTTCCAGTTTACCAGCACATGCCTGGCAAAGCTTAGCACTTCATCATTGTTCTGTGAAAAGAGCCTCTGGTAGAAAGGTAGCTTAGGGTCCAGCACAATTTGAATCTCAAAACAGACATGTTTAAGTTTCATTATGGTTTTTGTACAGACATGGTTTCCAGTCAAGCATGAGGACTTTGCCATCTCAGCAAACTTTGAGATGAATTTTCCTTGATAATTGACCTTTGGCTGAGGATAGAGATCAGTTCTAAACCATCTCTATTTTGTGAGAGTCTGCACCAGCTCCCCCTACAAATTCCAGGTAGGTCACCTGTTCTTCCGACAGCTGAGCTTATTGTGGATTAACTTTCAGACTTGATCGTGTCAGGAACATTTGCACCTTGTCCAATTAAAAATAATTTCCTCACAGAATCATTTGTCCCAAGTATGCAATCATTTACTGTAACATATACTCGGGTCTGGGGAAATGGTTCCGAATTGCTGTCTTTTGCTTGTGAAATATTGTGGGAGCATTGGGAAACCCTTGTGTGGTAAACATGCTTTTATTGGTCAGTGCATTGAATATAGGAGTTGGGAGGTCACGTTGCGGCTGTACGGGACATTGGTTAGGCCACTTTTGGAACATGACGTACAATTCTGGTCTCCCTGCAGTAGGAAGGATGTTGTGAAACTTGAAAGGGTTCAGAAAAGATTTACAAAGATGTTGACATGGTTGGATGGTTTTAGCTATAAGGAGAGGCTCAACAGGCTGGGGCTATTTTCTATGGAACATTGGAGACCGAGAGGTGACTTTACAGAGGTGTATAAAATCATGGGGGGCATGGAGACGGTGAATAATCAAGGTCTTTTTCCCAGGGTGGGAGAGTTCAAAACTAGAGGGCATAGGTTTAAGGCGAGGGGGGGAAGATTTAAAAGGGGCCTACAGATAAAGTTTTTCATGCAGAGGGTGGTGCGTGTATGGAATGAACTGGCAGAGGAAGTGGTGGAGGCTGGTACAATTACAACATTTAAAAGGCATCTGGATGGTTATGTGAATAGGAAGGGTTTAGTGGGAGATGGGCCAAAAGCTAGCAAATGGGACTAGATTAACCAAGGATACCTGGTCGGCATGGACAAGTTGGGCAGAAGGATCTGTTTCCACGCTGTACATCTCTATGACTCTCTGTTCTGTAATAACGCTGATTTTTAAAAGTGAAACGAAGTTCATACTTATTTTCCTGCCTGACAGGAATTGTCTAAATCTGTGAGAAACCTCTATTATGATGAAGTACTTAGCACTGATTGTGATTTCTTCACATAAGGATGCGTTAATCTCACACCACAGGAGAACAAGGTTTCATAATTCAATTTTCAATAGTGGATAGCAAACCTCCAATTACCATCAGTGAATCAGTGAATTTGTCTTGAAGGTGCCTTGCCTCACAACAGCTTGTTAAAGAGGAAAAACTAAAAGAACTGTGGATACTGGAAATCAGAAACAAAAACAGAAATTGCTGGAAAATCTCAGCAGGTCTGCCAGCACCTGTGGGGAAAAATCAGAGTTAGCGTTTTGGGTTCAGTGATCCTTCTTCAGAACAGCCAAGATTTTCCAGCAATTTATTGTCATTGTTTTTGTTAATGAGAAATTGTATTTTTCTCAAATGTGCAGGTCACTTTATTCACTATCAAATATTACTTAACAAAGGAATGAGGAGATCTGTTGATGATCTCCAAATGCCTGCAATCATGCTCACTAGGAAAGATAGAAAGGAATTTCAAAATTAGCCACTCCATCTAAACATCTTTGTGTTTGGGAGGATGGTATGCACAAGCTTTGTTCTTTGCAAAAATGGAATGATGGCACTTTCCTGCACTGTTTCACAGACAATTGATGCTATAGTACACAAGTGTGGTGGCACAGTGGTTAGCACTGCTGCCTCACAGCAGCAGGGACCTGGGTTCAATTCCACTCTTGGCTGACTGTCTGTGTGGAGTTTGCACAGTCTCCCTGTCTGTGTGGGTTTCCTTCCACAGTCCAAAGATGTGCAGGTTAGGTGGATTGGCCATGCTAAATTGCTCATAGTGTTCAGGGATGTGTAGATTAGGTGGGTTATAAGGGGATGGGGTTGGTGTGGACTTGTTGGGCTGAAGGGCCTGCTTCCACACAGTGGGGATTCTATGATTCAAGTGCATCCCATTATTCTAGCATTTTTGTTACTCCCATCTCCTTCTGCGAATTCATATGTAGTAAAGCCCTGTCAGCTGCCTCTTTGCCGTTTGTGAATTTGTTTAACCACACCAAAACATTATGTTCACCATTTTGCCCATCGTCGGTCCAATGTTTGATTGCCAGCGTTTTCAGAGAAAAGAATAGAAGAAAACTCGAAGAAAATGTGAAAATTTTAAAAAAATGTGATTAAACAAATGTAAAAAGAAAGCCTAAGGTACAGAAGATGCCCATGTCATACAGTATAGTATTTTCTGAACTGATTTGTGCATACCATGCATGCATCATGTAATATGTTCCCTACTGGAATATTGACATGCACGTTCATTACTGTTGCTATCATCTCATCCTGCTGGAGTGTCTTATGGTTAGGGAAAGTGTGACAAGTTTTAAGTATCTATTATTTTGTTAAATTTTTTTTCCAGTAGGACATTTTCGAATGAACCTATTCGGTAAGGTTATTACACACCACTGCAACAGAAAAGAATTGAAGCCAAGTCTCCTAGTCCATACGTAAGGACACTGCCTTAGGTGGACATTCTGTGTGCATTAAAAAAGATTGTTCTCATTGTCTTTTATCTTCTCCTGCACAGTGTATCAAATATTCAAATGGTTGGAACTTATCCAATTAATTTTGTCACATGACAGTTGCCTGCTGAGACATCTGATATAGATCATACCATCCATTACAAAGCATATCACATGAATCTCCAAGGCTTTGTTTGATTTCATTAATTGGTTCATTCCAATATATATTCCTAATCCCAAGAGCGTGCAATATCTTGCTTATAATTTTTCCAGATATTTGTAAGTTTTAGATATCAGGTTCTGTGCTTTTCCTATTACAGGTAGTTAAAAGAATCTTTTAAATCCTGATCTTCTGACACAGAGTAAGATCACCTATAATCTCCCGACTTTCCATTCACCTCAAAAGGATCACCTCATTTTTGATTATTCTTTATACCCTAACTCAAGCCCATGTGAAGGCTCAGGAAAGAGGAGTGTGTGTTGCACCTCACTTACCATTCCACCCTGCATACTCTGGTAGGCGTTTGTGACAAAGCTGCGATGGGAGTGGATGCAGATTTGGAGGACAGTTGGGGGGAATAATTAGCATCGGGGCCACTGGAGGAGTCAGAGAATTGATGTAAGCAAGTGCTACGTAGGCAGGCACAGCTGAGGTATCATAAACCACCACTGGAGCAGCTGCACGATCTACACAAGTACCAGGAGTGTCTAACATAGACACCAGATTTGTCACTTCCTTCATTATCCCATCCTAACAGAGATGAAACTGGCTATTCCAAATCTGGTGTATCTTCATCAGTAAGATTCTAATTCCAGGTATGGAGCCAAATCCATAATGGGTTCTCCCTGTGAACAAAGCACTTTTCAACTGTTCTTCTGAATTATATGCTTTGAGATCACAAAATGAGTGAACTGTCCTTGCCTTTTGTTCACTAATATGTTCCCTATGGAACATCCTGACGTTCAGACATGAAGGTATCATTTTCTCATTTACATTCACCAAGAATTTGTTTGTATTGTTCCATAGCATTGCACCAGTGTAACTCTTCTGACATAACATAAGGATGGTGCCATCAGTATCTCTCCCAAGACCATGGATCCAGAGGTACAGGTCAATGATTTCTTTCCCATGGAGTTCCTCTTTCTCTTTCTTAACTGCTTCAACTCAAGGCTGCCTTGATCCTCATCCTGGATACTTTGCCACCTCATTGCTCAGAATTAATATGCACTATACACCAGAAGTCTGGACTTTTTGCTGGCTTCCTCACCTTGCTGTCTACTTAATCATCCATAAAGCCAGCTTTCCCTCCCCAAACATTTATTCTGTAATAAAGGCAAAATACTGCAGATGCTGGAATCTGAAACAAACACTGAGAATGTTGGAAAAGTTCAGCAGCTCTGGCAGCTTCTGTGAAGAATCTCACTGCTATCGGAAAGATGTTTTTAAACTTGAAAGGGTTCAGAAAAAATTTACAAGGATGTTGCTAGGGTTGGAGGGTTTGAGCTATAGGGAGAAGCTGAATAGGCTGGCACTATTTACCCTGGAGCGTCGGAGGCTGAGGTTTATAAAATTATGAGGGGCATGGAGAGAGTGAATAGCCAAAGTCTTTTTCCCAGAGTAGGGGAGTCCAAAACTAGAGGTTTAAGGTGAGAGGGGAAAGATATAAAAGGGACCTAAGGGGCAACTTTTTCACAGAGAGGATGGTGCATGTATGGAATGAGCTGCTAGAGGAAGTGGTGGAGTTTGGTACAATTACAACATTTAAGAGGCATTTGGATGGGTACTTGAATAGGAAGGGTTTAGAGGGATATGGTCCAAACGCTGGCAAATGGGACTAGATTTATTCAGGATATTTTGTCAGCAAGGATGAGTTGGACTGAAGGGTCTGTTTCTGTGCTGTACAACTCTATAAGAAACAGAGTGGACATTTTAAATCTGGTAGAACTCTTACCTAGAACTTGTTCTCTAATGTTTGGAGTTCTTCAACAGGCTAATTTTTCTGTGCATTGTAAGATTGTATTCTTCATACATTCTTGCATACTACCTCTGTTTCCCATAAATGAATCACCCAGCCCTACATTGGCTTTTGCCATCGTAATCACTCAGCTAATACCTTTAGTCTATGATTCTTGGTGAGTGCCAATTTTTGTCAGTTTTAATGAGTATTAAATTGTTTAGAGCAAAAGAGACTCAGCCATCAGTTGAAATACAAGACACTGAAATTGTAAATAACATTGGTTTATTTGTTTTATTAAATGGGTAAAAGTTTGTACATGTCAAAATGTGACTTTTACAATTTCAATTGGATGATCAGATCCTCAAGTCTACACACTAACAGTGATTCTGCAAAACCCTGTCTGCGGGAACACTCAGCAGCAATCACAATTTGAATCATCCCACTCTCACATTGCAGTATGCACAAAGGAAGGATGTCAAAAGCTCCTTTTTCAACCCTTCCACTGGCATTACCTCATCTTGCTATTTCAGAATGCACCAATAGAGGCCAGTGAGTCAGGCTCTTTGATTACGACACATCGGCCCATGTGACAGTCCCAATCATTAAGTAGAGTCGGTGGTTAAAGTCAAAGTTGAGGTCGACACAGTCTTTTTAAAGAATAATTGATGTTTTGACTGGGTGGAGAGGTGAAAACAAGCGTTATATCATTCCCATCCTTCCTCTCACAATGTAAATAATGTTCAATAACAGCTACTTGCAGCAGAGTATGAGTTAGCATTAACCCAGAGCAATGCACAACACTGGTCTTTGTATCCCTTTGCAGCTACAGCTTGCGGTAATCATTTCTTCTGAAAACTTGTGAAGAAATTGCTGTCAGATGGTCTGTTGAGATGGATAGAATTTCCTATCAGGTTTCTTATTAACTGTGCTACCTCTGCTACAGAATCCCATTTAATTTTCCACAGAAGCTCTTTCAACTCAATCTCAAAAATATACGCAGGTAATTTGTGAAGGAAATCTGTTCCGAAATCATCCTCATTTTGTCAATACATAAAGATGTCCAATCTTTCCTCGAGTTTGTTCTTCTTATTGAGGACACACCTACCAAATTCCTTTCCATACTGCATTATTGTGCATTAAAGCATTTACTTAAACTGTTGAAGAGAGGAAGTCAGTAAAAGTTCAACCCATATTTTGAAGTGAACTGCTTTGTAGGATTCAATTTAAATTGGTTGGAGAAATCCCGCGTTATGAGTCAATGTTTTTTGAGTACAACTCCAGCTCTCACTTCATTTGACTTTGTTTTCATTCTGTTTCCTCCAGGCTTGTTTCTTGCTGTCAATTCTGTCAAAGCAAGAATTTCTAATTAAGAGAATTATGGAAAGACTCAGACCGGCTGCACATGGATTTCTGAAGTTCTAGCTGTCATATAGAGCTCTGGGTGATGAGGTACAAAGCTGCCAGTCAGCCTCCTTTCTAAAATCATGTTTAAATAACCTGTCAGGACATGACATGAAACAGCTTTGAGACAGGTGGGACCTAAACTAATGCAGAAATGGTATGGCGTAGGTTTGAAGCATATCATTTTTATTTGGAAACTTGGAGCTGAAAATGGACAAAGTATAGGTTTTAGATTTTAGTTTACTGGAGGTAACTTTGTGTTTAACAAAGATTGTCAGGATCCAAGTCTGTCACTTTTGACCCCATCAGGATCTCAAGCAAGCATGCCTGATTTGCCAAAGTCCACATGATATCTGTATGGGTGGAGTTTCATGCAACTTCAAGATTAACTCTTTCCGGAACTTAGACAATATACAGGAATGGAGAGGATGCATGGGAAGGCTACTGTAATTAGGGAGAAGACAGTCTCTTCAATCTTGCAAGCATGGGTGGAAGTGGCTCAGGAGGTCAGCAACAAACTTTTGATAAACAGCTTCCCTACTCAAAGACCTCGGTCTCCAGGGGTCAGGAAGGGTGAATGCATAAGGCCTAATGCCTGCTCCCAAATTTTGTTTTTCCCAGCATCATCCTGTGCAGAATCACTCAAAAGACACTTTTTGTAGATCTTTTCCTGCGGGCACCTCGCATCCCCAGGGGAACAGCCAACATTCACACTCAGGTAACAAAAAGCAAAGAACTGCAGATGCTGGAAATCTAAAACAAAAGACAGAATTTGCTGGAGAAATTCTGAAGAAGGGTCGCTGGACCCAAAACATTGACTCTGCTTTCTCTTCACAGATGCTGCGAGTCCTGCTGAGTTTATCCAGTAATTTGTGTTTTGATTTACACCTCACAGCTCCATGTGTACAGTTAACACACACACTCACAATTCAGCCTTTGACTGTCTCAGAACAATGCCTCACAAACACCTGTAGGTTTCTGGTTTACAAACGGTGATTTGCTGATCTTAGTTGGTTCAAATCACCACATCCCATGCTCTCCCCACCCCGATCCCTGGTTCTAAACACTGGACTTACTTTGGGAATTTGGAATGGAGAAGGCAATGGATAGGTGTTTCAGGGCAAAAGAATCTCTGTGTTTATTTGAATACAAAAAATATAAGAAGAATACAAGAAATACAGGCAAAAAGCACTGAACAGTAAAATTAACACTATCAGTTATACAGAAGACACAGTAATGAAATACACTGTTAAGTTAAACACAAGTTAAACACTATTAGAAGCTAAACAGTAATTTTAATCACAGAAATCAATCAGGCTTCCTACCTCTGGGGTCCCTGTAATGTCACCGCCCACCTTTCCGTCCCTGTTACCTAGGTTGGAAACTTTGGGCCTCAGCGCTTTAAACTCACCGCTAAGGAAAATGTGATTTTGAAGTACAGTTGGCTGTTGAGGTCCTTGCCGTCGGTTCTCTTGGTTTGGAACAAGTCCATGCCTGGAAGCTCTTGTTCGGATAGTGCTTGGTTGGCATCCCCCTCTCGGATGTCCTTTGTTGCAATGGTGCCCTTGGTTTGTCTTCCCAATTTCAGCTTCTCTGTTCAGCCTCTTTAGTTCCTTAGCTGCTTATTGGGGCCCGCAGCCTGTGGAGAACCTGTTTGTTAATGAAAAGGCTCACCCTCAGGTCCGATCAGGGTTAGCAGTTATATGCTCTGTATACCCAGTTATTTCCCCTCAAATCTGTGTTGCCATCGTGTTACTGGTGGTCTCTTTGAAGTCAGTTGACTTCCCAATAGTTAACAATACGTGTGAATGTATTTTGACTGAAGTTGAAAGTTTGGCATCTGTGCAGGTCCCCATGCTGTCAGTGCTGGGTGAACTGAGGTGTAAAAGCTAGTTCTGGGACAGAGTGTTGGGTTTGGTTAATTAAAATCTGAAAGGACTGCGGATGCTGTGAATCAGAAGGGGCAACGGACCCGAAACGTTAATTCTGCTTCTTTTCTTCACAGATTCTGCCAGACTTGCTGAGCTTTTCCAGCAACTTCTGTTTTTCTTAGGTTTGGTTGATGTTCTTTCAGAGCGGAGGTGTAAATTGGAATTCCATGCTGAGCAATAGACCCAGACAACACTCTCCATTCTGTTGGCTCTGATGTATATTTGTTGCAGACTGAGCTCAGGAATCTGTCCAGTCTTTTAGATGTTAGAAAAGTCCAGGGTCTTGTGCAGTATTTTAGATGATGGGGATTTTGTCCAATCCTACACCCCCTCTGCAAATAACAAGGTGAGAGCTGGATGAACATAGCAGGCCAAGCAGCATCATAGGAGCAGGAAAGCTTGACGTTTCGGGCCTAGACCCTTCTTCAGAAATGTGGGAGGGGAAGGGGGTTCTGAAATAAATAGGGAGAGAGGGGGAGGTGGATAGAAGATGGATTGAGAAGAAGATAAGTGGAGAGGAGACAGACAGGTCAAAGGGCCAGGGAAGGAGCCAGTAAAGGTGATTGTAGATGGGGCGTTAGGGAGCGGATAGGTCAGTCCAGGGAGGACGGACAGGTCAAGGGGGCGGGATGAGGCTAGTAGGTAGGAGATGAGGATGGGGCTTGAGGTGGGAGAGGGGATAGGTGGGAGGAAGGATAGGTTAGTGAGGCGGGGACGAGCTGGGCTGGTTTTGGGATGTGGTTGGGGGAGGGGAGATTTTGAAGCTTGTGAAGTCCACATTGATACCATTGGGCTGCAGGGTTCCCAAGCGGAATATGAGGTGCTGTTCCTGCAACCTTCGGGTAGCATCATTGTGGGAGGCCCAAGATGGACATGTCGTCTGAGGAATGGGAGGGGGAGTTGAAATGGTTCGCGACTGAGAGGTGCAGTTGTTCAGTGCGAACCGAGCGTCGGTGTTCCGCAAAACAGTCTGCAGTTCCTACTATCTCTGAAACATCCTCCACAAATGTTGTCTTCCCCACGTGTGTACTGCTCCAATAAATAGTCAGTACATAGTAAAACAACTACTGAGTTGTCCTATTTTTGACAATGGGGAAGAGATAGAATAAGATATTGCAATCTGATCAAAGTTTATATAGTTTGGCTCAGAACTGGCAGCAAAACTGGTAGATGGGAAAGGATTACAAGGATGTTACCCAACTGTGAGCTTCAGTAGATTCCAACACTAGGATAATCTTGAAATCCTATTGAGAAAACATTCAACTCCTGGAGATGTTTCAAAAGGTTAGGACAGTTCTCCTTAGAGAAAAAAATTTGATCTAACAGAATTAGTTAACTTCATGAGAGGTCTGGAGAGACTAAATGGAGAGAAACCTCTGATGGAAGGATCAGGACAAGAATTGGGACAGACCCCCTATCTCATAGAAATTAAACAGCTATTGACTGTATTACAAAAGCCTTAGACACTAAAGATCAAATATTTCTGAAGACTTACAATAATTCACAAATGAAGCAGAGGCAACATGAGAAAAAGCTTTCTCACACGACTATTGATTACAGTTTGAAATGCCCTGCCTGAGAGCGATGGAAGTGTTCAACTGAAGCATTCAAACAACTCTTTCTTGGGAAGGAGCAGGGTTATGGGGAAAAGCCAGGAGAATGGCATTAAGGAAAGTGCTCAGAGAGCCACTGCAGTAGCAATTGGCTGTACAGCTTCCTTCTGTGCTGTAATAAACCTATAGTTCCATGTGACAAATGAGAGTTGGAGTTTCATCAGCAAGCCATGAAAACACTCAAAGGCTTTTTCAGTCAATAAAACTATTGAGTTTCTAGAGTTGAGAAATGCTTTCGAAAAGCTTAAAGTTGAGCCTCAAGAGGAACTCAACCAGATGAAAGACAACATTTCAGTTCATCATTTTCCTCTTCAAGGAATTTCAATAGTTTGATTGCCAAAGGATTATCTCTTCATTCAGTTTTTTCTTCCCTGATTGATTTTCACTACCATAAGGCCCATGAACCATTAGCGCAGAGGAGTTGTTATCTCTCTCCATCCGTGGGCTGACTTTCCAACACATGATTATGGGGCACATACACTGTATGTGACCTCGAAGAGAACTGAGAACAACATTTTAAATTAATGCCTCAGGCTTGTGTAGTGGTGGTTGAGAGTGTGCAGGAATTAGGCATGGAAGTGGAAGTAAAGAGTTGAATGGTGTCAGACAACCTGAATAAAACTGTTCCTTCTGTGGTTCTTCTCGAGTTCAAGGATAAGCAATAGTGTGACACTTAGTTTCAGTAGCTATTAATAGAAAACATTGTTTACATTGTTCATGACTTTCTCTGTTTTGATGTATCTTAGTGTTTTTGATGCCAATTCTAACTGAACTTGTTTGATTGGGGAAAGGAGAGTATCGATTTGTCACATCATCACATGCCTCTGTGCTATGTTTACCAAAAGTGTATGGGAACTGACCACTTGGTTATCTATTTGAGAATCCTTAGTTAGCCTTGTCTTCCATGATTATTTCATTTTGGAACTTGGTTAAACTTCAACATAAACTTAAACTGCGTACTTACCTACACAATGGCGCGAGATTGTGTAATAGATTATCATTACAACGGATTAGAAAATAATACCAATTTGAAAAACAAATGAATATTTCAGCACACTTAAGTAGAAAAAAGCAGTAACTCAAAAATGGAGCAATTAAAAACCGAAAGAACTGCTGATGCCGTAAAAAAATGTTGCTGGAAAAGGTCAGCAGGTCTGGCAGCATCTGTGAACAAAAAAATCAGAGTTAACATTTCGGTTCCGGTGACCCTTCCTCAGAACAGCAATTATTTGGGCTTCCATCCACTCTAACAGTAAATTGTCAAATCGAGATGACAAAATGATGCTCAATAGAGGAGGTTGATAGGAATAAAAGATTTTGCAGATGGAAAACGATCTTGGTCTTGGTAGGAACCAAGATCTGGAAGAGAAGGACAGCGACCAGGGGACTGTTCTGTTCAGCATGTCGATTGTATCTAATTCATACATTTTTCAACATGTTGCTTTCTAACTCACAGCTAAATTTGTCATGTTAAAAAGTAAACACTGATCTGGAAGCTACCTTGGTTTGGAAATCCACAAAGTTGACAAATAGCTCCTCGACTAACTCCAAGAAAAGCAAATACTCCAGGAATTCTTTCAAAAAGTGCATTGCTATCCCTCCCCAAATGGGTCGATTGATCAAGGTGTCTTGCAATTGAGCATTTGTAAATAAGTTAAAGCCCAAAATAATGGTAAATTGTTTTCACTGGCTGATAAAACAAAAACGATGACACAACTCTGAAATAATGTCATAAAAAAATTAAAGGGAGGGGTTTAGAGTAACATCCTTTTTATGGGGATGTTTAGATTGTTAAGAAGAAAGATGATAACTTGTATTAATACAGCGCTGTTCATGACCACATGATATTCAAAGCACCTCTACAGACAATGAAGCACTTTTAAGATGCATCCAGAGTTGTGACGTAGGAAATACATGATAACCATATATAAATAAAATAGGCAGACAATTTGCACACAGCAAACTATCACAGACAACCATTCAATGCCTCGAGGATTTGTTTTTGTGAAGTATTATCCAAGATACCCAGGCCAACTCCCTTGTGCTTCTCCAAAACAAGCCCTAGAACCCTTTATGTTTACCTAAGAGGTCAGGGAGGGCCATAGTTTAACATCAGTTCTCCCTCAGAAACTTCAGCCTTGATTTTTATGCTCCATGCTGGATGGGGACTGAAACTGGGAACCTTTGACTTAGAGGCAGGATAGTTGCCAACTGAGTCACATCAAACACTAAATATAAAGTAATATTTATAATGTTAAATGATAGGGAATTAGACATGAAAATGAGAAACATTAAGGTTATAGGTGCAATCCGGTGAGTGGGATTACTTTAGATTACCCACAAGGGTAAAACAACAGGGCAGACTGCTAAATCAAATGGTTGTAGTCCATGATGTGGCATCCTATGATTCAAAGGAATAAAAATACAGATATCAGAGCTTCAAACAACATATTGCTACTCTTTATTGTGCTGCAGCCGTTACTGTGGTAAACAAAGAATGCCTATGCATGCATCTTCATTAATATTCCTGATAAGCGAAAGAGGTATGATGCCAAAACGGTTATTCCATTACTAGGAATGCTGTGTATAAGAATATGTCAGACATGGATAGTATGAAATTCTAAATGTTACACTGGTATTTAACTGTGACAATGATTTCTGAACCTCCTTTTATCTCAAATTTAATTAAATGATAGCTATAGGGTATTATGGCATCTGTCAGGTAAAAAAAGACTTGGTGCAAACATCTCATTCCACAGGGATTTGCATTCAATCAAATAGATAGCAAATTGAGTTTTCTCTGATAGTCTGGTTTCAGCAGATATCAATCAATTCTCCCTAGTCTCATGCGAAGGGCTGAAATGACAACGTAAGTGAATGGATAACCTTTTCATCTCAGTACGTTTGAGTAATTTGTCAATTCTTTACCCATCCAAGAATAGATGAAAACAATGATTTGGACCCGATTTCCTGATCTGCTACGGCATCCAAAACACAGAATGCCACTATCACAACATTTCAGCACTACAGAGTCAAATGAAAAAGTCAGAGACACACTGAAACCTTTGTGGATGGGGTCTTTTATGTGATAGAGTTGAAAGTGTATTGCTGAACTAGTTGATAAAACAGTAAATACCAGAGTCATTTCTGATGTAGAATTGGAGTGTAGAGATTAATCAACTTGCTGCATGAGTGTTGACCATTGAATGCAAATTAATCTCGAACAGAAGATGTGTTCACCACCAAACTTGCGCTGAAAATGTTAGCCGGTGATAGTACTAATCATTTCTCAATCAATGCCACGTCTATTCACACAAATGTTTGTTATAAAAGTTTTCTTCTGTATGACTGTCTCATAAATATGTATCTTGTTCTTAACAGTACCTCTCACAGCTAAGTTACAAGGCATGGTAACACAAGCTGAAGTGTTACTCAGACTATACTGTACATTGGCAGACACCATGGCTTGGATTTTCCCAATTATGTGGCGGTAAAATTAGAGGCCAGGAAAGAGTAAGGAAATGCATTCTGATTGCCAGGGAAGATTCTCAGGTCAGTCTCAGAAGTGGGCCACGCAGTGAACTCTGTGGAGATGGTAATTTTGTGGCAGCTGGAGAGATATCAAGTCCGAAGGCTCCCCTACACACCACGCCAATTGGAGTCGGGGGAATGGAATGAGAGTGCATAGGCAGGCTTTCTGCTCAAATACAGCTACCTCAAATATTTATCCTCCATTCTGCTGGGCTTTCCTGCTCTTCCTGCTTGAGTTTTTGGTTTATTTTTATGCGTCCGAAGGTGAATCTATTTTCAGTGCCCTCGCTTTCTCAGCAGCTTGCAATTCACTGTTTCATGATAATATTGTCTCAAGTTTAACAGTAAAGAGTTTTAACAAGTTCAAGGTCCACGGGAGTTAACTGGAAAAGGCTGGAATCATACCTGATACAATATTGTTGCCTGTGGGCTTCACTGCTGGAGTCCTTGAGGCATCAGTCTGAGTTTAAGCACTTCAGCAGTTTCAACAAACATTTTCATTCTATCACAAGATCAGGAGACTGGAATATAAGTGTTTGAAGGGGTTAATATTTGGAACAATGTAGGTAACGCTTAGAGAGAGAAGCATCATAACTTCAAAAGAGTTTGTCATGCTTCTGTAAGGCTGTAAAGTTCTCCTTGATATGTAAGAAATTGGTTATTATTCTTACCTATGAAAACTTGATAATGTCTCCTCGTTATGTGAACCAAACATATAGCAGAGTGAAATTGTTCAGAGGATTCATAGAATTCAGTTTCCTTCACAACCCCTTCAATAATGAAGCAGAATTTAGACAACAAATTTAGATGCATGCCATGTAATGTAAGCATCAGCTAATAACCATTCTCAATATCAAAGAACCAGTCATCTTTCGCAGACCTTCAATTGCAATAACTTTACTAATTTCTTCAGGTTCAACTTTTTAATGATCAACATTGTCCAGAATCATTGGTCTACCTACATCAACACCACAGTTACAAGGGTTGTTCTTAAACCTTCTTCTTAATGGGTGAAATTAGTTGTGTGATGGAATGCACACAAATTATGCGGGTGGTTATATATGCAACAGTTAAGCAGTTCAACCATCACAGAGAAAATAATTTTTTGTTAATAGACCTTTCCTTGTCCATAACTAGACAGACTATATACGGGAGAGTAGATGTGTCTCCATTTTAGAAAGAAACAAATGGTTATAGTTTGAGATATATTCCACATCAAACACAGCTGGTCAAAAATATCTCACTCCTTTATAGTCAGGCATGGGCATGTTAAAAGTTTTGGCAGATGGACTGTCAATCTGTTCGGTGAGGTCATGCATCTTCTCTCATGGGAGAGTCAATGGCCAGAGGGCATATTCTCAGAATAGGTGGGGCTGAGATGACTGAGATGAGGAGGAATTTCTTCTCTCAGAGGATTGTGAATCTGTCTAACTTCTTACTGCAGAAAGTTGTGGTGGCAGAATCCTTGAGTATATTTAAGGTTGAGATAGATTTTTGATCAGATGGGGAATTGGGGGTTATGGGAAATGACAGGAAAGTGGATGTGAGGAGTGTCGAATGAGCCACAATCCTATTGAATGGTGAAGTAGGCCCGAGGGACCAAATGGCCTACTGCTGTTCCTATATCTTATGGTCTTTCATCTGAGGTCAACATGTCCTGCAGTAGGACATGAACTTGGATGCTCTGGTATAGAGGGGCACTACCAACTCAGTCACAAGTAGGCCTCCCACTGCACTCAATATCTTCGCTCCTGCCTTTTGCAGAGGTTAATTAGCTCCACACTGTAAAAGCAACAGGATGCACTATTATAACTTACCACGTTTGCTTTGAAGATATTTCCCATCCCATCTCTTTCATCTCAAAGGATAAAGGCATCAACTTTACACAGACCCCAGTACTTTAACATCTGGACAAATAACATTCGATCCTGTAATTCATTGCCTAATCTAAACATCTGTAACTATCAGATCAAGAAATGCAGTAGTTCAAGAAAAGGACCATTATCAGAAGGCAGGTAATACAACCTGACAACATTGGCAAGCTTGCTATCCTGGCCACGACCTTCTGGTTGGCAAGGACACATGGGAAAACCACCACGTGTAATTTCTCCTCCAAGTTGCACACCATCCCAACTTGGAAATATATTGCCGTACATTCAGTATTCCTGGGTCAGAAACCTGGAACTCCCTCCGGAACAACATTGTGGGTCTACATACAGTGAATATATAGCTGTGATTCAACAAGGCAGCTCACCACCACTTTCCCAAGGGCAACTAGGGATAGGCAATAAACGTTAGCCAACTGCATCCCATGAATGGTTTAAAAAACCCACATGCACTTTCACCCTGTTCTTTCTTACTCATACAGATGAGGAAAAAGTCCCATCTCCTCATGTACAGACCACTGTGATCTCCCTGCTGCATCTTTGGATGGCAAGAAGATACTGATGTTGCCTGTTGCTGCCAGGAATAATCCACTGTGTTGAACATTCAGGCAAAGGCCATCTTCATGGTCCCCGGGACAACTGTTGCTATCCTTCTTTGAGGAGCCAGTATAGTATGAAGGAAGGGCCACAACTTAGTCTCAAGCATTGCTCCTGTTTCATTCCTGGATGTGTGCTGCTGCTGGAGCACTTTTTGAGAATGGGCCCTTTTGTCAAGAGCTGCCCTTCTCTTCCCTCCCATGCTGTCTCCTTCTTTCCAGATCGAGGGATGCTGCAGCTATTCCTGGTAAGCTGGTCTTTCCTTCCAAAATGCACCAGCAACATATAAAAGCAGTTCTGCAAACCATTGTCTTAATAAGTCACCTTCAACTTGGTGAGTGGCCCCATTAAACTAGCCCCAGCACAGAGCCCATTTTGTCTCATTATACTCATTGTTTAAAGAATAATAAAGCGAGACACTGATCCCCAATCTGCTGTCACAACATGATCATTGTCACGTATGAAGGCTCCCGTGTGTGCACAGAGGGTTATACCTGGGTGCTCCTTTCTAATTCAGTAATGCTGAATGGGTAGCACACAAGTATCAAATGCAGCTTCTCACAAATGGAAACTAATGCAGCTTTAACTGCACTATGCTACTCAATTTCATTGACATTTCATTCCCTCAGAGGCGCTGCCTGCAATAGCTTTAAGATTGATCCAAATAAATGAAACTATTAGAAAGTGTTCAGCCCCACTTTCATATTCCATTAATCTTGTGATTGCGTAGACCAAGGCAGAACACAGCCTTGCACGGAGCGTAAGCAACTCAATGCCCTCTGTGACCTTTTGTGACTGCACCAATTCTTTAATGAGCACTTCAGTATATTAACAAATGTTTCAGCAGTTGGAGAGGTGTGACAAGTAATTGAAAAGCAGGCAGAAGTGCTCCTAAGCAGCTCAGATCCATATTTTTAATTCCCTTAATTACATTTGAGTGCCATTACTATTTCGGCCTGCCCTTGAAAAGACCAGACTGAAATGGTTGAGATTAGATTCACTGGTATTTTAAAGACCTCAATCCACATTGCTGGTAACTTGAGTGATATTACAGGAGGAAGCATAGAGAGGCTTGTGATTAAAATTGAGATTTCTTAGAAGTAATGCCTAAACAGAATTAAATCACCTCCTATTAATATAGGAACATTAGAGTAGGCATTGGCCAGTTGAGCCTTTGCACCATACAATGAGATCAAAGACAAAAGACTTGCGGCAGACAGCTCATTTCCCCAAAAGGAAAGTTAACAACAATCTGACTGTCCAGTTAGATGACTCAACATAAGGTCTGAGGTAGATGCAAAGAGGCTGCAAAAGGATATAAGGACATTGGTAGAGTTGGTAAGAACGAAGTCTATTATTATGGGTCCGAACACCAAAGTACTGTGAGTGTTTTTAACCGTTAATTCTGAAATATAAGTTTTTAAAAGAGGACTGCTACAGAGACAGAATTTTTGCTGCCTGGCAAAGGTTTTGTGTGAGAATGAAGGAATGAAACAACTAGAGTTGTTAAAAAAAAATTCCAGACAGAGTGAGAATGACTTGAGATAATGATGGGCCTGACTATGCCCCAACCATACCTTCTCGTTGGCAGAGTCACCACTTGCAGACATTTTTTGCTGTTTTACTTTCCAGGAATATATAAAACGATATTAACCGTAACCTGTGTTATATTACTAGGTTTCTGTAGACTAGAATGTGCCCAGTGTGCCATTGAAATCACGGCATGAGAAGGACCAGTGAACAGATTTGCACTGCAGGTAAAGAGAGAAAGAAGTTTGTTGTTTGTTTCTATGTTCTCTTTGAAGTTTACGGCTTTCAAAATCTTAAAGTCTGAATTCAGCAGCTGGCGCAGCTTCTGCAGTTGGATAGTTGAATGTTGCTTATGCATGTGAGACAGAGCAGATTTTGAGAGAGAGGTTTTTAAAAGACAATCCCTTCACCTCTAGAATCAATCAAATGAACCTCCTCTGAACAACTTCTGCTGCAAATACATTCCTCCTCAAGTAAGGGGACCAAAACTGTGCATAATACTCTGACCATAGTCTCACTAATCCTTGTCCAGTTGCAGTAACATTTCCCTACTTTTATCCATTCCTTTAGCAATAAATGCCAAAATTTGGCAGATGGAGTTTAGTCGGAAGAACAGAAAGACAACTAATTATCTAACTGAAGAGAAACTTCAGGGTTCTTTGGTGCAGAGGCATCTAAATGTCCTTATGCATAAATTGCATTGCCTTTCTTATTGCTTTCTGCACCTGCGTACTAGTTTTCTGTGATTCATAATACTTTGCCCTTCTTGTCCTCTGAACAAAATGGATAACCTCACACTTATCCACTTAAAATCCCATCTGCCAAATATTATCTCATTCGCCTAATCTATCCATATCCATTTTGAAATTTTTTCTTTCCATCTGGGGAGATTTTGGAATATCAGAACCAGTGGATCCGTTATCTCAGTTGCTGCTTCCTTTAAGACCCTAAAGATGTAGGTCATTGGGCCCTGGGGATTTGTCCTCCTTCAATCTCAATAGTTTTCTCAGTACTTTTTTCCTAGTGATGATGATTGTTGTAAGTTCCTCCCTTTCTATAATATCTGCATTACCTGTTATTATTGGCATGGTACTGATTTCCTCCATCGTGAAAACTGAATCACAATATTGATTTAGTGCCTTCATGATATCTGTGTTCCCCACTATGAACTCCCCAGTGTCATCATTCAATGGACCAGCATTACTTTAGATATTCTCCCTGTTATATACTTTCAGAAGCTTTTTTTTTTTTAAATATTTATTGATAGTTTTCTTTCAAAATTTATATTTGTTCTTTTAATTATCATTTCAGAAAACCTTTGTTTTAAAAGTTGAGAATCATTAAAATTTTTAAAAGTTCCCCAATCTATCCCAGACTGCCACTGGAATTTTCAAGATGGTTTGCCTTAGTTTTTATATTTGTTATCTTTCACTTCTTAAACTGCCGTCCTTCCTTTTAGTCTCCCTGCCAAGTTCACTAGGGCTTAATCTGTCCTCATGTCTGTGCAATCACCTTCAATCCAGAACGCTCTTGTGAGACTCCAATTCCTCACCCTCCAACTGAATTTGAAATTCCAACATGCTCTGATCACCCTTCCCTAGGTGACCCTTTTACTATGAGGTGATTAATTAATCATTACTCAATATCAAATCCAGACAGCCTGTTCCCTGGAAGGTTTCCCATTATATTCACCAAGAAACAATCTTTAATCCATTGACTGTACATCATGGTAGCTCAATGGTTAGCACTACTGCCTCACAGCACCAGGGTGCTGGGTTTAATTCCACTCTTGGGTCAGTGACTGTGCGGAATTTGTACATTTTCCCTATGTCTGCATGGGTTTTCTCTTCATGCTCTAGTTTCCTTTCAAAGTCCAAAGATGTGCAGGTTATGTAAATTGGCCATACTGAATTGTCTGTTGTGTCCAGGGATGTGTAGGTTAGCTGAGTTAGCCATGCTAAATGTGGGGTGATAGGATAGGTGATGGGTGGGATGCTTTTTGGAGGGTTAGCGTGGACTTGATAGGTCAAATGGCCTACTTCCCCACTGTAGGGATTCGATTTCTCTTGAGGAGAACCTTGTCAATTTAGTTAATCTAGTCTATATGCATATTAAAATCACCAATGATTACTATTGCATCTTTCTTATTACCCTGAAGTATTTCCTGATTTATACTGTGCCCTGCTGTGGAACTATCAATGTGGCCCTATAAATTACTCCCACCAGGGACTTCTTTCCCTTACTATTTCTTATTTCTACCCAGAACAATTTTACATCTTAAATAAAAACCAAAAGAACTGCGGATGCTGTAAATCAGGAACAAAAACAAAGTTGCTGGAAAAGCTCAGCAGGTCTGACAGCATCTGTGGAGGAGAAAACAGAGTTAACGTTTTGGGTCCAGTGACTCTTCCTCAGGACATCTTTTACATTTACATTACAATTTTACATCTTGATCCCCAGTGCCTATATCATCTCTCCCTATAGCACTGTTCTCCCCCTTTACTGACAAAACTACACCATTCTCTTTTCCTTCCTGCCTATCCTTCTGAAACAGTGATCAGCTTTGGATATACAATTCCCAAACCTGGTCTCCCTGCAACCATGTCTCTGTAATCACCACTAAATCATTTCCATTCATCTCTATTTCTGAGATTATCTCAATAATTTTAATCAAAATGCTTTGTGCATTTAGACCTCTCTAACTATTCCTTCACTACTGTTAGACTGGAAAGCTGGAGCACCCCCTAACAACACTGTAGTACCTATGGCCATCACCCCTGCCCCCAATCCAGTCTGTCTTCTTGTTCTCTCCCCCGACTACCACCACCGTGCACTGCAGCAGTTCAAGACTGCTCTTCGTCATCAGTTTCTTAATGGCTATTGGGTATGGGTGTCAAATGCTTGTATTGTAAATGACTTTTGAACAAGAGAAAGGAAGGGGGGGTTGGAAATGGGGCAGAAGTTACACATGGATAAAACAGGTTGTTGAGGCTGACAGGGGGATAGGGACAGGATTAGAAAAGGAAAGATGACGCCTTCAATTTTTTTGAATTGGGGCAACTCAGTACTTAGTGTTGCCTCACAGTACCAGGGACACAGGTTCAATTCCAGCCTCGGGTGATTGTCTGTGTGGAGTTTGCACGTTTCCTTACGTCTGCATGGGTCTCCTCCAGATGCTCTGGCTCCCTCCCAGAATCTAAAGATGCACAGATTTGACATGCTAGGACATATGGGCTAACCATGCAGGGTTTTGGGGATGGAATGGGTTTTTTTGGGACGGTCTTCGGAAGATCAGTGTGACTTGATGAGCCAAATGGCCTACTTGAACACTGTAGAGATTCTATGATTCTACAGGTTTATGCGGTAATTGCACATCACAATTTGTAATGTTAGGGTTTGTGCAGCATCTTAACAACTTGTTCGACCTAAGAGCATGCCATTATTGAAGATGGCTTCAGGAATTTCTTCTGGGTTCTCGTTGAATAGATGTGCAATTTCTGACAGAAAGTGATTATATACATAAGTTTGCGGTGACAGTTTTCTTATGGTCTGGTGTCAACATCTTTCAAGCAAGCCTGTGAACTGCTGTTATCCCTGACAGTGCCCACTGATATCTTGGCTAGGTAAGCCCACTGGAGGAAAGTGCAGATAATGTCAATGTTGCTACTTGATTACGGCTTCAGAATATGAGTCTGGCAGACCTGAGATGAGACTTGACCAAAGTCCCGTGTCATCCTCTTATGGATGACCTGACACAAACTAATGAAATGTTCCTGCAAATGCCAATTATTTTGGGAATACAACGTTAGGAAGTGCCGTTGATTTAAAAGCAATTCAACCCTAAATATAGCCTACAAGATAATTGAGGCTTATGCCTCGTAGCTTGACTTCTGTGTCAATGGATTTCTATGGCTTTGTACATAGCTTCAGTGCTGCACTTTGGCTGTAAAGAATGAAAGAACATTGGTGGAGGGATGTAGGACTAATTAAGTCTTCAGTGAGAAACGGTCAATAAATCTTCTTAACATATTAAAAATGAACCTAAATAGAATGAAGATGCACGACAAGCCAAGCAGAAGAAGGTGTATGTGAATCTATAAGATTCACACAGGATTTCAGAAGTTTTAAATATTTCATCAAGTTTTATATTTGGCATTTGAAATTGTACCTTACAACATTAGTAACAAAATGATTAATAAATTTATGGATAATGTCGACTATTGTTATTAATTGCAGGTATTGTGAAGTTGATTTCAGTTCCTGAAATTAATAAGTTATATTTCTCTGGAACTTCCTCCACTTGTATAAAATCCATTACTCAGTTCCTTTAAGTGTAACTTCCTGCATAATCGATCATCTCACTTCGCCAAGCCTCTGGCAGAATATCCTTCAACTGTTCAACTCTGCGCAATTTTCTCTCAGCTTTCTACTTAGCTCCCTTCCTTTAAGAACCTCATCAAAACTCATGGGGCACAGTTATCTCCTCCCTGGAGGTCACACCTCTGAAATGAAGTGGTGGGCAAGAAGATGGAGCAGTGCATTTGTGAAGAGTTCCTTCCCTAACTGTCCCCCATATCTGTCTGAGTGCAGAGATGAAACTTATGTTTAACAATCACCATTGATGGCTGCACTGCACTGAAGCACAGTGACTACAATGGAGGAACAGCTGTGAGTGCACTATCGCATAGAGAGAAAACAAAATAGGTGACCCAAAGTGTGTATGGTATTTCATAAAAATAGCAGAACAATAAATTAACAGTGAGCAAAAGCAGCTTTGATTCAGAAGACTGATTTTCAAATGAAATGCAGCTTACAATGACAGGAAAAAGAAATTCTTAATATCATTAAGGCTTTACCTGTGGAAGCTCATTGGCTGACTCGGCTATTTTGCGTCCTTTGGAAACAGGGCAAAGCATGGAAAAGATGTGTACGTGACACCCTGTTTTTGATGCAAATGACACACACTGGCACTTCTCAGCTTTCTTTTAAAAGAAGGCAACTTTAAAAAGAAAGAAAATAGCAATCTTAATTGTAGTACCAAGGAGACAAAGAGACAAGCTGGACAAAAATAAGACCGATATCACAGTGCACTACAGAACCTTTGTATACCAACACCCTGAGCAATCATAGAATCTTCACAATGCAACCCATTGAGTCCATTCTGTCCCTCTGAAGACCATCCCACCCAGAGGGACCCCTTCCCTTTTCCTGTAACTCTGCATTGGCCCTCTGCATGGCCAATCCACCTAGCCTGCACAACCCTGGATACTATGAGCAATTTAGCATGGCCAATCCAATCCTGCGCATCTTTGGTCTGTGGGAGGAAACAGGAGCACCTGGAAGAAACCCACACAGACACGGGGAGAATGTGCAAACTCCGCACAGATAGTCACCCGAGGCTGGAATCAGACCTGTGCCCCTGACACTGTGAGGCGGCAGTGCTAACCACAGTGGTGCCTATCTGAACATGAAGAGGCATTCCAGTGTCTTCTGACAGAATTTCAGCTAATTGAAGAAAGAAAGAATTTTTGCTACATAAATAAACGGGTAACTGACAAAGAAAGACAGGCAGCCAAACACCTTCACTCTAATGTGAGCTGTGGTGAGATTTGAGATAGAACAATATGACACATCTAGCAACGCCAATATTGACACCGGGAGTATCTTGCGCTATCTTTAATGCTTTTGCTAAGTGTCATGGCACGTTTTTTGCTTGTGTGGTCAGGTGGCCATGACCTCCAGGACTGTTACATCTTTTCATGTGAATGGATAAATACTTGAAATGTGGAAGCCCAATTTAAACCAAGCTGGACTCTGCAAAGGGCAAAATGCAGAGCAGGAACAGACATTATTCATGCAGCCAGAGCTCGGACAATCAACTCCCTGTCAAAAACAGACAGGCGTGGAACTACCTAGCCAAGTGCTAATGACCACATTGTTTCAGAATGAACCATAGTTTCTGCCTCCAGTGAAGCTGTTTTGTTAGGAAGATGCTACACAAACTAAGTGGCACTCAGCTCAGTAGGAGGCTAAAGACATAGAGTGACAAGGACAGCACATGACATTTGAAGGTTCAAAACCAAAGTTCTGTGACCTCCAAACATGGAGTGAAGTCAACTGATTGGATCATTCTGTCCCTGCCCGATGCTACCATCAGGCACCAGGCCATCGAATCTTCAAGAAGAGCTACGAAGAGGGGGATAAGAGGGGCAACCTGGAGCTGCAGCTCACTCTGCTTTCTGCTCTTAGTGGCATCTTCAAAGAGACGACTTCAATGAGACAACTTGAAGACCAGAACCAGCCCTAGACAAGAGAGAAAGTCCAAATTGATGGCTGCAGCTCCTGAAACATCAGCCAATCCTCAAGAAGAGAGGAACAGTTTGTGCCAGCCTTATTAAACAGGTGCCACCAATCCTTTCAGACAAACACTTCAAATACAATGATAGGAACCAGTGGATAAGTGCAACGAATCCACAGAAGTGCATGTCAGTAGTAGATAGCTAGTGTAGATTTGACACTGTTTACTTAGAAGATTTCAGACAGTTTACCGACGAGTCCTGTGAAGCGGATGATAGATTTTGATAGTGTTTAATTAAAGCACCGTAGTAGAGTCTGAAAATTATTGTCTAGTTTGTTTGATAAAGTGTTCAACAAAGCTGTGCTGGCCCTTCCTCTGACGCATGTCCCATTTGTCTATTTCACTTCATCTGCGCCTGAGTTAACAAGGTGTTACTGAAAAAATAGTCAAGGTTAGTCAGGGTAAATTTAACCACCTTTTCACTCTATAGCACTAGACAGGAGCAAGTTGACAGTTCAGAGGGAGATTTTCTCACTTAACACCTTGTTAGTGGACAAACTCATCATATTCATATTCAGCTTCCTTTCTTATCAAATGAGCCAAACAAGCTAGACTTTAAGAAATCTCAACATGAAATTCAGAGCAGGCAGCTGGTGATGATAGTTCACTGCTTGCTCCAAAGGACCTGTAGGTTGTACACCAGTCAATAACACCACAGGGCATGCACAATTGGCACTCGATACATGCATCCCTCATCCACGGAGAGTGGAATCTGATATGTACCAGCATCTGAAAACCCTCGTGGAATACTGTGCGTTCATGCTCATGGACTGGACCAAGTCGAATCTCTGGGCTCTTCACTCACTGCCACAGCACTTACTCACTCTGAGCCTACCCGGATGCTCATCACATCTCTGCTTTGTACTGTATTGCCTCACCTCTGTGCGCTTTGCCCGTCCAGCGAGAGATGCCAGGCTCATATTACTTCTGTTAAGCTGTGTCATTCAGGACAGACTCAAAGACATGAAGCTTTCATTTGTCGTTAGCAGCTCTCAGTCAAGTCCAAGAGGATAGCTGTCAGTCAGGGGTCCTGGCATCGTAAGTCAAGAGTAAATTCTAATACCAGTCCATGGACATGGTCATTCAGCCACTCTGGTGGCTGAAGTGATGATGCTTTCCACATGAGTGGTGAGAAACTGAAGATCAATTGGTTTACCATCTGTGTTGACTCTTTCTACCTTATTAAGAAAAGCTTCCATCCTGTAATGAGAGAAAGGCAGGTATTACGGGAGATGGAAGTGGTGGCAGAGCTATTCCTTTCTGTGTGATAAAGGGTTGTCCCATGTGAGTGAGTAGGCAGCATAGAGGGAATGCAGAGTTCGTAATGTTGCAGATTGGGGAGGATGAGAGTGGGTGGGGAAGATGTTGCAGATAATTGTAAGGATGGTAGACAATGAGTCTTACTGGAAGATGGGTACTGTGGTAGGAACAAAGCAAGCTTGCTATAATGGAGAGAAGATAAAGAACAAAGAACAAAGCAAATTACAACACAGGAACAGGCCCTTCGGCCCTCCAAGCCTGCGCAGATCCAGATCCTCTATCGAAACCTGTCACCTATTTTCCAAGGATCTGTATCCCTCTGCTCCCTGCCCATTCATGTATCTATCTAGATACATCTTAAATGATGCTTTCATGCCTGCCTCTACTACCTCTGCTGGCAACGCTTTCCAGGCACCCACCACCCTCTGCGTAAAGTTCCACACATATCTCCCTTAAACGCTTCCTCTCTCACCTTGAAATTGTGACCCCTAGTAATTGAGTCCCCACTCTGGGAAAAAGCTTCTTGTTATCCACCCTGTCTATACCTCTCATGATTTTGTATACCCCAATCAGGTCCCCCCTCAACCTCCGTCTTTCTAATGTAAATAATCTGAACCTACTCAACCTCCCATCATAGCTAGCACCCTCTATACCAGGCAACATCCTTGTGAACCTCCTCTGCACCCTCTCCAAAGCATCCACATCCTTTTGGTAAAGTGGCAACCAGAACTGTACGCAGTATTCGAAATGTGGTCGAACCAAAGTCCTATACGACAGCCAACTCATGTACTGAATACCCCGTCCGATGAATGAAAGCATGCCGTATGCCTTCTTGACTACTCTATCGACCTGCGTTGCCACCTTCAGGGTACAATGGACCTGAACACCCAGATCTCTCTGTGCATCAATTTTCCCCGGGGCTTTTCCATTTACCACATAATTCGCTCTTGAATTGGATCTTCCAAAATACATCACCTCGCATTTGCCTGGTGGCAATTATGTGGCAGTGTAGAGGAGGACATTGATCATCTTATTACATCATTAGCCATGCCTCTAGCTCACTGAGACTACTTTAACTGGTAACCTCACACCAGGTTGGTGTTGTGACTTCTACTACTGGACTTGGAGGAAGAGGAAGTCCTTATTGTAGACCACCATGTCCAGCAATACTTCCATGTCTGATGAACCATACTTGATCTGATACTCATAGCCAGTGGCTTTGAGATGGGCATTGTGCAGAAGCTGGTATTGGGTTGGTCACTGCATATGAATGGATCGAGGAAAGGGTTAGCTTGTGCTAGGTTGCTGGAGGCTGAAGTTTCAGACAATACAAAGACCTTGATGGAACAATGGGCAGGAGGAATGACGCTAACAGGTGAGGATACACACTGAGATCCTGAGTACATTGGTTGGTCTACCAGACATACTCCTAACCATTGCCATGCACTGGGAAGTGGTCTAGTTCCAACTTGTAAGATGCTATTTTGGAGAGATTTCCCTATCCAGAGCCTATCGTGTTGCAGACCTAAAGGCACAGGCCCATACCATTATACCCTTTGAACATAAGAGAACAGAAACATACAAAATAGAGGCTGCAGTAGACCATGTGGGTCATCAAAATTGACCCGCCATTCAATATGATCTTTGGTTTCAACTCAACTTTCCCACCTCTTCCCCATTTTTGTTGATTACCTGACAGAGTTAAAAAAAACCTATCTATCCCAGCATTCACCATTAAGGATCCTCAACCCTCTGAGGCAGAGAATTTTTAAAAAATTATAAAGGAAGAACATTCTCCTCATCTCAATCCAAAATAATTGGACCTAATCCTGAACCCCACTCAATCTTTGCACAACCATGCCATTGATATTATTCCTTCCTCTTCATGCATTTTGAAAGATTCAATGAGTTACTCTTGATGTTAAGACAGATCTCTCATGATTCTGCTGGAAGTATTGTCATAGCCTACATCATTCAGGCCCCTATAATATTCTGCCTCTGAAAACTGAATGGAAAATGTGGCATTATTCCCCTCTTTTGTGCATGTCTACGTTTGGCACCTGTGCGAGCAAATTATGTCTCCACCTCGAAAATTCTGCTGGTTGTGTTTTATTCAGTCAGTTACAACCTTCACAAACGTCAGATGTGGTTTTGATTGTATCACAGCACCTTCAGCTCAGCTATTCAGCACCAGTCATCTCATTGCAGTAATTCTCTTTAATGTATATCTATTTTTTGCATCTGTTGTATTTCTCCTCATCTCCCCTTCACTCCTTTGCCAATTATCATAAATCTGTGTCCTTTGGTGACAATCTCTTGTCAATGGTAAAAAATTGTTTCCTTCTTTTCCACAGAAAATGGTCTCTTAATTGATGTACCATTATTGGAGCTCCTTGTAACTTTCTCATCACCAAGGCAAACAGCCCCTGTTTGGCCTGTAGTGCCTGCACGTAAATAAAACCCAGCATGGCTGATATAATTCTAGGCTCCCTCCTTTGTCCCCTGTACAAAGTCTTGAAAATTGTCCAAAACTTGGGAAGCAGAATTGGACATATTACAACAGATATTCTGATCATAGTCAAAAATTGACTCTGATTGGATTAGTGATTATCTTTTGTTAATTACTGCACTAGAGATTCCTGGACAAGGGCTTCATGTTACAAGGCTATCCAAGAATCTCCGAATGCAGCAAACTATCTTCACAGAAATTGTGGCCACTCTTACCAATTCAGTGATGGACAGATGCGTTTACAGCAGATCAGTGAGAATGAGGTCATAGTCGTATATCAATAAATACAGAGATTACTTTGCCCTAAAACATCTGTCTGCTGCCTGTTCATTGCATCCTGATTAATAAGTCCAGTGTCCAGAACCCAGGGCTGAGAGCGATTTGAACCGCTTAGAAGTCAAAGATAAACTGACAGAAAACCAAAACACCTATAGTGTAAAACTATATATGGCTCGACATATTATCACAATTAACTATATTTTAATTATGAAAGTGTAAATTTCATATGTTTATGTAGTGTTTAATTTTTTGACGGCACTAGATTTTGATTACATTACCTCAAATCATGGGGTAGCCATGGTATTATCTTTAGGCTATGTAGCCAGAGACCTAGGTAATGCTCTGGGGACCTGGGATCATATCATGCTGTGGGAGACAGTGACACTTGAATTCAAGAAAAATGCGGAATTAATCTAATGATGACACAATTGCAGATTGTCGGCAAAAAACACATCTGGATCATGAACGTCCTTTGGGGAAGGGAAGCTGCCATCTTTATTTGGTCTGTGACTCCAGACCCACAACAATGTGGTTGCTTCTTAACTCTGGGCAATTAGGGTTTGGCAATAAATCCTAGCCCAGCCAGTGATGCCCACATCCCATGGATAAAAAAAAAATGAATAAACCAAGAGAAATACTCTGATGTTATCTATCTAACACTCAACGAGGGGCTGGTGAGTATTGCAGATTTATTAGCATAATTGTGGTGTTAGGATGCATAAGCCTCGTTAATCAATTAATTATTTACACAATTCATTCCTTAAACAAATATGACATTACAAGATGTACAGCTGGATGAACACAGCAGGCCAAGCAGCAGCAGAGGAGCAGGAAAGCTGACGTTTCGGATCTGGACCCTTCTTCAGAGCTTTCCTGCTCTTCTGATGCTGCTTGACCTGCTGTGTTCATCCAGCTCTACACCTTGTTATCACAGATTCTCCAGCATCGGCAGTTTCTACTATCCACAAATATGACATACATAGTAACTTGTAGTTAATTTAATACAATGCTTAAACTGCAACTACTGTTATCAAAAGAATGTAGAACTCAACAGAAGCTATTTAAAAACATAATGGTTTGGTTATTGTAGCAGCCCATGTGATGACACACACTGGTGTGTGGGAGTTGGGTAAAGACGTGGGAGAACGAGCTCAGGCCCTAAAATTATTGAACTCGATATCAAGTCTTGAAGGCTTCAGGGTCCCCAAGCAGAAAATGAGATGTTGTTTTTCCAGCTTGCAGTGAGCTTCATTGGAACATTGTAGTAAACCCGGGACAGAGCTGTTGGTCAGGGAACATGAAACTGAAGGTCATGTTTTGCAGCCTTGTCATTACATGGGCTGTTACCACAACCAACTCATTGTTGGCTACTAATGGTCCCCTGTTAATTCTCCAAGGCTAACCATCACACAATCCTTTATCTGCCCAACTATTGTTCTCTCGCTCAGGGCTTCATCTCCACCTATCGTTTACTACTCCCCTCTTTCCAGCCCCCTCTTCAGCATATATACCAACCTTTTCCTGGCTACAACCAGTTCTGAAAAAGGGCTACTGGACCGGAAATGTTAACTTTGCTTTCTCTGTACAGATGCTACTTGATCTGCTGAGTTTTGTCCGGCATTGTCCATTGTTGTTTCAACATAAAAACATGGTTACTCCTGGAATGTAATCATTCACCTCTACACAATTAAATATGATTTAAAAAATCAATGCGCTCCACAGACTGTTTCTGCGTCTTTATTTTATTTTCTTTCCACTCTTTGCCAGTCTTTCTTCACAGATGAAAAATTAACTCACTGCTGCAATTTTAACTGTTCCTTGTCCTTTCCTCTCAGGTCCTGCCCTCAGTCTCTAAAGGATACAGCCACTCATGCCCTCCTGCTGCTGGAAGACTGCAAGCTTGTTCTCCAACAACTGTCTTATCCTAACAGTAATCTGATACACAGTCATCATTTTTGGAACATATGCTAATTCATCTATTCTAGAGATGGCCACACCACACTGCAAAAGGAATTAATACAAATTCTCTGCCCTGTAACTATGATTAGAGTCATAGATTCATAACGATATACAACACAGAAACAGACCCTTCGGTCCAACTCATCCAATCTAACAGGTATCCTATATAAATCCAGGCCCATTTGCCAGCGTTTAGCCCATATCCCTCCAAACCCTTCTTAATCACATACCCATTCAGATGGCTTTTGAATGTTGTAATCGTACCAGCCTCCGCCACTTCCTCTGGCAGCTCATTTCATACATGCACCATCCTCTGTGTGGGAAGTTGCCTCTTAGATCCCTTTTAAATCTTTCCCCTATCACCTTCAACCAAATAGCAAGGCAATAGCTATGCAGGTTCACTGCTGGATTATACGGCAATGTAGGTTTCTTTCTCCATTTGAATCACTTCCCATGCTGTTACTGTCTTTGTCCCCCTTCCTTCCTCCTTTTTAAAGTGCCGTTGTGTTGATAACTTTTTTCCCCAAAGTTCCAAAACAATGCACAGCTTATAAAACAGTAATTACTGTTCCTAAAATTCGAGGAAATCAGCTCCAACACTGAATATAGCTCAAAGAAGGAGCAGCTCTTACAGCCACAGTATTTTTCCCATCCTCCATCTTGGAGTCCATGCCAACCATAGTCCCAAACTAAACTAGTCTCACCTGCCTGCACTTAGCCCATATCCCTCCAAACAATCCAATTGTCTTTTAAAAGTTGTGACTGTACTTGTGTTCACCATTTCCTTTGGAAGTCCATTCCACGTACAAACCATTCTCTGTGTAAAAAAAGTTTCACCCACCCATGTCTTTTTTAAATCTTTTTGTTCTCACCTTGAAAATAAGTCCCCTAGTCTTGAAATTCCCCACCCTCGGGAAAAGACACCTACCATTTATCTGGACCCTTCATGATTTGATAAACCTCTATAAGATCACTTCTCAACCTCCTATGCTCCAATGAAAAACGTCCCAGCCTCTCCTTATAACTCAAACCTTCTGTTCCCAGCAACATCCTTGTAAATCTTACCTCTCCAGCTCAAAAATTCCTTCCTAAAACAGGGAAACCAGAACTGGACACAGTATTCCAGGAGAGGGCTCACCAACATCCTGTATAGTCTCAAGATAACACCACAAATCCAATGCTCAAAGGTCTGATCAATGAAGACAAGCATGCTGACTTCTTTCTTATCCACAGTATCTATATGTGATTCAAACTTTAAAGAATTGTGTACCTGAACCTCTAGGTCTCTCTGTTCTACAGTATTAACCAAGTAATATGATGGTCATTGAGTAGACAGATAGATTTTTTTAATGATAACATAAAATGGGTGATACAAATAGCCAGTTCATTGTATCTCTGCCATTTTTAAAAAATTTCTTTTAACTTAACTATGGATACAGGACAAGGGTGAAAGAGAATTCTTTAACTGAAGCATTGTTGAGAACCCATAAGCACTTACCAATGAAGAGAGTTCTTTTAAGTAAGAATGAAAATACAAAACAAGTCATAGTTTTGCACATTATTTAAAATAATTAATGGGATATATTTCTTGAAATGATGCTGTAAGGTAATGTAACTTATCTGCAGTGCCTGTTAAGGGGTGGACACCTAGATGAAATTATTTCTCAAATTGCTTTTATAAATTGGAAGCCATTAAGTTTAATTTGTTTAAATGTATTTCTTTTCTTAGCTCTGATATTTCTGACCCAAACTGCATTCCTTAGGATTTTCTTTCGGGTTGCAGATGGAGTTGGTGTATGGCAGTTAATCCTCATTGGCATGCCAACACTGTTTGCCACCTGTGGAACCTAACAGTGGCTGCACATGTGCACAGCTTAAAGGGAACATTGGGTAAGCCAACCTCATTCTTTGTCCGGTTCTTTATTGTTATCATAGCAAGTCTGGTCAAAAAGACAAAGATATTATCTGCACGGTTATCTCAGAAATCTACATCACCAGGTTCCTCCTTTTCCTCTTCTGTAAAATGCTCTATTATTCATGCATACATTTCCATAAATTATTGGAGGGAAAACAGGAATATATTAGGATTTTCATCAGTTCATTGTGCTTTGAGACTCAATTAACAGCTTACTGAGTAAAACATACTCAACACCCGCCCTTCTGTGGTCCAATCTCTCAGTGATTTCACTCACGACAATTTTGTAAACATGCGGCCAGAATTTGGATGAGCTGCAATTGCTATAGTGCTGGTTTTATTTGACTCTAGCATTCCTCTACAGGTGCATCCTGGTTATCTGCCAGCCATAAACTGCGGAAATCTCAATTTATGTTTCAAGCCTCAATCCTCCTGCAGACAAACTAATCTGAATGTCCCTTGAGCTGCTTTACGAGAAAACTGAAGCATTTTTCATTGATATTCCTCTCTTTGTGGATTGGTCTTCAAGCTAACATAAAATAGATAATTTGGCCATTTATCTCTTGCAGTTTGTGTGACTTTACTCTATGCAAACATATTTTCACATTTCCAACGGTCGCCACACATCAAATAAAATCATGTGATTAGCCATATGGTGTTCTGGGACATCCTGAGGTATGGACAGATGCTGTCTGAATGAAAGTACCTTTGAAATTTTAAAAACTAAGTTATATACATCAATTTTATTTTAATATACCTTGATATTTGATATTCGTGGTTTGATTTAAAAGAAGACATTATACAAATTACGTTTTACTACTGTTGAGATTGCCACTGATTATAGTCCTCCAGTGATCCATGTACCACATATCATCATTATTAAACGCCCCTGGGCCAGCAATGTATAATTAACAATTGATAGAATAACACTTTCAAAATATCCCCTGGCCAGCGTCAGTCAAAAACTATTACATAGGAATTTGGGATTAGCAGTGGAATTAGGCTTTTTGGTTCTGTAAGATTTCTCCACCATTCAAGAACATCATGGCTGGTGGTGGTCCCAACATAGACGTGGTCCCAACAACTTTACTGTACATCTTCTCTTAGCCATCTCATAAAGTGGAGACAATGGCCTGGTGGTATTATCGCTAAATGATTGATTAAATCCTGAGAGCCAGGTAATGTTCCGGGGATGTGGGTTCAACTCCTGCCATGGTGGACTTTGAAGTCAATTTAAAATGTCTGAAATTTAGAGTCTAATGATGACTGTGGAAACTGTCAGGAAAAACCTATCTGGCTCACTAATGTCTGTTAGGGAAGGGAATCTGCTGTCCTTATCTCATCTAGTTCATGACTCCAAACCTACAGTGAAGTGATTGACTCTTAACTGCTACCTGGGTATAGTTTTTAGAGGAGAGAATACTTGGAAAGTTATAAGGCAAAGACATCATTGACATCTGAGAAAAACATTTTGAGATTATTGAAGAAACTGTTATCTTTCTCTCAGCAGTGCTAAATAGATTGAATTTGTTTTTGTCACTGGGGACGTTCGGAAGGAATTGGTGCTGTAAAAGCTCAGGAATGCAATACTTGCAGTCCTGGTACAAGTGGTGCAAGTTTGCTCTCCTACAAACAAGAAAAATCTATGGAGACATTTGCTAGAGGTCAATGTCATGTTAGCGATAATGGTTTCATAATCAGTTATCCATTTGGGATTAGTTAACTCCATGGGTTATTTCAAATAAAACAACGAAACTTGTGACAAGGCAATTCAGCAAACCGACTAATTTGAGTATGCAACTTGAGGACCCACAGCAGACTAACTACCAGGCAGAATCACAACACTGGGTACACATAGCACGTGAAGTGTTTAAAGATGGAGGTAAGACATACATGTGACAATAAAAACTATGTGGGTTTTAGATGCAAGTGATGAAGACAAATCGCCCACATAAGCAGAATGCTTGCTAACTATAGGTCACAGAATTAAGATCATTGACAAGAAATTCAAGCAGAAATTAGTTTAACATTATAACATATTGCATTATGATTGAGCATTCAAGAAGAATTTTCAGAAAAGAAAATCACATATACTTAAAAAGGTGAAATTTGCAGATCTGCAGAAAAAGAGCATGAATGTGAGACTAACTGGATAGTTCTTTCCAAGAGCTTGTTCAGATGGGATGATGGTCCGAATAGCATCTGTTGATGCTGTATGATTCTATGCCTAATTGACTGCAGGATGGTCTCAGGAATGGCACAGATATATGAAACTTTCCTTTTGGAACATGGTTAACTTTAACTTACTCTCAAGCAAGTTAAGGGAAAATAGGGATGAACAGTAAATTGCAGTCTAGTCAATGAACCCCAGGTTCCAAGAATGAGAAGAAAATGTAATATAATGTTAGATATGCAAAGCATTTGCATGCAGAACTATATATATAATACAAAAGGTGCTGAGATCGAACTAAAATATGCAATCATCATGTCATTAAAACGTAATTGCTGATGAGATTAGAAAAAAAAGTGCAAATATTGTGTTTAACGCTGTGCCATGAAGAATAAATCTAAGTAAATATTTAAATTATATCACAGGAATATACAGGTATTCAAGTCACAAAAGAACACATCAGAGACATTGCAAAAGTAAATTTGAAAAATGTAGGTTAGTTGAAATTTTTGATTTAATTTAAAGATTGAGAAGCTGTCAGACTTTACGTCATCAAGCTAACACCAGAGATAATATAATGCATTTATAATGAATTGGTTGAGGTCTATTTGCACAACTTCAAACTGAACCTACAATGCAGATAATTTCTATTATCTGGTTGACATGTTTACTTAGTGATAATAATGCAGAAAAATGCAGTATGGAATTAAATTGTTCATTACATTGGTATTTAGTTAACCACTATTTATTGCTAAGTTCTTTTAAGTACATGTTCAATATTGATTTATTTTTGTTTATTGTTCTTCATAAGGTTAGTAAATGTTTATTTACATCTTTAAAAGAAGAACTAGACTGGATGAATACCTAAAACATATTTTAAAGCTGTACAACAACTGCAATGTATACTTATATAAGTCCTTTAACATAAAAAGTTGTCCAAAGGTGTTTCATACTAATATCTCAAAGCAGAATTAGACACTGAACTCACAAAATAGTATGAGAACACAAGGTAAGAACTAGGACAGAGGGCCACGAGGTTAGTCAAAAATGTAGATTTTAAGAAGTGCTGCAAGTGGGAAATCGCAGTAGTAAGTGAAGAGTTATCATTTTAAGACCTGGTTTTCATGAGGTAAGATTTAATTCTTTTGGAAAAGGCAACCTGTTTGAAAAAAAGGCTGCTGGTCCCAAGTCTAGAAAGCCAAAACTTAATAAATACTAACCCAAAGCCTACCCGACCCAAAAGAGACACTAATCATCTAATTGCTGGCTCCAAATTGGCTAGGGAGACAATGACATCTTTCAGTTTAATATATTGAAGGAGATGACAGAGCCCATTGCAAGGCAGTTCACACGTCATATAATACTCAAGACCCCATTGCTCCACAATAACAGCTAGATTTGGAAAACAATACACATTCAAACCATACTTTCTATACAGAAGACCAGTAGAGGCAATTTTTATTTGTTTATGCCGTCTTCAGTTAGATGTCTTCAAATAGATGAAAAAGCCTATTCATTTTCAACTAGAGTAGTCAGAATACAGTAAAACTGGAGCAGCCTCAGAAACGATCAGCAAAACATTGCCAATAATGTATTAGAACCCTAAGCCATTCGCTAAAACAACAATCGAAATTCCTTGAATGCTGGAAATCTGAAATAAAAACAAAAATTGCTGGAAATCCTTAGCAGGTAATCAGCATCTATAGAGAGAAATGGAGTTAACATTTCGGATTGAATTCATCAAATGACTGAATGAACGAGTTTCAGCAACAGTCAAGAAGCTTAACACTATTGAGGACAAGTACCCTGGATGATTAAGACTCAGTTTACTGCCTTAAAGATTTATCCCTCTATCACCAACGTACAATGGTAGCAATGTGTACTATCTACAAGAAACACTGCATCAGCTCCCTAAGGCTCCTCCAATAACCCATCTATGAACTCTACCACATAAAGTACAAGGGCAGCAGATACATGGGAATTCCATGACTTGAAAGTTCTCCTAATCCTGACCTGGAACTAAGTTGCCTTCCATTCACTATTGCTGGGTCAAAATCCTGGCGGTCACTCTCTTATAGCATTGTGAGTACACTTACACCAGATAACCTGCAATAGTTCCAGGGAACTCTTATTTCCAAAGTACAAGGTGCTGGAGAAATCACATCTGAGCAGTTCTGATCCCCTTATTTAAAGAAAGATATAATTTCATTGGAGGCAGTTCAGAGAAGATTTATTAGGATGATCCCTGGTATAGAGGGATTGTTTTATGAGCAAAGATTGGGACTCTATTCATTGGAACTTAGGAGAATGAGAGCTAATCTCATTGAAACATAAAGGATTCTGAAAGGGCTGGACAGGGTAAATGCTGAGAGGATATTTCCCCTCATGGGAGAGTGTAGGACCAGACGGCATAGTCTCAGAAAAAAGGCTGCCAATTTAAGACTGAGATGAGGAGGAATTTCTTCCTAGGAGAGGGTTGTGTGAGTCTTTAGAATTCTTTAACCACAGAAAGCTGTGTGGGCAGAGTCATTGTGCATACTTAAGGCTGGGATAGCTAGATTCCCAATCAGTAGGGAAAGTCAAGGGTTACAGGAAAAGGGCAAGAAAATGGACATGAAAAATGTCAAATCAGCTATGACCCTATGGAATGGCAGACCAGGCTCGAGGGCTGTTCCTACATTTTATGGTCTTATGCATTGATTTTATAGAGCTGTTTGCCTTGCAGTTCTTTCTTCCTTCAGCTCCATACTGTGTTGACATTGACTCTGGCGTCTGCAGTTCTTGTTGTCTCCAAACACACAGGCAGTCGCCTGAGGCTGGAATCTAACCTGAGTCCCTGAAGCTGTGGGGCAGCAATGTGCCTGAAACATAATGTCAGAATTACACAAGTAAGTAGGAGAAATCTGGAAAGGAAATTTGATGCAAACCCATACAAAGGGAATGTATGTTGTGGTTGGTTGGCTTGTCGAGCTGGTCTGTTGCTCCGCAGATGTTTCATTAACATGCTGAGTAACATCATCAGTGCAGCCTCCGATGAAGTGTCGGTGTGTTTTCCTGCCTGGTTTTTAAACTCTGGAGTCCATTGAGCTGGATTGCCTCACTTCTGGTTTTCCTTCGTAATGGAATGTATACGGGGTCGAGCTCTATGTGTTTGTTGATGGCTTTCTTCGTGGAGTACCAGGCTTCTAGGAATTCCTGTGCCTGTCTCTGCTTAGCTTGTCCCAGGATTTTGGTGCTGTCCCAGTCGAATTGGTGGTTCTCTTTATCCATTTGGATTGAGATGAGTGAGCATTGGTTGTGTCTTTTTGTAGCCACTTGGTGTTTGTGTACCATTGTTGTTAGTTTCCTTCCTGTTTGTCCGATGTAGTGTTTCTCACAGTTTCTGCAGGGGATTTTGTAGATAACATTGGTCCTGTCCATAGTGGGGAGGCGGTCTTTGGTTTGGGTGAGCAGTTGTCATAGGGTTGATGTGGGTTTGTGTGCCACTCTGATGCCCAGCGGTCGTAGGAATCTTGTGGTTAGTTCGGATGTGTTCCTGATGTAGGGCAGTGTGATGAGTGTGTTGGGGTGTGTAGTATCTTCCTGATATTGCTCGTGTAGGCATCTTCTGACCCAGTTTTTTTTGGATATCCATTACCCCTGAACACTTGGAAGAGGTATTCTTCTTCCTCTTGGTGTAGTTCTGTGTTGCTGCCGTGTGTTGTTGCCCGTTTAAATAGTGTTCGCACGCAGCTTCGTTTGTGAGTGTTAGGATGGTTACTGTTGAAGTTCAGTACCTGGTCCATGTGTGTGGCTTTACGGTGTAGTTTCATTTGGAGTACCCCATTTGTTTTGCGCTCTACCATGACATCCAGGAATGGGAGCTGTTTGTTCTTCTCCTCTCTGGTGAATTTTATTCCAGTGAGGGTGTTGTTTATTAGTCTGTGTGTCTCCTCTAGTTTAGTCCGTTTAATGACAAAAGTGTCGTCCATGTAGCGTATCCATAGTTTTGGTTAGATAAGCGGAAGGGCCGTCCTTTCCGGTCTTTGCATCACTGCCTCGGCTATAAGCTGGAGATAAGTGATCCCATGGGTGTCCCATTGATTTGTTTGCATGTTTGGCTGTTGAAAGTGATGTGGGTGGTAAGGCATAGGTCCAGTAGTTTCAGCATGTTGTCTGTGGAGATGGTTTCACTGGAGCCTTGTTCTTGTTCCAGTAGTGCTGTCATTGTCTCCCTTGCTAGTGGTATGTCTATTGATGTGAATAGGGCAGTGACATCAAATGATATCATGGTCTCCTCGTCATCTATCCTTATGTCTTTGATGGAGTTGAGGAATTCTTGAGCTGAGTCGATGGAGTGGGGTGATTTGTTGACTGGGCGTCTGAGTCTCCTTTGTAGTTCCCTGGTTAATCTGTGTGATAGCATGCCTGGTAGGGAGACTATGGGTCTGAGGGGTACTTCTGGTTTGTGTACTTTTGGGACGCCGTAGAATCGGGGTGTGTTGGTTCCCTTGGGTTTCATTCTTAAGAAGTCTATTTTGTTGATCTGTCCAGTTTGTTTGAGTCTTTTTAGCAGGTAGAGGATTTTGTTGCCTGGTTGCGGTGTCGGGTCAGTATGTATTGACCAGTATGTGTTTTTGTCGGCAAGCAGTGCCAGTGCCTTGGATGTGTATCCCCTTTTTTTTTAGTGTCACTGTCGTGTGCCCTTTGTCTGTGGGTAGTATTGAGATGTTCTTGTCCTTCTTCAGTCCTTCCAGGGCTTGTCTTTCCAATGTGTTGGGGGTGTTGAGTTCGCTCCTTCTGGTCAGTGTCAGGATTACTGTCTGTCTTATGGTTTGTTTTGTTTCTTCATTGATGTTGCTGGTCCTTAGTGTGGCTTCCAAAGTAGCTAGGAATTCTGTTTTGTTGGCGTCTCTGTAGTTATAGTTCAGTCCTTGGGTGAGGATGGCTTTTTCCGTGTGTGTCAGTTTCCTGTCAGAGAGGGTTCTTATCCATGTGTCTGTTCTGTTGTTGCCATTTTGGTGGGTAAGTGTGGATAGCTTGTCCTGAAGGGTCTATCATTTCTTGGCACTTATGGTCTGTTGGATGATTTTGATGGCTTGTTCCATGTCCGTTGAACAGTCCTGATTGGTAGCTTCCAGGAATAAAGTTTTTTGGCACGTAATTTCTCTGTTGTATCTGTGGAGCCAGTTGTGTGCGTCGTTTATCATTACCCTTACCATCTTTCGGCCGTTTTGTTCTGCTATTTTGCGGGCTTGTGGGTTGTTGATGGGTGGTTTGTATCTCACGCTGCGTGGTAATACCTGGTTCCTGAGGCATCCATGTAGGAAGTAAAGTTGTTCGTGGGTGCGCTCTCTTGTTTGGCGTAGTTTTCCCATTTCCGTGCGAATTTGAGCGTGTTACTCCCATAGGTCTCAATAGTTTTGGAGTAGATTTGGAGTAGACTCCAGAGTTTAAAAACCAGGTGGGAAAACATACCGGCATTTCATCGGAGGCTGCACTGATGATGTTACCCAGCAGGGTAATGAAACGTCTGCGGAGCAACAAACCAGCTCGACGAGCCAACCAACCTCAACACCCACTACCCAAGCTACAGATCTACTCCAAAACCTTGAAGAGAATGTATGTGAAGTGCGAGTTGTATGTAAAGGGCTCTTGTACAAAAACAGAAAATGTATTGACAAAGCCAGCAGTTGAAGAGAACTTCAAAGCTAGGATGGTTAACAAGGTAATGTACCAATCTGTTTACTCATGCCGAGGAATGTCCCTTGACAACAAGGTTATGGCCAGAAAAGAAAAGAGGATCCAATGAAAATTTAGCTCATGGGTTACCAAGTCAAATATATTACTCGGAATAATTAGAGTCGAAAACCGTGGTTCCAAATAGATCGCTATGGCCATAATTCAATTCAGAAAAGCAGTGGAAAATGAGATTCACTCAGCACTTTGGTGGATGAATCTTTAACAGATCGAGCCAAGTGCAACTTATTTATCAAACTGGACATAAAACATGCATTCTGGCAAGTAGCACTGGATAAACATCCAGATTTCTGCCTTTATTTATCGCACAATTTGGTTTTTTGGAATTGCTCTTGAACTATCTCAAAAAAGGATATCCAACCCACCAAAAGGGGCCAATGGTGTAATAGTGCACATTGGTGACGTATTGATACATGGATACACAAAAAATAAGCATGACCAAAGATTCAAAACTGACTTGAGAACTCCACAGGCTGCAGGCTCACCCCTTCATGAAAAATATAAGTTTGCCAGCCCATACAGCTTGAAGACATTTTTCAAGCCATTAGAATCACAGTTGAAAATAAAAACTGGAAGAGAATTTGCATCACCCAGAAATGTGACAGAACTTCGATGTTACCTTGGTATGGTGAATCAAGTGAACAAATTTTGGTTGCCTTTGGCTGGTGTGACTGTGCCCTTGAGATAGTCCTTCAAACAAGAGCAACGGTGGTGTTGCTACATGGTTCAACAAAATGCTTCTGAAAAGAATAAATAACATTGAATCTTTTCAGAAATCTTAGCCCATTACAATCAATATTTAACAACTATAGGAGCAGCAGTTGCATTGTCTGCAGATCTGGGGGAAAATAGATTTTCAGGTACAGAAAAACATCAAGCTTAAATCGGTTTATTATGCCTCCAACTCAATTACAGAGAAGAACAACATTAGTACATGGCAGAGAGAAAAGCTTAAGCTGTGCTGTAGGTGTACCAAAAAACCTTCAGGTTATGTAATGGGATTACAGTTCAAAATTAAAACGTGACAATAAACTATTTACAATTCTTGTGAACATGAAAAGAATTGTCAAGATTTCATCCAGAATTTGACATTACAGATGAATGCTCATGAGATATGATTTCATCACAAAATATGTCCAGGAAACACACTAACCATACCAAACAACAGCAGACACACTCAGATGAATGCCAGCATACGGAAGTAAACAAGAGGACCTGGATTTCATTAATGAGGTTCAAGCATTCACATCTTTAATTACTCAAAGCCTATCAGCTACTGAAAGAAGTTACAAGAGATAAGGTAAGTCCAAAAGTTGGATAAAGAAAGTCTTCGAATTTGAAAATATTGCCTGGAAGGATGCCAGTTTATACACCTAAAAATCTTTCTAAGTTCGAGCTCAGGTATTTCAGTTCATTATGACTTATGAGGAAGGGTTACTGGACTCAAAACATTAACTCTGCTTTATTTTCATCCATTTGTGAGATGTGAGCATTGGTGGCTGGCCAAACTGTATTGCCCATCCCTAGTTGCCTTTGAGAAGATGTTGGTGAACTGCCTTCTTGAACCGCTGCAGTCTATTGCTGTAAGTTGACCCACAATGCACTTATGGAGGGAATTCCAAGGTTTTGACACAGACACAGCACAGGAACGGTGACATATTTCCAAGTCAGGATGGTGAATGCCTTGGAGGGTAACTTGCAGTTGATTGTGTAGTCCTTGGCTTCCTAGCTGTGTTTGTATGTTTGGAAGGTGCTGTCTGAGCATCTTTGGTAAATTTCTGTAGTGCATTTTTTAGTATGCGGTTACTGTTTGTTAGTGGAAGGAGTGGACGCTTGTGGATGTGGTGCCAATCAAGTGGGCTGCTTTGTCCTGGATTGTGTCAGGCTTTTTGACTGCTGTTGGGGCTACATTCATTCAGGCAAATGGGGAGTATTCCATCACACTCCTGACTTGTGCCTTGTGGGTGGAGGGCAGGCTTCGGGGAGTCAGGAGTTGAATTACTCGCTGCAGTATTCCTAGCCTCTGACCTGCTCTTGTAGCTGTTATTTCTCTCCACAGATATCGCCAAATCTGCAAAGTTCTTCCAATAATTTCTGGATTAGTTTCATTGAAGAGATATTAGCCTTCAATAAGATATTAATAATACCAAAATGTTTCAGCTTGATATTCCTCCGAAGCATGACTATTTTGGGGTTGACAAAATGTTGTGTGAGGTGCAACAATCAATCTGGTGGCCAGGTATCATGTACGCAAAAGACAAAATGATAACTAATTGCATTCTCTGTGTTTCAATCAATCATAAACAGAAAGAACAGCCTTTATTTCCCTTTATCCATCAAGAACATGGGACCATTTGAGAAATGATTTATTTTGAATTTAAGTGGAAAAAAATCTTATTTAATATTATTTAAGATGTATTAAAGTTAATTATTTGCATTGAATCACGGCAGATAGTCATCCAGTCCCTGAAAAGAATTATCTGGTACGCAAGATTCGTGACCTTGTATTGCCAGACAAGGAACACAATTTGCAAATGAGCAATGTCAAAATTTTGCACATGATAACAACTTTATTCATGTCCTCAATTTATCTCCCTATCCTCAAGCAAATGGAGAGGCTGATAGAGTGACAGAAACAGTTAAACTGTATTGAAGAGAAACAAAGACCACTATCTCGTCCAATTGAGTCATTGATCAATACTACTGCGGAATGGCTTATCTCTGCCAGAGTTACTGATGAGTGAGAGACTGAGGTTATAGTTTACATCTCTGCCATATACACTAAAACGAACTTCCATACCATAGTTGAAGCCCAGGGAGAGAGCATAATGTAGAGACAAAGAACAAAGAAAAAAGAACAAAGAACAAAGAAAACTTACAGCCCAGGAACAGGCCCTCCAAGCCTGTGCCGATCCAAATCCACTGTCTGAACCTATTGCCCAATTCCTAAGGATCTGTATCCCTCTGCTCCCCACCTACTCGTGCATCTGTCCAGACGCACCTTAAATGAATCTACCGTGCCTGCCTCTACTACCTCTGCTGGCAACGCGTTCCAGGCACCTACCACCCTCTGTGTAAAGTACTTTCCGCGTGTATCCCCCTTAAACTTTTCTCCTCTCACCGTGAACGTGTGACCCCTCATTATTGAATCCCTCACCCTGGGAAAAAGCTTATCTCTATCAACCCTGTCTATACCCTTCATGATTTTGAAGACCTCAATCAGGTCCCCCCTCAATCTCCTTTTTTCTAATGAAAACAATCCTAACCTACTCAACCTCTCTTCATAGCTAGCACCTTCCATACCAGGCAACATCCTCGTAAACCTTCTCTGTACCCTCTCCAAAGCTTCCACATCCTTTTGGTAATGTGGCGACCAGAACTGTACACAGTATTCTAAATGTGGCCGAACCAAATAGACGAATAGAGAGGTGTCATAATTATTGTAAAACTCATCGCAACCTAGATTGTGTATTGTTAAGACAGACCATAGGTCATAAAGGGAAACTGCAATGCATTAATTACATTAAACAAGAAGTCATTAGAGTTTGGACTTTCTAAGAAGAAAACTCTACAACCATGCAAGAAGAGAACATTTATACCAACATCTTAGATCACAAAAAGAGCTCAAGACCAGATCAGTGAGATTGGTCAGAGCATCACAGGGACCATAGAGACATAACTTTGTGATGCCTGAATCTTTATAGGGAGATGTAGAGAAAACAAATAAGACAGGAACATTGACATATGGGAGATGTAGAGCGATAAGGTCAACTTCAGAAATGCACAAAATGACATTACAATAATCGTGTTAGAGTTGAGGTATCTGGAAGTGAGCAGATGCTCGACTCTCACATAAAGAGAACATACAGAAAAATATAGTTGTAAATAAAGAGATCGCGTATAAAAAGACTTTTGCCTCAAGCAGTACTCTTTTGGAAATTGAAACAATCTCAAATAAACGAGACACAAGTGGGACTCCTTTGTACATTGGACAGATGGTCAGCTGTGAATAATAAAGACAGGGCATGACTGGGATCTGTAAGGTGTGAAATGGCAGGTGTAGATCAAACTAGTGTTAGACATGGTTTAACGTCATGATCTGTCAATTCTGACTGCTTTTTTGTTGCATGAACCGTGTCTTGGCATTAGTGCCATTACAAACATATGTCCTACATTGGAAGTGGCACACAGTAGTTTGGCTGATATTTTGTTTTTTGATGTCCTGCCGCACTGGAAGAAGGTGTCAAATTTTGGGGCCTATGAGTTTAATTTTAACAATGAATTGTTATATCTAATTGATTTAAACCGAGTAGGTAGGCACAATAATCTAGATATCTACTACATAGTAAACTGGTTCACTGCCCTGCTTTTAAATCTGTTGGATGTAACTCTTTGCAATGGTAAAATATCCTTACAGTCTTGCAACTAGGCCTTTCACCAAAATGAATTTGAAAGAATTTTAATTTGCAGATGTGAAGTAGGTTTTGCGATCCAAAGTCATCAAGATGCAACCTTCATCAATGCAAATGACTGTTAGTGCAGTAGTGGCTGCAGATTGTTGGATACATCTTAGTTAGGTATCCCTTTCACTCCCCGAAATTCTTTTCTTGTTGAGGAGTAACGCCCAAAAACGTTGACTTTACATTACTGGATAGGATTTAAAATGAATATGTTTGCACAAATCCCAGGAAAGAGCAATTCTGGTGATCTAGTCAGAGTAGGCAGTTTAATAAAAGTCTTTCTGTGTTCAGATGTCTACCTATTTGAAAAAAAAAGTATTCTTGGGCTGTAGGCTTCACAAGCAAGATAGCATTTGCTGGCAATCCCTAATTATCCTTGACAAAGTAATGGTGAACTGCTTTCATAGATCATAGAATCACTACAGTGTGGAACCAGGCCCTTCAGCCCGACAAGTCCACACCAACCCACAAAGCATCCCACCCAGGCCCATCCTTATAAACTAACCAAATCTACACATCCCTGAACACTACAGGCAACTTAGCATGGCCAATCCATCTAGCCTGCACATCTTTGGACAGTGGGAGGCAACTGGAGCACCCGGAGGAAACCCACACAGACACAGGGAGAACGTGCAAACTCCATGCAGACAGTCACCCGAGATTGGAATATAACCTGGGTCCCTAGTGCCGTGAGGCAGTAGTGCTAACCGCTGAGCCACCGTGCCATCCGTCTTGAACGCAAGACTTAACAGGGTGTTTCAGAGTCAAGAACCTTGTCGTAGATCTGGTGAAATGATGCAAATGCCGGTCAGATCAGATAAAGACAGATGAGTTTGTTTACTAAGGGGCTTCATTTGAACCAGTTGGGGCATTATGACAAGCCAGTAGCTCCATGATCACCATCACTGATGCATGCTTCCCTTCCTAGTTTATTTAATAATTCACCAGCTGTCAGTACGGCATTTTAACTCATCTCTCTCAATCATTAATCCAGGCATCTGGATGACTAACGAGAAAGTAAAGTGCCGTGAGTGCTGGAAATCTAAACGAGGAAGAGAAATGGCAGAAATACTCAACTAGTGCAGCAGCATCTATGGGTGGAGAAAAACAGTTCATATTCCTGATTGTTCTGATAGTGAGTTGTCACTCTGACCCATTGGTTGGGATTTTCACAGGACCGCAGGGTCTGGAGTGGATGCAGGGGACCCAAAGTCGACTCAACATCTTAAAGCGTAAAGGGCAGTTTGGAATTTTCTAAAGGCTAGTGGTGGCAGAGTCAAGGAAGAGCGTTCACTGTGGGCTGTAGAGCTCCCAAAGGAGCTTGTTAGAAGGCCCGTGTGTCCCTGAACACATCATTTAGTTTTTGTTCCCCGTGAGCTTGAACATTCTCATAATCAAGTGCACAGTTGTCATACACGCTCCAGGGCATGAATACATTTTGCAGTTGTCTTTGAGACAAATGCACACAGCCAACTAGTGCTGGCATGAAGCTGGTTCTTGTCATCAGCAAGGCAGCAATGGCCACCGTCTCCCTTTGCTGCCGACACCAGGCAGGCGATTCCCATTTCCTGGAGGCACTTGATGCTACTGATTGGGATCCCTTCTGGCTAATTTGGCAACCTGCACTTAAAAATCGCATTGGATAATTGACACTTTTGGGGTGTAGGGTCAGGATTCATCTGAGTGTAAGGTTCCTGACCCAGCATGGAAAATCTAACCCATCAACTCCACTGCTGCCTCCAGAGACCCTGCCAGACTCGCATTTTCTGCTTTTAACACCGGGTTACTAGTCCAGTAAGGTAACTTTAAAGAAGGGTGGAAGGAGGGTCCTGTAAAGCGGAAATAATGTAATAAGTCATTGGGTTGAATGGCTTATTTCTGTACTGCATATTCTTTGCAATTTTATTGAATATGTTGACACAGTTTATAACTCTTACACTCTGATTTGATATACTGACTTTCTTTTCGACATGATTAGGGCTGTCTCACCTCAGGGCACAGGATTATTGTTAAATGATGTCTCACAGTCTGTTTCCATAGATGCAGGCTTGCTTCATGTGCTTCGACACATCATCAAGCAATACATGCTGGGAACTGCAATTATATATTCATGAAAAACTAAAAACTGAAATGTTTACCCAATGGCAACCCATCATTAGTTATAATTAATTGCCCAATCCTGAACAATTGTTTAATTTTAATATGTTAGGTAACATGTTATCTTGATGAAAACAACTTGTTAGCAGGGACAATAGTCTATGGTGGCATTCTTGCTTCTGGTTTGTATTTCATTGAATTTTGTAAAAATTAACAATTTTTTTTACAGTGCTCTCTTTTGTGAGATGACAAAAATGTGACTCAGTGCCAATGCACTCACTTCCAAACCAAATGATTGGTAGGTTGAATCTATAATCACTTTCCTACTGCCAGTCAGATATGACTAATTGGATCATAATTAACCCTCTTTTGCTCAGAAGAATATGAGTACTGGCAAAGGAAGCTTTCAATCGATCTTATTCAGGGATTAAATAGAAAAGAAATCTTGAAGCCAAAAATTTAATCTCAAATATTCAGCCACAATTTAAAAAGAGAGTCCTGTTTGACCAACTTTGTGAAGATAGTACACAGTAAACATGAGGAATGTTATAGTTACAGAGTCATACAACACGGAAATAGACCTTTCAGTCCAACCAGTCCATGCTGAGCATAATCCCAAACTAAATAGTCCCACGTGTCTGCTCCTAGGCCATATCCCTCCAAACATTTCCTATTCATGTATTTATCCAAATGTCTTTTAAACATTGTAATTGTACCCACACCCCCACTTCTTCAGGAAGCTATTTCCACATGCAAACCACCCCCGTGTAAAAAAATTTGCCCCTTATGCTTTTTTTAAAAATCTCACTCCTCTCAAGTTAAAAATGTACTGTTCAGACTTCAAACCCTCCACCCTAGGGAAGTGACGACTACCATTAGCTCTATCTATAACCTTCATTATTTTATAAACTTGTATAAGGTCGCCTCTCAACCTCCTAAGCTCCAGTGAAAAAAGTGCCAGCCTATCCAGCCTTTTTTTATAACTCAAACCTTCCATACCGGGCAACATCCTGGTAAATCCTTCTGAGTCCTCTTCAGCTTAACAATATCCTTCCTAAAACAAGGTGACGAGAAATGGAGACAGTATTTCAGAAAAAAATGGATCTATATTTCCAAAGGCTTTTATATGTAATGGATGAATGAATAATGCTGGAGTGTGTAAATCCTAGGAATATGTCGCAAAATGGATAGCTTGTTAGTTGCAAGACAGAAAGCAGGAATCAAGGTTAAAGAGTAATTCAGATTGTAGAGGATAGAAAGTGGGGTCAAATAAATATCAATGCCTGGGTTGCTGTTATTTACAATTTATAGGATCAACTTAGATGTTGGAATAGAAAGCACATTATCTAAATTTGTGAATGGGACCAATTTTTTGCAGACAGAGGGCAGTTGAGGAGGAAACAATGAGGAAATAGCAGCAAATTGCAAGAAGTTATTGACTTGCAGAATAGGCATACTCTTGACATTTTAAAAGAGACAACTGTGAGATTTTAGATTCTGCGGGGAGAAATAAAGAGGTAACATATATTAGGGAAAAACAAGAAACTAAAAGATGTGAAGAAATAAAAGAAAATCGGGAGCACAAATACACAAATCACTTATCGTAAAGGTATATGTTAGTAAGGCCATTAAAAGAAAAAGCAAACCAATCAGTAGTTTATTTCGAGAAAGACCGTGCTGAAAATTAGAGAAGTTATTTAAGTTTTGGAGTATCAGCCATAGTTCAGCAGCAATCCTATCAATGAGACACAAGGGATCAGATTCTCAAGGCTCAGCCTGCACTGGGAAAAAAGTATCTGGAGAGACGGGATTTTCATTCCTGTGAAGTGCATTCAAATAGGAGTTGAGCCCGATGATCCAGGAAACAGTTTGATGGCAGGTGCTGTGTTATCGGAAAAGACCACCTCAGTTCTCTGGGACTATGTTCCAGTTAGAACAAGACACTCCAATCCTCCATCTTCACACTCTGTCAGTCTCCCCCACTTATTCCGTATGCCACAATGGTACATCCTGCCCCATCATCACACCTCAAGGCGTCCTTGCCAGTCTATTGGTCTTTCAATGCCTATTCACCCACTGTACACTGTAATAATTCAATGAACTCAGTAGTGATAATAGGATGCAAAAATACTTCAGAAAATAGCCATTCATTGATTACATTCTGCTATAAAAATATATGTTTCTACCAGAGGACAATTAAAGTGTTAATGATCCCGATCCTTTAAATTCTCATGACTGAAACTGCAGGCAGTATAAATAAGCTTTGTGAAACTGGTATAGAGATCAGATAGTCAGAGCAGTCAATCAATCAGGGGCTTAGGTGTTTCAAGAGAGTCATGAGTTTCTGGGCTGTCAGCCAAACCTCATTATGTGCACTTTGGCTAACTACGGCTCTCAAATAAGCACTCGAATCAATCGTAGGCTTTGAAACCATAATAGTATACAATGTGCTCTAAGACTAAAAGAAATTGCTGTAGAAACTCAGCAGGTCTGGCAGCATCTGTGGAGTGAAAGCAGAATTAACTTTTTGAGTCTGCTGATCCATCTTCAGAACTGGACTCAATGAACTGAGCCAAGTCACTGAATTTGAAACATTAGCGTTACTTTCTCTCCACAGACACTGCCAAACTATTGTGTCTCTCCAGCAATTGCTGTTCTTGTCTCATATTTCCAGCACTCTCAGTTCTTTGTTTTGTTACAATGTACTCGATCTTTGCAAACTATAAATAAACCAGAACAGTACCCAAATACTGAACCACACAGAGCCGTTAACTTTCTTGATCACCCTATGTCAATTTGATAATAGTTTTGCTTCAGCACTAAAAACTAGTGAGGTATGATTGTCATATAGAGAATCAGTAATACTCATCATTTAATTTTTAGACAGCGCTTTTATGGGTGTTGGTTTTCTAATTATTTGTCGTGCACTGTTTCACGTAATCAATTGTTATGGTGTTCCTTTTCAACTGCTGCATGATGAACTCATTGTTTAGAAAAATTTCCATTTTAATGCTTGGATGTTGAATTGTCCTTTAACAGGCATGTTCTCCCGTGTAGGGTCTCAAGTCCTTACGGAGACTTTCAATGTCCTCAAAGTCCATACTCCTATTACTTGGGAATTCTCCTGAATTTTATCTAAACTGGTTACACAGGGTAAGAGAGAATGCTTCAGATTCTGTTCCACTGCTGTTGGTGTTGGGATCAATTATGGATAACATTACTTAGGCAGCTGCTATCTGCATGTTCTAAGAAACTAGCCAGGATAATAACATGGAATTGAATGTATCCCATACAGCTAGACAGCGCAACTAGAGCACTAAGCATTTATGCGTGAAAAGTGCACAAGATTAATTAACAATCCAGGATATATCTGGAGCTTAACAAACCATAATATGGCTGGTGCACTGAGCAATGACCCATTTGGAATGAGCATTCAATGGAGACTTTCATCTTTATTACTGGAGCAAAATAGTCTTGAGACAGGAATTATCTCATTGACTTTCATGTCTTTTCAAAGCCACAATAGTGACAAAATATAGGCAACTGATTTTCAAATTCATGATCTGGTTTTAATGCCTGAGGCTGAAATGGATGTTATTAGAAATGAAAAATCAACAACTTAAAATGATCACGGCAGCAGGGTGTGACTGCAGGTGAGGCAGGTACAGCTACGTAGGAAACTCAAGACCTTCCACCTTTGCCATCCTCTAACAGACTGGCAGTTTGCCCAGTTTGTTTTGATGACAGTGAGGGCTATAGGGTGGGTGAGCTAACTGGCAATGGCACAGTGGTACAGGTAGCCTTTCATGAGGGATGACTAAGAAGAAATGTAGTGGTGTAGTAATGGAGCAGGCCAGACCCCCTCAAAATATTCTAAGGTAGCGTAGACACAGTTCCAGATGCAATGGGACTGGTCAAAATACTCAACATTAGCCAATACACAATTTATTTAAACATTGTAGTTAAAATACAACCAAAGAAAGAGGAATTTAGAATAACTTAACTCTATTGGAAAATGTAACAGAATAATAGATGCAATACCTATTAGTGAGTAACTTCCAATATAGTAACATCCCATAAACACTCCCCTTTGCAAAAAGGGGAAAATTCAGACACTGATTCTCACACGCAGTTCTTCTACCCAGGAGGATCAAAAAAAAATCAAGGGAAAATTCAGAGGGAGTAGCAGCCAGGAGGCATTCACAGAAGCTTCCAACTCTTGAGACTGCAGTAGCTTCCGATGCTACCCAGAACTCCTGTTGTGTGAAAGCTGGCCACTCCCATTTAGGCTGCATTAAAAAGACTCAAGGCCTCCCAAATTGTTTACTCAAGTTGTCTTCAGTATCCAGCTTTCTATCTCTTGTCTTATAACACCTGTTCCAGAAGAAAACAAGACAAAATAACCTGTTAAAATGACAGCACACACATATAATAGACAATGTGAGAGAGGTATTGGCTCTGTTGCCTACAGAAAATTGATAGAGTCCAGACAGTTGGGTTTCCTGCCCAGTGCCCAGGTTTGGGATATGTGTTTTGGCTGGAGAAGAAACTTACTGCGGGAACGTGAGGTGATTCTGAAGATGAGTCAGACCGGACTCAAGATGTTAACTCTATATCTTTCTCCATGGGTGCTGCCAGACTCTGGCGAGTTTCCCCAACATTGTCTATGTTCAAAATTTAATGGCTGTTGCTCACATCAGTACTAATGATGTAGGTAGAACTAGGAAAACAGTTCTGCTGAGGGAGTATGAAGCATTAGATGCTAAATTTAAAAAAAAGAACAGAACCTCAAAGGTTATAATCTCTAGCTAAAGTATGTGACAAATGAGTGGAAGTAAAGGCAATAAGTCACCAGGATCAAATGGCCTGCATCTGAGAGTTTTATAGGAAGTCGATGCAGTGATGATGGAAGCATTGTCAAAAGACTCCAAGCTCAATGGATTCTGGGAGGTTTCCAGCAAATTGGAAAACCCTGATGTGAAAGCAAGAAACCATAGGCCAATTAGCCAGATGTCTCTCAAGGGGGAAAAAGTACTAGAGTGTATTATTAAGGAAGAAATAGCATGATGTTTAGAAAAGCTTAATGCCATCAAAAAGAGCCAACATGGTTATGTGAAAGATAAATCATGTTTGACAAGTTTGGTAAAGCTATTTCAGAATACACCAGGTAGAGTTGTTAAAGGGGAACTGGTAGTTGTCTGGTATTTGGATTTTCAGAAGGCATAAGACAAAGTGCCACAGATAAGATTATTGCACAAGAAAGGAGCTTGTGTTATTCATAATGTATGAGCAAGGATTGAAGGTTAGTTTGCACACAGAAGACAGAGAGTTAGAATGAAAGGATCTAATTCAGTTTGGAAGGATGCAAAACACAAAGATAACCATAAGGACTCATTTACTTAAAATCTATATTAAAACATGGAGGAAAGGACAGTGTCCAAATTTGCTGAAGGTCCACAAATAGGTGGGAGAGTGAGGTTAAAATTGTATCAGAGATAAAAGGTACTGCAGATGCTGGAGAATCCGAGATAACAAGGTGTGGGGCTGTATGAACACAGCAGGCCAAGCAGCATCATAGGAGCAGGAAAGCTTGACGTTTCGGGTCTAGGCCTGAAACGTCAAGCTTTCCTGCTCCTATGATGCTGCTTGGCCTGCTGTGTTCATACAGCCCCACACCTTGTTATCTAGGTAGGAGAGTGGGTTGTGATAAGGACATAGAGTCACAGAATTGTAGAATCATAGAATCCTTACAGTGCAGAAAGAGATCATTTGGCCCCTTGAGTCTGCACCAACTCTCCAAAGAACATCCCACCCAGACACAGCCCTTCCACTCCATCTCCATAACCCCATTTTTAGCATGGCTAATCACCTAGCCTGCACATCCCTGGACACTATGGGCAATTTGCCATGGCCAATCCACCTAACATACGCATCTTTAGCTATAAGGAATCTGTAAGGGGAGTTAGATCATACAAGATGACTGCAGCAACACACTTAGGCTCGTTTGACAGCATCTTCCAAATCATCTGCCTCTATGATCTAGAAGGACAAGGGCAATGGACACAAGGGCACTCTACCAACTATAATTTCCCCTCTATGTTACACATTATCCTGACTTGGAAGTATATCATCAGTCCTTCACAGTCACTGGGTCAAAATCCTGGAATTCCTTCCTAACAGTGCTGTGGGAGTCCACACCACATGGATGGCAGCAGCTCAAGAAGGCAACTCAACTATCTTGACAAGGGTAATTAGAAATGAGCAACAAAATTCTCCTAGCTAGTGACATCCACATCCTGTAAATAAATAATTCAAGAGCGAACATGTACTGTAGTCAAATAACTAAGCTTTAGCAGTTGCAGGATGATTTTAAGTAGGCAAGCTAGTTTGAATTTATGCAACCATATTATGTTTTTTTGCACCTTTAGTCAGCCGTACAACCTTAAAGCATTGTAACTGTTAATTGCATGCCACAATCGTTTGCATTACCAGGCAGTGTGAGGTCTGCATGCTTCCTGCTTCAAAATCAACTAGTGCAGGTTCATCATGAATCCTGATATTTTCGTTGGTCTTTGGGAGTTTTGATTTTTGTTGCCTGTAAGTTTTAATATTCATTTGGATATTTCTTGAGTATTTGGTAAGTTCAAGGTACTAATTTTCAGGCATTAGTCTCCAGAATGCACTGACTGACTGAAGACTATGTTACATAACAGCAAATAGAATCATAGAATCCCTAGAGCGTGGAACCAAGCCATTTGGACAAGCCACCTAACTTGTGCATCTTTGGACTGTGGGAGGAAACTGGAGTACCCAAAGGAAACCTACACAGGCATACAGAAAAAGTGCAAACTCCATTCAGATAGTCGCCTGAGGGTGGATTTGAATGTGGGCCCCTGGTGCTGTGAGGCAGCAGAGCTAACCACTGAGCCACCATGATAGAAACACTATATGAGAAGTGTCAGAGATGAAGGGTAAGTGCGGACATCTACTTGTGCAGCACCAAACATAATGGCAAGAAACTCTACCAAAAGCTGTTGGACTTTTCAGACTTTTCTTCACTTCCAAAGGGCAATTTTATTTTTGTGAAACTTGATGATGCTTATTTATGAGCACCTTCCAGCTGAAAGGAAACACAGGTTATTGCTGGGTTTTTTTCAGTTTTGTTCTAGCACAGTGCTCCTTCACTGCTCAGTTTATGGGACTCAGAGGGAACCCCATCTTCAAAACAGCTGCCATAAAAATGTTATTTTTTTCCACCTATTCTCACCACCCTGTAGTAGCAGCTTGTGTCATTGGAAAGAATTTTGAAGAAAATCGAGGTTGTAAAGAGTGCAATCAATCTTTTAAGGCTTACCCTCATCTGTATTAACTGTTGCTTAACTGGAGATCGAAATGGGAGGTTTGACCTGTTCTTTGATGGACTGGATTTTGGATGTTTCTCATGTTCTATCTCCCCACCATTTTTTGAGCAAAGAGCTTTCTTCGAATATACTTGCTTTGAAAATATTTTTCACCAATTTAAGGCAAATTGCCCTCAGTTTATTTAAAACACTATTTTGAAGACAGAGTACATTATTCATTGTAATTAATGGGGTTAGGTCTCCTTCTCAAGGGCAATTAGAGATAACAGCGCATGTTGTCATAGCAAGTGATGTCCACATGCCATGAACAAACATTTTAAAAATCATTTTAATAACTAAATCATTAATTTGACACTTCTTAATTTATGTTGTTGAAAGGAGTTAGTGAGCTGCAGATGATAGAAATTCACAGAGCATGACATTTAGGTTTATTTATAAAGCAGCAAATATGATCTGTGGTGTTTTCTGCTAATTTGGCAACTCAATTATTTTTAAGCATGCTCTACAACTGAATGATCCTCTTCAGGAACTTAACAATTTATCATTTTCTCCATTTTTTTGTCAATGAGAAAATGTCCTCTGAAATACGGATGAGACCTGATCATAAAATTGAAAGTTCTCAACCGGCCAGTAAAATACTATGGTTATCAATAGCTCAAACATAAGCTGAAATGCTGCAATGTGTTTCCCAATCTCTGTACAGGTGGCTGCCATCACCTCAACTGATTTTGGTTAAATTATAAAAGGTGCTTTGACAAGGCAGGTTTATCAATGGAACTTCAAAAAACAAGGTTTTGTTTCTGAAATAAGTGGAATAGGTCAGACAATCTGTCACATGCATGGTGGGGAAACAGCATGACCTCAGTTCCTAAGTCTAAAGAATAACTAAATATGCAATGGAATCAGGTGCCAGCAGGAGTGTCTGGAACTCTCCCAGTATCATATCCCTGCTTCCGAGTGTATATATGTAGACCAAACTCATGATCTGTTAGTGATAACACAGTATGGAGCTGGAGGAGCACAGCAGGTCAGGCAACATCGGACGAGCAGGAAAGTTGAAGTTTCGGGTCAGGACGATTCTTCAGAAATGGGGAGGGGTACGGGAGCTGGGAAATAAATAGATGGAGGATGGGTGGGGCTGGGGAAGGTAGGTGGGATGGTGATAGGTCGATGCAAGTAGGGAGTGGTGGGGATTGGTCAGTGGGATAGGTGGGAGACAAGATGGACATGTGTCAGGTCAAGGATGTTGGGGGAGAGGGAGGACTGGATGTGGGATGAGGCCGGGGACGGGCAGATTTTAAAACTGGTGAATTCTATGTTCAAGCCATTGGGCTGTAGGCTCCCAAGGCAGAATATGAGGTGCTGCTCCTCCAGTTTGCGTGTGGTGTCATTGCGGCACTGGAGGAGGCCCAGGATGGACATGTCACCCAGGGAGTGGGAGGAGGAGTTAAAATGGTTGAGGACCAGAAGGTGGTGTTGATTGTCGCGTACTGAGCGCAGATGCGCCACGAAATGGTCCCTGAGTCTGTGCTTGGTCTCTCTCCCACTACCTCATGATCTGTTAGTGACATTTGAACTGATCAACTTGCAATTTGTTGGAGTAATGCTTCACACAGATTATTGTACTTCTTCCCTCACTCCCACATTAATTAATACGTTGTCTTCCTTTCTTTCGGTTCTCCTCACACCAACACATAACATTCCCTTTGACAGAGGAATGTGTTTCCAGACCATTACCTGTTCTACTTCTGAAACAATTGCTATGAGAAATGTCCAAACAATTATTTATAGGTTACCAGTTTATTTCTGTTCTTTCAGAAAGACTGCCTCAAATGTGCTTTTGACTATCATAGTCTAGTTGATATCAGGACACTGAGTGCATGTTTGAAGTTCTCACCCAAACATCAAATAACCTACTTCCTGGCAAAAATAATAATGATTGTTAGTCCTTGGAATTATCTAAGAGAATAACTAGAATTCCTGGTAACAGATACAGCAGATAATTAGATATTCTCAATTCCCTACAAGCTGATAGTTCTTTCTCACACCAATTGGAATTGACTTGGATTTCTACTGATATTAAATTCCAATGATATGTGATTAGCTTCATTCTTCAAAGACGCATTTCTTGAATGTTATTGTTGCAGCATCCGGAGTCTCCAGCCATTTTTGGGTTTCATGTGGAGTGAATCGAATTTGCAAAAGTCTGACATCTGAGATGGTGGGGAACACTGGAGGAGGGTGAGATGGATCATCTATTAGGCACTTGCGGCTGAAGATTGTTGCAAATGCTTCAACCACTGTTTGGCTGGGCTTTTCCATTATTGAGGATTTATGAAGTCTCCTCTTCCAGCGTTCTGTCTAATTCTCTGTCAAGCCATTCAAGACTAGTTACGTCAGGTCTGTGGAGTTTAGATCTGATCCATTAGTTGCAGAATCACTTAACTCTGTAGCTTGCTGCTTTTGCTGCCTTGGCATGCAAGTCACCCTGCATTGTTGCATTACCAGGTTAACACCTCATGCTTAGGTATGTCCTATGCTGCTCCTGGCATGACCTGCTGCATTCTTCATTGACCCAGGCATGGTATTCCTGGCTTGATGATAATGTTAGAGTGGGGGATATGCCAGGCCATGAGCTGCAGCTTGTGTTGGTGTCAATTCCGCCCGTTATGCTGCCAAATGGATGTCCAGTTTTGAGTTGAGATCTGTTTGAAATCTATCCTATTTGGCATTGTGATATTGCACATGAAGAAGGAGGCTGTTCATCTCATTACATTACGTTGATTGTCTGAATGAGCTCTTTATGCCATTCTTCAACCTTCTGTATGTTCTTCCTTTTCAGTTCACAGTCTCATTCTATTTTGAATGCTTCCACTGAACCTGCTTCCACCATATGGAGAGGCAGCAGCACCAATGTCCTCTTGGGGTATTGCATTAGTAACTTTCTGTTCCAACGCATTCCAGACTTTAAGCAGTCGCTGTTGAAAAAAAAGATTTTCTTACTTTGCTTTTGCTCCATTTTTCCAATGTTTTTGACTCTGTACTCTCTTGTTCTTGATCTTTAAACAAGTGGAAGCAATTCCTGCCCATCTTCCCAGTTCAGACTTTTCATAATTTTGACTACCCTGATCAAATCTCCTTCAGCTTACTTTTCTCCAACGAAATAGAGAAACAATATTACTAAACTAGAAAGAGTGCAGAAAAGATTTCCTAGGTTGCTACCTGGACTGGAAGGTTTGAGCTACAAGGAGACCTTGGATAGGCTGGGACATTTTTTCTTGCTGCAGAGGAGACTGAGGGGTGACCTCATAGAAGTTCACAAAATTGTGAGTCGTATGAATAAGGTAGATAGCCAACAGTTTTTCCCCATGTTTGGGGAGTATAAAGCTAGAGGACATAGTGAGAAGGGAAAGATACAAAAGTGTCCAGAAGGGCCATTTTATCACAGAGGGTGGTGAGTGTCTGGAACTGACTGCCAGAGGTGGTGATGGAAGTGAGTACAATTTTGTTATCTAGGAAACATTTAGACAAGTAGGTGGATGGGATGGATGTGGAGGGATACGGACCAAACATAGGCAAATGGGGGGAGTTTAATTGTGAAAACTGGGCGGCATGGGAAATTGGGTCTGAAAGGTCTGTTTCCATGCTGTAAACCTCTATGACTCTCTGAAATCAATCCTAAATTCTCCATTTTCTTCATCCCAATTGAAATTCCTCATCATTGGAATCTTTCTTACGAATCTTTTTCGAACCTTCTGCAATACCGTCACATCGTTCTGAAATTGAGGAACTCAGAAATGTATGTTAAACTCTAGCTAAGGCCAAACTCGTGTCAGGACTCAACAGGATAGTGTACTGTAAATCAAGTCCCACTGTTCACTGAATTTTCATAAATGTGAAAACCTGATTAATAGATCAAATTGCTGAATTCTACCCAACCGCTTAAGTGACATTAAAGAATACGTACTCCAGGTTTTTTTCTGAAGAAGGGTCTAGGCCCGAAACGTCAGCCTTCCTGCTCCTCTGATGCTGCTTGGCTTGCTGTGTTCATCCAGCTCTACACCTTGTTATCTCTGTACTCCAGGTTTTCTTTTTTCTTTAATTAACAAGAAAGCAACAATTTATTGTAATGAAATCTTTTTTTAACCAATGGTAAGGAAGAAACATTAAAGATTCACATCAAACTCCATAACCTAAATTCTGCCCATTTCTAAACACATACATACAGACACATAAGGGAATAAGGAGAGACACAAGCATTACGGATGGGGAAAGGGAAATAAGTTAGAGAAGCACAGTTCTGGCACCATGCTGGATCATGGGCATTGACAAATTGTTTTCTATTGGCTCTTTCAGATTCTTTGTTAATGACAGTAGATTGTCAAAATGCCTATTCTGAGTCTTTCATTCACTGGTTAAGGATCTGCCCTTTCAGTGCCTCTGAAGGTTTTGTTAACCCTTTCTTTTTCAACAAGAACATTGCAGAGATATCAGTTTACATAAATGATATGAGTGATAATAGCTACTAGCCACATCAGCTATGATTATATGAATGGAGGAGCACACTCAAGGAGCAAAGTGGCCTTATGGGTGTTCATGTTTTCTGTGTTTCAATGGTTAACCCTGGAGACACTTGTGTGTTGACAGGCTAGACACATTGAGCATCATCCTGCTAGATGCAAAACTCCAAGGATCATAGGGGGGACAGGCAAGGTGGAAATGGAGAGTTTGGACACTTCTAAAATAACTTGAGTGCAAAGTGCAGAAGGGGCTGCTTGTGGTTCCTCCTCCAGCTGGCTGCCTCCTGGCACTATCCTTTCTCCTCGAGGAAGGGGCACCCTGGAGTGCACGCCAGCCTCCCTGCCCTCTGTCTCCATGCTTTCCCATCCTGAGGACCATTGTCTGGGGAACTGGAGCACAGGTGTCAGCCACCAGACTGTCCATCAAGGCAACCCCACATTCACATGACTCGCTGTTGCAGTGAGCTATAGGGGCCATTGCACTCCACATCCCTGTCTCTCACTCCTGGGCTCCCTGTTCATGTGGATGAAATCCCTGACTGCCAACACCACGGGGTCCTCTCCTGCCTGGACCTGAGCAGTCACTTGGTCTCTGGCCCATACGCCCAGTGCCAGTGGCCTTGGTGAGTTGTAGAGCTGCTACAGTGAAGTGCTCACCAGATTGTGCACACTTGTTATCAAAGGCTAACATTCCCATTGAGCTATTGGTATCTGAGCTGGTGGGGAGTGCAGGAAACAACCTTGCTGATGCTCCCTCTGAGGTCACAGTACTCTCATCTTCAGATGTCAAGGAGGTAGAGGAGCAAATCATTTCACCGTCAGGGTGGTGAAAATGCTGACGGTAACACCAAGACAAAAAGAAAGAGAAGATACATACATATACACACAGGCAGTGTTTAGCTGTGGTATGCAATGAAATGACACTGACAGCAGGGTTAATGGGAGTGTTGCAGTCGAGCGAAGAGTGGTACTTATTGAGTCGGCAAATCATTGATCCCCACAGGACTGGCCTTCTCCATTAGGCCTGGAATTTTCTCCTAGCATGCAGTGAGGAGTTTAATGCAGGGTACCCCTCAACCCATTATGGGTCCTCTCTATTTCACACAAGGAAACCTTTAATTCTTTAATCTTTGATAGAATAGCAGTTTAATTCAAACCTGATAGTACCATTTCTGATGAAGGGTCTAGGCCCGAAACGTCAAGCTTTCCTGCTCCTCTGATGCTGCTTGGCCTGCTGTGTTCATCCAGCTCTGCACCTTGTTATCGCTTAAAGTTTACATATCAACAGTTTGAGGTTTGTGCTCCTATATAGAGCAGACTGAAGATGGTTCATGATCCAATGAAAGCCCCTAGCTACTCAAGAAGGAAAAAGGTGATGAAGCCGTGACCCAGCTATGAGCATCCATTGGAGATACTATTACTGGGCCACAGCCTCCTAATTCAAAGATTGTAGCTTTCATTGAAGCAGCCACACATGCCATTGCTAACTTCAGAACCTCACTAATGATGGGAACCTTTGTCATGCTATGTAACATCACTGATAGGCAGCCTAAGACATTCAAAAACTGCTGGAGCATAGAGACTATCCTTCTTCTAATGGTTAGCATAAAAAATCTGCATCTTTGTCATCCTGATGGGAGCTTGGTAGCCAATTATCCATTTTACTTCAGCTCAAAGAATGCACCAAAGGCGACAGAAGGTAACATGTAAATCATTTAGCCTCATCACAGCATTTACCTCAGCTACCGAGGCAAAGCGCTAAATAATTTATGTGTCTCACGGAAACTTACTCCAAACATCATGAGTAAAAGAGATGCTGACAGCTCCATGAGTGTAGTGTTTGTTTAGGACACAACTTACAGACATTCTGTCTGAATAAAGCAGGGAAGTCACTTGGCTCTTAAAGGTGACACAAGCAGAGATACACAAGAAGAACTCTATTGATCCTTAATCTCCTTGTGTCTCAATTGTACCAAGTCTGCATTTCTTGTGGACAGTCTCTGTTGAAGTATCTTCTGCTGGCTATCTGGCCAATGTTTACTTTTTTGCTAAAGGCCTGCCCAGAGCATGAGCAGGAGTTCTAATTGTGTGTCTTAATTGAGTAGCAAGCAAGGATAGTGCAGCAACTTGTAACAGGGATAATGCCTGAGGTGACACGACGTGCCTAGTTTGTTATTCTGTTTCCTTCACAACATTCACTGCACTTTTGTAATAAGATCACATCTTAGGGTCAGAACCTCATTTGATAGGTATTTATCCACCAAAGGGCTCTTTTTCCTGACACACAATCTCAAACTGAGCTTACCCTGTGTCTGTCAAGCTCTTGTGTAGAATTTTCCAATGAGGATATCATACTGTACAAGAAAGACTACGCAATATAGTTTAGGCTCCTTTAAACATTGAAATACTGCAGATGCAATCTGGAACAAAACACAGAGAATGCTGGAGAATCTCAGCAGGCCTGGCAATATCTATGGAGAGAAAAACAAAGTTAACGTCTTGAGTGTGGTATGATTCTTCAGAAGTTCCTCAGAGTTCTGGAGGAGAGTCACAGCAGAATTGAAACATTAACTTTGTTTTCCTCTCTCCGCAGACGCTGCCAAATCTACAGGCTATTTTCAGCATTGCTAGTGTTTGTTCCTTCATCCCTTTCACTGGAGTCCTTTTCATTCACTGTCACTTAACTCAGAAACTTTTTTTCTCTCTCAATCTGTTCAAAATAACATTGTACAGCCATGAAAAAAATGGCGCTGCTCTTTATATGTGGCTCAGCACTATGACTTCTCATCCCTCATTCAGAAAGTTGTGGGGTTCAGTTCCCTGCCCTGGACTTAAGCACAAAAATCAATGCGAACATTTCAGTGTGGAACTGAAGGATGGTTGCGTTATTGGAAGTGCTGTCTTCCAGATGAAACGTTAAAACAAGGCCTAGTCTACTGTCTCTGGTAGGGATAAAAGATCCCATGGCACTTCTTTTTATAAAATAAGTGTAAGGGAGCTCCTCCTAGTGTCTCAGTATCACTTGTTATTTCTGAGAAATTGTTATTTGCATTTTGGCTGCTGGGTTTTCTACTTTAGAGCAACAGTGGTGCTTCTAATGTACTCCATAGTTTTAGTGTTTACAGACATCCAGAGATGTGAAAGGTTCTAGATAAATGGATATTTGATTTGTACTAGACATTGAATTCATTTGTTGTAATTTTACAAATCTGGAATCAACTAGCTATCACAGATACAGCGTCATTTGAGATCATGGAGCAATATGCATATCGGCAGAAATTAATTTAAAACTTGATCAAATTTGTACATTCTCATCCTTCTCTGCTATTACCACTCTGTAATTCACTGATTATAAATTTTCCTTTAATGTCTCCAGCAAACTCAAAGTGTTCCATCAGGCAGTATCTTTCCAGTCATAATCCATGTTGGCTGCTTCTTATCAATCCACTGCTATAAAGACTACTCTGTAGAATGTTTTTCACTGTTTGACGGGAAGCTAATGGATGCTTCTTTGTTTCAAACCCCTGTAGTAGTGGCACATACAACAACACACGAGGAGGATATGTTGAATATATAACCACATAAAGAACAGAAGGACGTGTTGAGAGAATAAGAGATAAAGCACTGGGAAGAAGCTTGTGTGGAGCATAAACATAATGAGACAGTTGGGCTAATGACTAGCTTCCATACTATAAATCTTATTCAGTGTGATGCTTTTGATGAAGCTGCAAGCTGCAGAATAAGTGGTTGAATCTTGGATTTTTTTTTTTCTCTTGGCCACCTTCACCAAGTACTGAGCTTCTCTCTCCTGAAGTATTCTAATTCTATGACCCCGGCCTTTTTAATACATCTCCTCCTTGTACCAGGACTTGTGGCAGAGTATTCAACGTGTCCTCTTTGGAATGCCCTCCTAAAACCTTTCCATCTTTCCAACTCTGTCTCTTCCTGTTTAAAACTTTTTCACAATCCATGTCCTCAAACAAACTTTCAATCATCTGCTCTGAATGTTCCTCCCTGGTTCAATCTCCATTTCCCTTAAGTCTAGCTATAAAGAATGGTGAGACATTATTTGCATTATAGATTCCACACAAATCACTGTTGCTTGAAGATCTATGTTAGGGTAGGTCAAGGTCCCACTGAAACAATTTCTTGAAAACAAAATAACAAAATTATCCACCATCATCCAACATCATCAATGTCTCTTTGAATAATCTGGAAAACCAATGCAAGATTAGATCACATATTGTTTACTCTGGTAATGTGCAACAATCTGGGATGGCACAGTGACTCAATGGTTAGCACTGCTGCCTCACAGCACCAGGGACACAGGTTCAATTCCTACCTTGAGTGAATATCTGTGTATAGTTTACACACTCTCCCCATTTCTGTGTGATTTTCCTCCCACAGTCCAAAAATGTGCAGGTGAGGTAGATTGGCCATACTAAATTGCCAGAAAGTGTCCAGGAATGTGTGGTTTAGTTGGATTAACCATGAGAAATGCAGGTTTATAGGGATAGGGTAAGGAGGTAGGTTTGGGTGAGATGCTCTTCGGAGGGTCTGTGTGGACTCAATGGGCTGAATGGCCTGCTTCCATACTGTAGGGATTCTAATCTAATGGAATTTTACGCTTTGCAGATGATTTGTTGAGGATCGATTGGAGACTTACAGTCTCGGTGTTGAATGATAGATGAATCAGTGTGACGTGCAGATTTGTATTATTTAAGTACTGTAGTTTATTTTGCATTGCAAGAGTGGGTTTCTGGTCTATTTATTGGAAGTTCCAAGCAACATTTGACCCACCAATTAGTTCGTATTATTACCTGGGAGCTATTGTGGATTCCAAATTCAACCTAAACACAACTGCTCAGAACGATGCTAAAGAAGGATGAAAGCCACTTTTCAAAGCTTTTCCTTACACTTTTCTTCAATAACATCTGTGTTTCAATGCAGTTTAATTCTGTGAGCAAACAAGTTAATTGATGGATATATTAGCTCTGTCTGGAACTTACTTACATTAAGCTAACGTGTCCCATTGCACTTAAATTGTAACTAAGTAGCTTCATCTGCCATAGATGAAAATATTTGGTTTAGTCTCCATAATAAAATACTAAACTGCAAACTTTGATCCCAAAGCAGTCATTCAAATATTAGAATGCCATTTAATACGTAAACAAGAAAATATTACTTGTTCCATCTAAATACAGGAGACTGCATTATATAATTACATTTCTGCAACTGTGGATTTTTATTTGAGTTTCTCAGCTCTTTGGAGGCTATGGCAGCTTTTGTACATTTGGTACCTGTCATATATAGCCTTGATTATGTCACTGTTCAGATCATCCTGCAAGAAGATAACTTCATTAAAATATAACACACAATTGAGACATCTTTCTGCAGAATACCTGCTCAGCCTGATTAATTTATCAGGATCATTCTCCAGAAAAACGAACACAAATTTCAAGAAGAAAATCCAATTCACCATGCAATGATGAGAAAGGACAGTAAGGAGCACAATCCCATGTAGGCGAGCTACTCAAGTATATGCAAGCAATCATGATTTCCACTCCTCCTCCACATCTGCCTCTACTCCCAGCTAAACGCCCACAAAATAACTCAAAACAGGAAAGAACTCCAATATTAATGCAGATTGCAGTATCAGCATTACTCTCTAGCCACCTGAAATTGGCCTGAGTGTGTGTGATAAAATAAATTGGGTCAAACATGAGAAGTCTAGAAAGGGAGATAGACAAGGTTTATCAACTCTAAAACTTACAAACCAACAGCTGTCAATGTTGCAAACATGCAAAATAACACTTGATTGGCACTACATCTACAAATTCTCAGCCCCTCCACCACTGACACTCAGTAATAACAGTATATATCTACAAAATGCACTGCAGAAATTCACCAAAGCTCCTAAGATAACACCTTTTAAATCCATGACCCCTTCCATCTTGAAGGATAAGGGCAGCAGATAGGTGGGAACACCACCAGCTGCAACTTCCCTTCAAACGACTCACTATCCTGATTTGGAAATATATCGCCGTTCTTTCACGGTTGACTGGGTCAAATCCTAGAATTCTCTTCCTATTTTCGGCCTACCTTCAACACATGGACTGCAGCGGTTCAAGAATGAGCTCACGATCACCTTCTCAACTTGACACCCAAAACCAGCAAGGTTTTCCTGTTGTCAGGATAGGGGTCACTGGACTTGTCACTTGGTTCTATCATATTTCTTGCTATAGACAACATAGTTCTGGCCCCTACGTGATTCCCCCAGATTGACGGGTCATGGACTTCTTTGTTCTTTGTGGGACCTTGCTAGGTAAAGATGAAGTCACCATAATTTCAAAGACCATAAGGCTGCTTTCTCATGAGACAGAGAGAGAGATGGCTGGGATCTTGCTATTAGTAAACCAGCTGCCCTATTTCCTGCACTCCAAAATATTTAATTAAATATAAAGCATTGAAGGACTATCTGGGATCATGAAAGACACTGAGTACATTTAATTTTTGTTCATTTCCAAACAATGTAAATATATTACTTTGATTCTGTCTACAACCACTATTCCCTACTCTAAGATTTCAATTACTTTAGCAGAGCAATGATTATGTTAGAAGGGGAGATACTTAGTAACCTCCATATAACAGAAGTGGAATAGCATAGGATTCAGGTTTATGATTGGTTTATGCTCCACAGACTTTTGCATATGCCCTTGCAGTGTCCTTCAATTCCAGATTATTTATAATCAAGGGCCTCACTGCATGCAGAGAATCAATACTGCACATTCACCAAATGGTGGGCAGACTACACATTGTGAAGCAAGATGTACAGTGCCGGTGTTTTCTTACAAGTTGTCTCTCCTAATAGCCCAGATAAGAATAGTCCCCACTCATTATGCACATGGCTTTTCATTTTAAGTGCTGCACATGTTTTACTGTGTATCATACTTCTGTGTGTGCACACTTGGCATGATATCTCTAACACAGAGCTCAGGTTGTGAAGAAACTGCAACAATAACATTTTTTTTTAATCTTTTCAGTTCCAGACCGTTGTAAAAATGAATTGTGACAAAGAAGCTGGCAAATATTACAGCAAAAGGAGTGTTTGCAATGCACAAAATTATGCTGTGAATGTCTGATACCAAAACACTGTAAAAATGACAATTTTGTAGCCGAAAATATTTTGAAAGACACTTAATCATTCAGATCCAACAGATACAAGATACCTGTTTTCATATTAGTTTTATCTTTTAACTTGACTGAAAAACCAAAACATTTTAAAATTATCACTTTTAAGACCCATGGTATACCCATTGAAAACTGTCTAAACTGAATATCTCTACGTGGAACTATTTCAAATCCTGAAAAGTAAGGGGGCTCCTCTTTAAAAACATAATGAGACTAGAGTTTGTGAGGATTATAATCCAACTGCAATGCAGTCATCCTCATTTTGTAGAAGTGAGAAATTGCACAGGACTTTTATCCAACAACAAAGAGCCTGTAGCTGGAATACTTCAACTTGTTTTTATCACTGTCAGCAGCCTGAATATACTGTTGCTTCCTCTGGATCATTTTTTCATTATAACTTTATCTCACATGTGCATATTTCATGGCTGTCACCACCTTGGTGAAACAAGGCTGTTTGTGACCCAAATGACACCAAAATATCGTGTTGATCTTGGGGAGCAATGATAGAAAAGAATCAAAGATATCCTGAACATAATGTGCCAGGGTAACTTCAAGGGTGAGTGACTTGGGTCATAAAATATGATTGGGGACATTTAGTCTTTCTTATTGGTACAGATACAGCACGTTAACCACAGGGGTGAATCTTGAGACGTCAGGGAATGGTCCTCAGCAACAGGCAGAATTGATTTGGGCTTAGCCTGGGCAGAGGATGGAAAGGATGGAGAGAACGAGATCGGAAGCACAGGACACGACAGTGAGAACTCACACAAATCACTACAGCAAGGGAAGCCCACAACTGGCGTATACTACAGCCTTTGTTCAGTGGTGAGGAGTGAACCTTCCTGCTCCCTGCTCATGTAGAGTGCTCTAAAAAGCTGCTGGAGAAAACAGCTCCTGTCTCTTTGCTTTCTGAGCACTGGGAAAAACAGCTGGCATCTGTTAAATACTAAATAAAAACCAAAAGAACGGCAGATGCTGTGAATCAGGAACAAAAACAGAAGTTGCTGGAAAAGCTCAGCAGGTCTGGCAGCATCTGTGAAGAGAAAATCAGAGTTAATGTTTTGGGACAGTTCTGAGGAAGGGTCACTGGACCTGAAACGTTAACTCTGATTTTCTCTTCACAGATGCTGCCAGATCTGCTGAGCTTTTCCAGCAACTTCTGTTTTCGTTGCTGTAGTTGTTATGTGACATCTGTTAAATATTAGTTATACTCCTATTGGCGAGTTCTGTCTAAGATGGGACACCTCCTACAAACATGGCAGCAGGTGTGTGGGCAATGATGTCCAATATTAAAATTGTTAATTCTCACTCTGAATCCTTTATTCCTACTGCAGGCATACTAATATTGAAGCCTTTGTCTCTTGGGTTTCCTGGACGTCTCAGATCTGTAGGCAATGAAAAATACTGTTGAAAAGGCACATTTTATATTAGGTAGCAGGTGCACCACAGAAGTAGGTCATTCAGCTCAATGGATCCACGCCAGTGTTTATGCTTCACATAAGCCCCACACATCCTACTCCAGCTTACTCTATCAACCCTATTAGCACATGTCACTCTGTCAAAATTCTTCTCTACACTTTGAAGCTTAATACATGCATATTTTCAAATAAACCCAGCACAGACAGAGAGTCTGAATCCAGAAAGGTCTCTTCATAAATACTTCGGGTAATCCCTTCAGAACTTTGGATAAAATGTCTTTGCTTGGAATTTTGGATGTTATAGTTTTTCCCCCAATAGTTATTTCTAACATCCCTTACGTCCAATTCAGAAATCAATCACACCAAATTTGCACACCAAATATATACTTCAGTTTCATCATAAAGGAGATGATACTAAGATTTTAACAGTGTTAAGAAGTTAATGGGGAAAGTACCATTTCAGTGTTACAGATACCAGTTGACTACTACGTAATAAACAGTCAATGTTGATATTCCACTGTTACAGTAAGTCTTAAAATTTGAAATCTTGTGAGATTCAATTAATTGCCAATGAAACATCTATGCTTTTTATGTCTCCAGAACTTGGCATGTTACTTCATTTATGCTGTAAACATTGAATAAACCAAACATCTTATTGACATAAAAGAGGGATTCAATTTATTAGTTTGGACAGACTAATGCATTTGGAGATTAGACCCTCAATGAAGGCATGTGACGCTTTCACAATTTATAAAAAGGAAAATACTCTGTTACAAACAGGAAAGAAAGGAGGGTCATTTTGGAAGCATAAGTAAAGGAAAGAATATATATCTGCACCCTGAGCAATAGCTTCTCACCAACTCAAATCTTATATTTTAATCGTAAGGAAATTGTGTAGACTTTGGGTGGCATTATAGTTATTTGTTTTCTTTTGGTCTCATGAACAAATCTCCTAAAAGAAAAAGGAAAAAATGTGCACTTACACTCCGTATCAATAAACATCTCAAACATTCCTGTTGTACCTGAAGTCATGGGCAGCTCAACAAAGTCGGATTGCAGTGTTTGCATCCATCAAAGTAATACACCTTCATTTGACTTCTCTGTCTTTAGTTGATTTGACCAGGCAACTCTCAATAGCCAGCTGTCGGTTGCACAGAAATAATTTGCAGTAAGCACTTACAGCTAGTTTTCCTGTAACATGATAGTTGCATTCTTGTGCGACCTCACACTATAGAAAATAGTCATAGAAAATCATGTTATAGAGAAATCGGTATGTTGTACAGCAGAAAGTTGGTGTTATCCACACAGTGTTCACTATTCAACAATCTTGTTGCAGACAATTTGTATTAACGAAACACGCGATATAGCAGAACTACCTGTATGCCATTGTGCCTTAATCGTTCCAGCAATAAATTATTAAGATCTACTTTTCCCCCTTAGCAATTATTTCCCCATTTTATTCTACTGAACTCCATTCACTTGCTTTCCAACTTCCACAATGTTTAATTTTATTTCAATAGGGCAGAACAGTCTGATTCTCAACCACCAAGATGTTGTCCTTTATTAAGTGTCCAGAAGTGTTGATGGGATAAAAGTAGATACCAGATTTTTGACGCATTTTCAATTAAATTGCAGAAATGTCACTGGAGAGTTTGGAATTGAAGTCACTGACTGAAGTGAGTTGCAGTTGCGTTTCTCATGAGAATCCTCTCAGATTTTGGACTGCACAGTTTGATTTAAGAGGGAATTTTACTGGCACAAAGCATTGTTGATATTTGCATTGTTGTTGATCTCATTTCAGGGTTGATTCCAAGGCATATTTGTTCGCTTTATAAATACAAATTAAATTCCTGCACCACTTCCTTTGAACATTCTAATGAAAAGTCTTTTCTCCTTTCATTATGAATGTGAGTCCTTTAAAGACTAATGCTTCCTCTCAGGGTGGACGACAATGATAAAGCATAGTGATCCTTTTGGGTGGCATTTGTAATTACCATGTTCAACCACATTAAACTAAGTCTGATTAAAAGGTAAAAAAGAGGGCCTCTTCTGGCTGACAAAGATGAATTTATGTTGGGTGATCTGCATGTGACTGTCAGAAGGTTCAATTCTTGAGGCAATTATTGCCAGAGTTATTCACCATGTATCTATTGTGTACACAGATCATGACATTAATGGAATTTTCCAACAATGAGCCCAGTCTCATGTTTCTGCAAATGTATTCAGCCAATAAATCAAAGATCATCCTTTGAGCCTTAGCATAATTACTCATAGACTTGTGCTGTTTATTTACACATGATTTTAAAAATATAGGCATAAATAAGGCTTCATAAATGAGAATAGTAATGATTTAGGCCTTGATTTTGAAATAAAATTCCACTGCCAAGTGGGAATAGTGCTTGGGAAGGATAAAAATGAGATCAAAGTATTTATTTCACCTTGATTTGATTTGATTTATTATTGTACCCAGATACACTGAAAAGTTTTGTTTTGTGTGCACTACAGGCAGATTATAACATACAAAGTGCATTCAGGTAAAAGAACAAAGCAAAGAATACAAGGTTATGGTTACAGAGAAGGTGCTCAAAGACCAAGATCAGCATTAAATTTAAAATTGAAAGATCCATTCAGAAGTCTAATAACAGTGGGGAAGATGCGGTCTTGAATCTGTTGATACATGTATTGAAGCTTTGGTGTCTTCTGCCCAACAGGAGAGGTTGGAAGAGATTACAATCGGGGTGGGGCGGGCTCTTTCATTATGTTGGCTGCCTTTCCAAGGCAGCAAGAAGTATAGATGGAGTAAATAGATGGAAGGTTGGCTGGGTGAATGCTCACTGACTTTCAAGAGGGCCAAGAGTTCCTTAAAAGGCAAGAGGGAAGGTTGTGGGGTAATGGTGGGTTACCTTTAAATTCAGAGCTGGCAACTCTATGACTACACCAACATCATGTCATCTCATTGCTGTGTCAAACTGGGCAGGTCAACACTATGGGGAATCTTTCCAGTAAAGCCTGAGGTAAGTCTTGTAAACTCCATTTTGTGAGAATTCTTTATGGCCCAGATGTGCTTCCTCCTACCCTTTAATCCTCATCCTCCACATCAGCTGCTGCATGGAGTCTTTGGGCCTCCTTGCCTTGCCTTGATTCTCACAATCAAGTGGGCTTTTTAGCAAAGTACAAGTCACATTGAACTTGGTTAAGAGATTCACGGCATGAGGCTAAGCAATTCAACATGCCATATTTTGTCAAAAGCCCTGTATTAATTGCTGTGTCCATATCCTATCATGCCCAATTTCCACACAATCTTACCATGATGTGCCATTCCTGGAACAGATCGCCACTCAACGCCTTAAGACCAACAGCCACTGAATGCGTGCCAGTTTTCAAAGCCTACTTTGCACCCAAGAGGAGCGCTGGGATCTGGAAGCTGCCTTGCTCATTACTGGAGATTGAGGAAGAATGGCAAAGAAGGACAAGTTGGCACCACGGTTCTCCAACAGGGACGTCGAGGCCCTGGTTGACAGGATGGTGCAGATGACGGCTAACCTCTTCCTGGGCAATTGTCAGTGGATGACAGCCTAGTTGGAGATCACCTCTGGGGCCAATGTCATTTGAGGCTATGGCAGATTGACCTGCAGTGCCATAAAAAGGTGAATGATGTTCTCCACTCTGCCAGGGTTATTACCAGACCCTGCTGCCTCACATTTATTCTATCTCTGTCACCACACCTACCTCCCACCAAGATTCATGCTCAGGCACCCCTTCTATTACAGGCAACACCTTCTCTCACTCACCACCCCTCATCCCCATCCTTCCACTCCACTAACCCTGCATCCCTCTGCACTGTCTCCTTATTCCCTCAGAGCTCCTCACCACCTTTTGTCCCACATGCATCAACCCTAATAGGTGTACCATCCACTTACTCATTCTCCATGTCATTACAGGAGAAGACAGCCCGTAACAGAGAATGGATGAGGGTGACCAATAACTGTGCCGTCACCCTGTTTGAGGATCCTTGCCCACACAGGAGAGGATCCAGGCTGCTCCTGAGGGAATGCAAGGACCTCTCAACCCAACAAGTCCCACTTGTTGTCGCACAGAAACACTAACATTAACCAGATGAGCAGTGTCATGCATCAGGCACCAATTGTACCCAGTGGCCACGATGTGCTCAGCTTCTTCTGCCTCACAGGTGCAGCCAGCATCCCAAGTACTATGTTCAAAGAGCTACCGGACTTCCCCAGAGGACAGGTCCTTGTCATCTGTGGCCAATAGCATCCCGTGTCCAGAGAAAGCATTGACAAAGCTGTCTCCTGAACCCCACCGCCTCCCTGTCACCACCACCACCAACAGCTTCGATACGGAGGTGGAAAGGGGAAGGGAGTGTGGGGAGCAGAGGCTGCTGAGGACCTCACACTGATCAGGGAGAGTGCCAGAGACCAGGCACCTACTGAGAGAGGAGACAGGAGAGGAACCTATGCTCATAGTGATCAGGGTCTTCATAGAAATACGTCAGGAGAGAGCAGCATCAGCAGAGAAGCAGGAGCCTGGTCCCTACAGCTGAAAAGATGGAATGATACAGCAGTCCTGTGACTGTCTGCTGTTTACCTCCATTGGGAAGTTGCCAGCTGGCACAAGAGGCAGGGCCCAGCACACTCAGGAGATACTGGAGGGTTGCTCACACATGTATCCAGTTGCCCTAGACATTATTTGTTGGGCTGTGGGAAGGGTGAGCTTTAGGAGGGATGCCATGACCCCAGTCTTTACGCGTTCTGTCCTTATAATGAGAAAAGGTAGTGCCACATGGCACACAGCAAGAGGAGGAGCCAGGCATAGCCCTGTGGCAGTTTCCACTCAGGTGACTGCAGAGGTGGCCTATCCTTCATTGTCCAGCGGCTATATCAGTCCTGTGAGTCATGTGACCATCTGAAAACCACTATGGCTGCCATGGAGAGCCAGCTCCAGCACCTTCAAGGCTGCTGGAAACACACATACAGCTGTACTCCATTGCCCCAGCCACAGTGTTCATCAGGAATGATCCCACCAGGAGGATGGGAAACCTGGCATGCACTGCAGGTGCCTGTTCCTCAGAAAGTGACAGGGCGATGCCACGAGGTGCCCAGCCTGAGGAGTAACCACATACAGTCGTCATGCTGTCCTCTGATTCTTTTAAGTTCAAGCTTTATCTTAGCAGACTTCGGTTGTGCGTATTTGGTCTTTTTAGTTGTAAGGGATTTGATATTTTTTGAAGTGTTTTTATTTGAGTATGTTTCTTTTTGAAGTGTAACTTTGCTTTAAGATTTGCCCAGGATCTCACTTAAAAGAATCTGTTAATTGTAGCTGCAAGCATTAAATGGAGTGATGAATTAATACACATCACCACTCAGTGGGTATTAATGTAATACAACATTAGATGGGATGTAAAATGGCCTGTCGATTCACTTTTCACTGTTTTATGTGGCTGTCTGGATCAAATTTATGCTTGAAATTTTGAAGTTCTTTCTAGTTTGTAACCAATGGAACAAAATACCTTGGATTTTGCAGTGATCAAGGAAGAAAGAAAGGTGTAAATTTATATAATGCCTGTGATGAGCACAGGAGTGTGTTACAGTCAATTAAGTAATTTTGAAGTGCTGTATTCTAGGACATATAGCAACCAATTTGCACAAGGAAGGTCCAACAGACAATAACGCAGTGATCACCAGGTAATATGCTTTTTGATGTTGATTTATGGATAAATATTGACCAGGGCAGTAGAGTCAGTTCCCACTTGTGTTCAAAATAGTGACATATAATCTTTTATATCTGCCTGAGAGGTAGCTGCAGAGCTGTCAGCATTTACCATCACAACTCTATTGAATCTGGCAGCAATATTTGGAGATGCCATGTGTACAGAGTATCATAGAGCTGCTGAGACAAACACAGCAACCCAAAGATTAAAATCGATGTAAATCATTGAATTGACCATATCAGCCACTGATAGTCTCACTGTTACCACAAACAGAGTTTAAGTATTTTCTTCTTGTCAATGATCAAAGTTTTGTATGTAAGGTGTATGTATTTCCTTACATCAGAGACTTTCCCAATTTAAGTGATGCCAATAGCAAACTTTTTTCTGAGTGCAAAAGTAAACTTTACTTGTTATCTTGCATATCTCACTCATTTGACTCACACATGCTAATAATCATATAAAAGTTAGATAAAGAAGAAGGATAAACAGAACACTGCAATCACGATGTGTAGTTGTTTCTGTTTCTCTTCTGCAGCAGGCCTGTAGTTCTTTAGATAAGTTGATGCTTTGGCTGCAATTGGTCTTGAAAAGCAATGGGTTTTCAGGAAGCTGAAAGGCCTTTTTTAATTGACTTGTCAGTGGTTTGGTTGTCAGATGAAGTTAAAGTTGGAATAGATTAGAAGAGAGCCCATCTCCCAATTTCACAATATAAATTTGTTACTATGAACTGCTTCTTTGACTACAGGTGACTCTGTGGCATTTCTGATATTTCATCTGGTGGAACATTGCAGAGTTGATTGTTGTTTTAGAGGCAGACAACAAACATAGTTGCACAGTTCAAAGTACTTTCCAAGTACAGTTGACGTGTTTCATTGATTATATAACCACTTTGGTAGCATTCCTACCTCAGGCATTTGAGACAGTCTACATCTTTGTATGAGAATGATGAAATCAGTTGCCTTTCAGGAAATAAATTGAGTCAACACTTGTCCGCTTTTAATTTTGTTTTTTTTTGGTTTTTGTAGATAGGAGTGTTTCATCCCGAACATAAATTTGGATGTTCCTTGGGTGGCCATCATTTTGGAGCCTACTTGAAGCAGTTTTTCAAATATAAACAATAGTTTAAAGTTCAGAGCATACTGGGACAGGAAACTGTGAGCTCCCTTGAAAAGTCATAAATGCACAGAATGAGATGTAACTAGGCTTTTAAGAGAGTACTAAGTTCATGATTAAAGCAAATCATCCTCATTGATCCTAAGAAGCTAAATTGTGGAATGTCAAATTTCTCTATTATGAGAGAAGTTTTACATTTTTCTTTTTTAATACATTTATTTATATAAAAAAATCTTTACTCTCAACATTGTTTCAATCTAAATCTAATTAAAATCATTCATTTCACTACCTGCCAAATTAAATGAGAAGGAAAGGATATTAACTGCTTTTAATTTCCTGGTTTTCAGGTCGTGGATGCTTCAAAGAGATTGACTGCTGTTTTGCTGGCTGACATTATGGCTGCTGCATGTCCAGACTTAAACTGGCATCAGGAAAGGGGAGAACCACATCGCAGTTATCACTAACCTTTGAAACAGCATTCTATGAGGTGAGAAACAGAAACTGCAAACTTTCGACCTTTCAAGCCTGCTGCACCATTCAATAGAATCAAGGATGATCGTCCAACTTGGTATCCTGTTCCTGTTTTCTCCCCACACCCTTTGACTCCTTCAACCTTAAGAACCATATCTAACACTTTCTTGAAAGCACTTGATATTTAATCCTCAACCACTTTTTGTTGCAAAGAATTCCACAGGCTCACCACCGTCTGATTGAAGAAATTTCTCCTTATCTCTGTCCTAACCCAATTGCCTTAAACTGCAACTGCCCAGTCCTGCACTCCCTTTTCATCAGCAACATCTTTTTTAGCATTTACCCTGTAGTGCTGTTAAATTTTTAATAGGTTTTGTAGGCAATCCCACCTGATCTTTCTAAAATTAGGTGAATATATTCCTAACGGATCCAATCTTTCTTCATCCTGTCATCCCAACAATCGATCTGGTAAACCTTTGTTGCACTCATTTCATAGCCATAAAATATGGAGACCAAAACTGCATAGAATATTCCGGGTGTGGCTTCACTGAGGCCTGGCACAATTGTACCAAAATATCCTTGGCTTTGCACTTGAATCGACTGTTGCTTCATTGATAACTACAAAATCCAAGCTATTAATATGAGCGGAATCATGTAGCAAATTATTTGAGGACAATAGTTATTCCTTTTTGTTGTACGAGGTAATACCTTTGAAAGGTTTAGACTTCACCCAATCTGATGATGTTTTTGGGTAGAGAATCAAGCAATCTATCACAATGTCCTAATAGAGAGAAATGCATTATCTCTGGTTTTGCTAGCATTCAGTAATTATGTTTAAAATGTTATTTGTATCTATTGCTATCAGCAACAAGTTGCCTCTTATGTAAGTCATATATCTCTATTTATTAAGATTCCATTGTGACATCCCTTGTACCACTCGCAGTAAGATGACCCCTTGGACTGACCATAGAAAGGGAGATTGCCTTAGAGGCCAGTGAGCACCATAGGGGCAGGGGGTGAATCATATCCCAGATAATGTTGTTTTGATTTGATAAGTTTCCATGACATATAACCTTACATAAATTTCCATTACGCATTAGCTTGCTGTTTTGTTATAGTGCCTAACAGGAGCTGTTTAACAGAATAGAAAGGAAGTTAGAAGGCAGTATTCTTCCTTAACTGTCCAGAGTCCAATGTGACATGGTGATGGGAGGTGGGCACCATTGCTGACAGTAACCATTTAACACAGGAGTTAAATAACTCTGAGGACAATTGAGTTTACTACATGAAGTTCATTGCCTTTTTAACGATGAAACAGGTAGTCAATAAGCAGCTGAAACAAGAACTATGAAGCAATCAGCAGCACTTTTGGGAGCAGAAGCAGGGAAAAAGCAGCACTCCAGAAGGTAACAGTCGCCTCCGAGCAGATAAGAAACACAGAGAAAACAGTGTAGGCTGCGTTCAAAATACAGGCAATAGAGGGATATGAACCATGTGCAGGGAGACAGGATTATGTTAGAAAGGCATCATTGTCAGTGCAGATAATGTGGGCCGAAGGGCCTGTTTCTCTGCTGTACTGTTCTCTGTTTCTATGTTACTAAAGATTAGCCACACTGGAATGAGACAGAGATTTTAGAGAAGAAGGCTCTTGTGGGTGCAGATGGGAACTCTATAAGCAAAGTTAGAGATCCCCAAGGGCAAGGTGGAAATCTTTACAATAACAGCACAAAAGACAAGATTTAGAAGAATAGAAAGAAAAAGGAATACTTACCAATGAAAACAAGCATTGGGAGCATTATAGTATTTCTTTGAGGCTTGGCTACAACAGGTAGAGCAAAAGCCAGAAAATTAATTTATACTGAGGCTGCAGTTTTGGAAAATAAGCACACTTTTTTTAAAAAGACAGGTTAATAATAAGGATAGTCAAAACATTTGAAGGAGTTGAATAAAAGAAGGAAGTTAGAAAAATCCTAAGGCATTAAGAGACCGGGATGCATAATTTAAATATCTGTTTTGTGGTAAGAATTTTTTAAGGTTACAGCAACAGAAACTTATTTTTAAAAATGCATAGGACATGATTTATGTTTTGGGCTGCAAAAGACAGAAAAGCATCTATCTTGCTCATGAAAAAACGTAAACATCCATCTTGGCTGTAAGAGACAGCAAAGCCATTCAGAAAGCCGGAAGTCACCGTTTTAATCATTAATAGGGTGTGAAAATCCCAATAAGCCATACAGAGATACATTCATGTTTTTTAAAAGACAATTTAAAGCTGAAATGCCATTTTCCAAATTAACTGAAATTAAATCTTATTGAAAGAATTTTAAATAGTGTGACTATTGTGACTGTTGAAATAGAGTAAATAATGCTGAATTCAAAGAGATTTGGTAGAACCACATCCTTTAGAAAAGATGCCCCATTTAGATAATTAGAAAAAGCACCCAAGGCATTCCTGGAAGAAATTGGTGATCCAAAAGATTCAATTTTCACAGAGGTTGTTTATTTCAATAAATATTTCATTAATGTTAAACTTGATTTAGGGCAAATATACTGTCCTATCAGACCAAATAGTATGACTGTAAAAAGAAGAGTTAAAGTCTACAGACTTGAAACTATAAAGTATAAGTGGAGTAACTTACAAGAGAACAGTCATGCAGAAGGTAACATTGCAAAACTAAAAGTATGAGTTGAAAGAATTAATACAAATCACAATCAAAACCCTTCACTTTTGAACCTGCATACGGCCTTGACCCCAACATCCTTAAATTAGTTTCCAGGACTAGTTTCCAGGGAATTACTGGTTCAGAAACAAAACAAACATAGTCGGCCAATAGATAAAAGAGTTCACTGGGCTTCCTAGACTTTTGGTGTAATGCAAACAGTAGAAATAATCTATTGAGATTACTTATGTTTACAGAAGAGAATTGCTTGGTATAACCAACAGAAATAAATTGCAGTCTTTACAAGGCTGGTGGAAATATTTTCTACTCCAATTATGATTACATATCATTTCAATCCATTGTCTCACAAAGCAAAGTTATCAGTATCAGTGACAAAGATAATGCTGACTGAGCCAGAATCCTCCAGTAACGCGGCTAAAGACAAAATAAGTGCCAAGTTCACTGTTACTCCAACCACAGTGGGTGAGGGACGACATCCAACCTGATTAACAAGTTGAAGTAAATAACTTGCAAACTCTAATACGACTGAAACAATAGTTTAAGAGTAAGGATTTACTTGAACCAAATGGAGATGAGCTGTGTACAACTCCATAGGAACCAACCCAACATCTGAAGGTTCAAGTCAGAGTCAAAAAGAAGAAATTTGCCTGGTCTGACGATCCAGGATACTGCAAAGGAAAGAGTAAGTGTTCAAATAAAAAAAAACAATTGCTTGGTCCAGAGATACATGATATTTGAAATTATAAGCACTTGTTTTAATAGCACAGCCATTCTCACAAGATTGATGTTCCTCCATATGATGTTATGGATCAACAACCTGAATTAGCAGGGAAGAATTGTCCTGCATTGGAAATTCAGGAGATTAATGCCCTGCAGATATGGATTAGCAGCAAGTTTAGCAGCAACTATTTCCTCCACAAAGGCATCCAAGAGATATAAAATCCTACAAGGTCCAAACAGTTCATGGACCAATTAAGTTCAAGATCAGAATCAAAAGACTGACCAACCTTTCAGGTCCAAAAGAAATGAGTTCTAGAAGTATTGTGCAACTACCAGACCACTGAATTTGTAAAGACAGTGCCCCGGGGTAGTGGGGACAAGGTTTTATGGTAAGTACAAAATAGTCATACACCTGAATATAAATGTTACTTCTGGGGTGAAATCTTTGGGGGAAATTATATGCTGATGGCTCTGAAAGAGTTACGGTTAAGTGCATTGCAGTCTACCAATTTGATGATGTTACCAAACCTTTGGAGGGAGAATTCGGCAGTCTAACATGAGGTTCCAATAGAAACAGATATATCATGTCTTGCTCCCAATAAGTGATTATACCGAGCTGGTCAGTATAATTTATAGCTATTGCGATCAGGCAATAAACTGCCGAGTTTTATGTAAGACAAATACCACTCTTTATTAAATATATTCAGTGGTCTGCCCTAGGCTGCTAATAGTAGTACAGGTCCTTGGACTCAACGTAGAAAGGAGGACTGTTTAAGTGCTTTTGTAATGCAGTGGTCGTGTCATTACCCCTTAAACCAGGAGGCCTGGGTTCAAATACCACTTGATCCAGAGGTACCTAATAACATCACTGAGCAGATTGAATAGAAAATATCTGGGAATGAGGATTGGTGACAGCACTACACCTCAATTATCTGATATAAGATATTTAAACATCAATCATGGATAACAATGGCTCATTGAAAAAGTTGAAATAAAAGCTTTTAACCCTGAGTGTTTTTTTTAAACCAATTGAGCCTTTATGTAGAGAGTAGTATAATGATGGAAGCCATTTGTTGAATTTAAGACGTTCATATGGTGGTAAATTGGCATTATTGTATTCAACTTGTCATTAGGTGGTAAAAGCAAACATCAGTCGTAAATTAGCATATTAGATCAATGGGTAAATCACATTTATATTTCAGCAGATCGGTAGATATTGGTGAAGTACAAATATCGTAAAGCCAGTTCTTGATTTACTAAATTCACAATGTGGGGAGCATAATATTTTGTTCAATGTTTCAAAGCAAGAGAATAAACTTCTCATCAAGCTAGCATTGATCATTTAATGATCTACATTCATGGAAAGATTTGCATCCTGACCTCAATGACTCACAAAACAACCAACTTGGAATTTGACGTGAATGGTTACGACTTGTTTGCAGATAAGAACTATAAACAGCAGTAGAAATTTGCTCACCCCTAACAATACTGATACTGAACTGCACTCATCTCAAGTCTCAAGGGATGCTAGGTTGGTGGAATATTCTCTCTACATTAACTGTTAGTGAAATTGTGAGCCTATTTTCATTTTATAGTGTACCCAGCATCAGAAAACATGACTGACAGCTTGAAATTGAGTTCATTTCACACATGCTGTCTGACTACATTTATGATTACTAGCCTAGTAAAGCTTTCCCACGTTAAATCAGCTGTATCTCATTTACCCTGTTTGTTCTTCAGCTCAAGTTATTCATAATCAGAAACTTGGTGAAGTAATCCAGCCAATTGAATGTTGATATACAGGGTAATATAAATATAGTTTCCGGCTCAATGTCTTCATTAATGTTAACACGTTAATTATTGTAAATTTACTAAATAACACCACTGTGTTTCCTTCCTTATTCTGATTTAGTTTATTTTGTTTAGAAGAGTAGATCTGTCATCCTTAAAAGTTGGATAACCAGAGGAACTCTTGACCCTTTATTAATCAATGATTATATTTTGAACTGTTATCCAGTAACAATTCGTACATGGATAGGAGCTAAAAATCTTTTCTGGAAGATATTTTCCCATTTTTATCACTGCAACTGCTAAAAATAAAATCAGCTTCAGACAGGGTGCAATGAAGAATGAGCCATACAATTTGAGGGACCAATATCTCATTCTAGAAGTAGGGTTACAATATTGAATTTTGATTTTATGTCAACAGATGATATTATTCAAGCCATTAACAAGAAAGGAATGGCTGCTGAAATAGAAGCAAGTAATTTTTTTCAACCTGAGCTTCAGTCATGAGACTAAGGATATGGATTTCTAGTAATTCATGAGCAGTAGATAGAAACCAAAGTCAGTTAGCACTAATTCACTAAACTCTGCAAAAGTAGTTGGATTTCTTTTCCAATGAGAAGTGGAATTTAAGGGAGAGATTTATATGAATGTGCAAAAATAGTTATGGTGTTTTACTTAATGTATGACAAGAATATTTGAAGGCAGGTCTTTTGATTTTGCTTAATAAAACCTTTACTCAGTATATGCCATCAATGTGACACTATTTTGGAGGCTTTATGAAATAGTCTTGTCTGATTCATTGGAGAAAATGCATTTAATCAGTTGAACTGACTTGTCTAACTCCATCATTCTCCTGGGGATTTTTAGCTTGTGTTACAGGACGCATTATTCATCTCAAAGTAACACAGAGATAACGCTAGTTCTAAATCCAAACAATCTATTTACAGAAGTGTAAACATCTAAGGACTTACAGAAGTATCAATGTATATTTGTCTCTGCAAGGGGCTCCAGAACTTTCTAGAATCTTGTGCGTGTGTAGGCTAGGACACTTGACTCTCTAGCTCCATCCAGTACAATTGCAGAGATGTGTGAAACTCCAATTCAGATCAATTATTACCATTGAACACATTATAGATTGCTTTAACATTCTTATTATAGTAAAATTGCACAGGATGACGAGTGGATTAGAAAATAAGCTTCAGATTTCATACTTTTTAAAAAATACACATCCTGAGAGGAGGGGCTGAAGAGCTTGAAATTCTCGGTTTCTAGTTTGATATCAATATCACGTTCATTTTAACAACTTCAGTTCTGCTCCAAATTGAAAAACAATCATCTTCTTTGCACTGCAAATTGTGTTAAGTACAGTTAAGCTGTAACGTAAGTGATAACTGTTATACATGTCAGCTTGATATTGGTGACTTCCTATAACCAATTAAAAGATCAATAATAGTAGAAATAATCCAGGAACTACTTCTATTGTGCTTCACCATGACCAGCAGAATATTTCTGCTATATGATTTGCTCAGTCATTATACTTTGTATTGAGCTGTTTGAATTCAACATCCAAGCACTATGATAAAGTGAACACAGCCTGATGATTATAATGATTAGATTTGAAATTAATGGAAGTTAAGCCATATTTAAACCTGGAAGCTGGAGTGATTGTATAATATTTCTTCCAAAGGAGCAGCTACTGCTGTTTTGGTCATTGAACATAAAGCACGTTTCTTTCTCTATTCTGCCCAAAACCTATTCTAGGTCAAAAGTGTGGACTTTTTTTGTTCCCAGACTTGTTCCCCAAACAAAAACTTTGAAGACCCACTAAACACAAAACGTTAGCTTTCTTTCTCTCTGTGGATGCTGTCTGACCCGCAGTGATTTCCAGCATTTTTTTATTTTCAGTCAGAATAGCCAACAACCTCTTTATTCATGTCATAGATAGATGCCATCGTATGTTCTGGCTACCAGTCTCTGGGTGGCTCAAGGCTAGGGTTGTTCATTGCCACTACATTTTTGCAGTGAGTTGTAACAAGAAGAGGAACAAGTCTTACATAACAAGGTTCCATTTATTACATGATGGCAATAGGTACAATTAAAATTAACTACTTATACATAATTATAACTATCGGGAGACTTATATGGCATGTTTGTCTCCATTAGGGCCTCATGCAAAACTGTCTCTCCACACAAAGACAGCATGACATTATCAGGCTCAGAGGAGCTAATGCATATTCAACATTAACTCTTTCAGAACCATGAAGCTCCACAATATTTGCCACAGTTAAACCTGCCTTTTTAGTAATAAGACATAAAAAGTACCAAAATAAGACTCTCATTTAAATCTGCTTCCAAAATAAACCTGTTATTTTCTCCAACCTCACCGCCACCCTGGTGTTTAAACATGACAATGAGTGAGCATAACTTTATCCCGTCTGATATTCTAATTCATGTTCCACTGGGAAATCAACACTAATGCAGAGGTGATACTGTTATGTAGGAAGCTGGTATTAAGGTTTTATTTGGACTGACTCCTCTTCAAACAATTAATTTGGCCTGAAAGGTAGTTAACTTGTTGATAGCTGGCATGATTCTGGTCCTTTCACCTTGTTGAACATGCTTGGGAAATAATAGTTGTCTCCATGAGTTTTTATTCTTACTGTGGAGAAACAAAGGATGGAAGTAAATATTTTCTACTTTATATTAAGAAGAACTTTAATGTTAGACTTTTAACTTAAATCTGCATTTATCTATTTTGTACCTAAGATTTTGTACCAAAGATGGTGCTAGGAATGGCGACTTTGTACACTTTTCATTATACTCCTTAACTAGAGTACACAAGTCAACAAACCTAATTCTAATTCTGAAGAAAAAATATCCATGATCATATAGCAGAACCTGAAAATCTGAAATGAAGACAGAAAATGCTGGATAAAGGTCGACAGGTCAGGCATCATCTGTGTAGAGCTAGAAGCAGAGTTTATATTTCAGGTCTGGATCCATTCATCATGGATTGGGTTTTAGTGCTTTCTTTTTCCAGTCAGCAGCTCACTTAATCCAAGCCCATCACCATTCCCTTTGGCCCTAGAGCACTAAACATTTTATCATTCCATCTCTTGTACCTTCTGTCCTATCTTAACCATTTTCATTTTGTCTTTGCCCTCTCTAATCCTTGCTCAAAACCAATCGCATCCTTTACTGATCCAGTTCTGATGAAAGGTCACAGATGTGAAACATTAATTTCCTTTCTTTCTCCCAATAGATACTGTCCAACTTGTTCTTTTTCCCAGTATTTTTTTTTCTATCATAAATCTGTACTGTTTGATTGACACAGATTGGAATCCTCTATCGTGGTTGCAGCCTACTCAGTCGCTTTTTCTCGCAATAGGGTTCTCGCTATTTATGCTACTACTCACTCCAGGGAGATTTGGGGGGACCTGAATCATATTCAACATCAGCTGTGCATCACTATAAAAAATCTCATGGATATCCCAACCAGGCAGCAATTTCTTTTCACATCCTTTACCAAGGACCCATTTAAGCCATTAAAACCCATTAAAGAGTCACATATAAGAAAAAAAATTTGAGCGACAAGATTGTTCTAAGTTCAGGTTTCACCTGATAGTACCTACATGATGTTAAAGATTCTGTTGACTATGCCTGTTTAATTACAGCAAGGGTTTATCATTCTTTATGTTGTGCAAGGGCTTTTGGACCGCAGAGTCATTTTGCAATGTATCACAGAGCTGCTCCTTACTGGATATACAATAAACATTTTATTAAATGGCACCTATGGGACCATAATTGAACAAATATTCCAGTTGCTCAAGAGGTCAATGTAAAAACACATACTAAGTAATAGAAACATAATGCAGGGGGTATACAAATCACAGTTATAGTTTATTTACAGCATAAGTCACTCAAATAATAATGCAACTTTGTCTTAATTAAAACTTACCGGCAGTGAACTTTCACACTTGCACCATCAACTGACTACTGCAACATTGCTGTATTTGATGAGAAATTGACTCAAAATTCAACCAACTGTTGATATTTCATGTGGCCATTCAATTGAATTACAGGTATATTGACACGGAGACAATCAATTTAAAAAAAACTACAAATAATTGGCAGAATAATTCAGTAAACCTCACAAGGTATATAATTTTTGCCGATTTATTGAGCGTCTTGATTCAGAAGCTGCCAGTTAAAACAAAGTTTGCGGTATTTTTGTTTCTGTGGTGGGGTGAATTGTGCAGTGTTAGCACTGCAATCTTGTATTCCTGGGGGGAGCTTCTGCAGAACAGTGAATTAATCCAACAAACCTCTTGCCCTATCGCTATCTGCTAATTCTTTGAACAATTTCATTACTTAGAAAATGGAGTCACAAAACTGAATGCAATTTTTTACCCTTCTAAAACAAAGTAAAATTCATAAGGCATTAACGTATGCCCACACTAAAAGCTATTTTCCTTTCTTTCTAGCTTGTTTAGCTCTATTTTTCATTATGTTCCTGTTGCAAGGTAGTAAATTACCTTACCCAACTGTTTTCAAAACTCCCTGAATAGACAGGAAAATTAACAGCAACATTATTTTGCAAAAGCATTGAAAACATTGATGTAGAAAAGATTTCCAAAGTTTCTGTTTTGTGTTAAGGATATGCTAAATCTCAAAGTCTTAAATATTTTTTCTTCTACATAAAATAGGAGAAATGAAAACCCCACAGCGTCAGGGTAAGCTACAATAGCAATGGTAATTAACATCTAATATTTCTTGTTCAAGATCTATATTTGCAAAATGTAATAGATTTTTGTAATAGTCATCACGAAAGGCAGAGCTAAATGAAAGTTCTTTCCTTCAGATTTTCTAAACATCAGGTTGTAAATGGATGAATGTATTAACATGCTACTGCTGAATACACCTTTACTGGAAATGTTTTAATGATGAAATCAGAACTCTACTCATCATTGTGGATACCTGAAGAAAAGATATGATCATGAAGAACTAAGCAAAGAGAGGTAATTTTGCAAAGTAGTGACTTCTAACCATTGCAGCCAATGATTTTCTCCACTATGTGGATGCATGGAGATTTACTGATTGTAACCCTGTTCTGTGCATTGAAATCTATTGATTCCAATCCAGCCTTTATGCGTCTTTTTGTTAACCATCCTGGAGGCAAATGTTAACTTATCAACTCCTTCACCATCACCTAAACTCGACTAACCAATTATACTCTACATACCTCTAGAAACTGTTGTCACATTCAGGGCTGAATTTCCTCATCATCTTTGCCACATAGGCCTTGCTGAATCAGTGGAGAACTTATTATTTTAATAAAAAAGGAAATGTGGGTGGAAGCCGTTGATCTTGCTTTCTTTCTTTACCATCATATGAATGAATCCCTGCTGGCATCATTAGGTGAAGGTCACTTGTCAAGCTCAGTGGGGTAATTGGTGGGAATTTCCTTGTGGAGCAACTTCATGTAGTAATTGATCAAGGAAGGTAAGCATGGTTTATGAGCCTCGAAAAGGTATGGGACTTTAAAGGACTTTAAAGGAATGAGTAAACAATGCCCCCAGTAGTCTTTTTATTTTCGTTCTAGATCATGCTTGATTTTGCCTGCTTATTACGAGGTCAGACCATCTAGGGATCTTTGTACCACAGCCTTCAGTAGCAGCCGTAATTCAGAAGCCTTATCTTTTCCAATGACACTGACCTCTCTGCTGATACTGGAGAGGGGAAAGAAAAATATCATAGATTAGAGGGAAACAGAGCCTGAAGACAAACCAGAAGGTGGTAGTGAAGAAGGTGTTTGGTAGACTTGTCTATATTGGTCAGCACATTGAGTATAGGAGCTGGGATGTAGCAGCTCTACAGGATATTGGTTAGGCCACTTTTTGAATACAGCATTCAATTCTGGTCTGCAATGGGAAAGATGTTGTTAAACTTGAAAAGGTGTAGAAAAGATTTACAAGGATGTTGCTGGGGTTGGAGGGTTTGAACTACAGGGAAAGGCTGAGTAGGCTGGGGCTATTTTCCCTGGACCATCAGAGGCTGAATGATGGCATTATAGAGGTTTATAAAACCATGAAGGTAATCAATAGGGTGAATAGCCAAAGCCTTTTCCTGAGAATAGGAGAGTCCAAAATGACAGGGCATAGGTTTAAGGTGAGGGGGGAAAGATTTAAAAGGGACCTAAAGGGCAATTTTTTTCAAGCAGAGTGTGCTGTGTGTATGGAATGAGCTGCCAGAGGAAGTGGTGGAGCCTGATACAAATATAGCATTTAAAAGAATCTGGATGGGTACATGAATAGAAAGGGTTTAGAGAGATATGGGTCAAATGCTGGCAAATGGGACTAGATTAATTTAGGATATCTGGCCAGTATGGGTGAGTTGGACTGAAGATTCTGTTTCCCGTGCTGTACAACTCTGATGACCCTTATGATTGCTCTTGACTGGAAAATAGTGTCCTGTTGACCAGTCCCTACAATTCCATTCCAAGTATTTAGCAGGACATTTGGTGTGAGCATCTTCCCATGGAACTATAATCCTTAAAGAGCTTCTCCTCTAGATGTAATTGGAATCTTGGTAATTCAATGTGAAGATCTCAAGTTTTCACTCTGTGACTTTCTACTTGGTGAATTGCTGATATATCCCTTCAGTGGTAATGAAGATGACCATCATTCTCAACTTTGATAACTCAGGGTCCTCCAACAACAAGGTTACTATTTAATTTTGTTTTTCTTTATTCATTAATGGGATGAGGGCGTTGCTGGCTAGGCAGCATTTATTGCCCATCCCTAGTTTCCCAGAGGGCAGTTCAGAGTCAACCACCTTGCTGTGGGTCTGGAGTCACATGTAGGCCAGAGCAGGTAAGGATGGCAGTTTCCTTCCCTAAAGAACATTAGTGAACCAGATCGGTTTTTCCTGACAATCTACAATGGATTCGTGGTCATCATTAGACTCTTATTTCCTGATTTTCTGTTATTGAATTCAAATTCCATCATTTGCAAAGGTGGGATTCAGACCCAGGTACCTGGTGCATTACTGTGTCTCTGGATTAACAGTTAGTGATCATACCACTAGGTCATCACTCCCTCAAAGAAACTCAAAGTTGTTCTGCAATATGTCCCTCTCTGACGCAATATGTCCTTCACTAAAGGGCATTAGTGAACCAGATGGGTTTTTCTAACAACTGACAATGGATTGATGGTCATCATTAGATCCTTAATTCCAGATATTTTATTGAATTCAAATTCCACCATCTGTTCTGGTGGGATTCAAACCCAGGTCCCCGGAATGTTATCTGGGTCTCTAGATTAACAGTCCATCGATAATACCACCAGGTCATTGCCTCCCCATGTCTTAATCTGTTGAAAGTACGCAATGAACATTGGAATAATGGAAAACAATATGGAACGTATTCTGTCCTGTATTTTAAAATGGATACTTTTTGATGTAAAGCTGTTTACTATGAAATGCTATTTTACATTTTCAGTTCCATTATTTCTTGAATATTTTCATGTTCAATGTCAATGGGTTAGGAAGTTAATTTCATCTGTATAACTACCATATTTGTGTGATCTCTGCTAAAGAAATAGAAGGTTGCAATAAACAATCAGTAGAAATAATTCAGAAAAATATATTGATAGGCATCTTGGTTAGGAGTGACCCTTAACCTAGCTTGTAGGAATTGCACTGAGGGAGTTGACTGCCAACTTACAGCTGATACCAAGATTAACACAAATTCTAAGGTCTGGATAAAATTGAATTACAAATACATTTCAGATTTATGGGATTAGATACTCAGCTATGACGGTCATCAGCTAAATGTACTGTTATACAGGAGAGTATGTCTACTCTATGATAGCAGAATAAAATGGAATGCTCCCAGAAAAATAGATACCTGCTTCTAATTTGCTTCTCCTACAGAAGGAAGTATGACATTTGGACAAAAATCTCTAGACTGCCCTGGTAGACCCATCATTTCAGCCTGTTTCTGCCTTTCTTGATTCTGTTCTGTTCCCCTTTGTTCGGTCGCTTCCACTTACATTGATAGTTCTTCTGGTACTTTACGTTGATTCCACAATTGCCAGTTTTCTGGCCCCAGATGTTTCCTCTTCACTATGGACATATGATCCATCTACACATCCATTCCTCCCTCAGAATGGTCTTAGGGTCTCCACTTCATCCTTGAATAAAAGCCTTAACTGTACTATCCATCATCACCTTTCTTCGCCTACGTGAAATTGTCCTCAATTTGAACAACTTCTCCTTCAACTCCTCTCATTTTCTCCAAGTCAAAGATGTGGCTCATGGATATGTGCATGGGTCCTAGTTAGAACATAGAACATAGAACATAGAACATAGAACATTACAGCACAGTACAGGCCCTTCAGCCCTCGATGTTGCGCCGACCTGTGAAACCAATCTGAAGCCCATCTAACCTACACTATTTCATTATCATCCATATGTTGATTCAACGACCATTTAAATGCCCTTAAAGTTGGCAAGTCTACAACTGCTGCAGGAAAGGCATTCCAGGCCCTTACTACTCTCTGAGTGAAGAATCTACGTCTGACATCTGTCCTACATCTATCACTCCTCAATTTAAAGCTATGTCCCCCCGTGCTAGCCATCACCATCCGAGGAAAAAGGTTCTCATAGTCCACCCTATCCAATCCTCTGATCATCTTGTAAGTTAGATATGTCTCTTTGTGTTGTATGTAGAAAATTCCTTGTCCAGTCTCACTCAGGTGCCTTGCCAAACTCTTCCCCTGATATATCGATTATGGCATAGATACTGTTTCCTGCTCCAAATCTGAATTGAAAATGTTTGTCAATTTTGCTTCCAATTTCTAGCCTTCTCTCACTGTCACTTGGTCAACCTCCGACTTTACCCTTCTTTGACTTGGTCGTTACTATTTCTAAGATCAGATGCCTACCAATATCCAATACAAATCCATTGTCTCCAAAAATTAGCTAAAATATGACTACAATTCCTCACACCCTACTTCCTCTAAGAATTCCATTTCATTCTCCCAGTTTCTCTGTCTCCATCATATGAGTTCCATTTATGCCTCCATCTTTAGGGATGCCTCCAAAATAGCCTCATTTTTGCTCAACTGAGGACTCCCTCCATTTATGCTCAATAGGACCTTCAACTGTGTCCGATCTACCTCCCACGCTCTTGCCCTCATCTCTTCCCTTCCCTTGCTTCCAGGACAATAATAGGTGTCCTCACTTTCTACTCCACCAATCTCTGCGTTCAAAGTATCATTCTCTGCCATTCTGTCACTTTTGGTAGGACGCCAACACCAAGCACACCTGACCTCCCCTCCACAGTCAGTAGTCTTTAGGACCCATTCCCTCCATGTGACCTTGGTCCCCTCCTCTCTCCTCCATGGCACCTTTCCATGCACTCAGTGAAAGTTTAAAAATTGCTCCTTTACCTCTTCACTGTCCCAAGGCCTCAAACACATGTTTTGGGCGAAGCAGCATTTTACTCCTACTTCTTTCTATCTAATCTACTGCATTCGCTGTCCACAACGTGGTTTCCTAGACATTGGTGTGACCAAATGCAGGCTGGATGACCACTTTGTAGAGCACCAATGCTCTATCCTTAGGAAAGTCCCCAAACTCCCAGTCGCTTGCTATCTCAATAAACCACTCTACTCCCATACTAACATTTCCATTCTGAGTCTGTTACAGTGTTCAAATGAAGCACAGCACAAGCTTAGGGTAACTTGACCTCATTTTTGAGTTAGGTACCTTACAACCTCTAGAACTCAACATTGAGTTCCAAAACTTCAAAGCATTCCCTCTGTATCCTTGACTTTTCTTACATGCTTCCAACCCCACCCACTCCTTCATGACTTCACCCCAAAAAAGTACACACTTATTTTATTGAACTTTCTGTCTACTTTTGCTCGTAAATATTATGGTCTATCTCATTATGCCTGCAGGGACACTGACAGCCCCTTTCTAATTCCTAAATTAGTCAACAAGATTTCGAACTGAGGCACAGAAACTTGTCTTGTTAACCTAATTAACTCATCCATGTGCTGCATCACTTGACTAAAACCCCTGTGGAGAGCTTTAATTGCACATTTCTGAATTCTTTTCTCAGCTGAATTTTAAAATTCAACTGATTTTGCTACAATCCCATCAGTCAAACACAGGAGTCCAGACTGCTAGCTCGTAAACAGCTTCCAGTCCCAACCACCTTGAAATCTATTTCCGAAAGATTCTGCTATTCACCTGCAAAATGGAGCAGTTCACTATATCCAAATACTACCTTGCTGTGTCATTACCAACTTTGAAGGAATTCTGAAACTCCTGCTTTTGGCCATCTGGATATTCCTGAACTTTTAATTGCTGAGTGAAAGAAGCCTCATTGGACATTTTTATATGAATTAATAACTATTCTTTTGCTTTTAATATTCATAGTCAGAAACTCATTTCTTTCCTGCAGAGCGTGTATGCTTGAATGTATGAATAAATAATACTTCTTATTTAAAATTAAGAGAGTTTGCTCAGAGTCATTCATGAAATTGACTTCACAAGGAAAGGGGGTCTAGAAAGTACTGCAGAGCCAATTCAGAATGAAACTACTCTTGTTTACAACGGAAGGTAAAGAGAATAAATGGCATTCAGTTGATCCCTCAACCCTGCTGTAATAATTCTGACTGATGGAGATCTTTAGGCAGTGAGTGGTATGGATGCAGTGAACTAAGTGCACTGAAGGACTCCAGTGGCAGAGTTCGTTGGGAGGTGTCATGTGTTAAACACATAGATTGACGTTGATCTTTCATATAAGCTCTTTCCCATGCTGCATTCATATTGCTGGAGATAACACCTTGCAATGATGTCTTCTGCTACCTCTGCCATTACATTTGAGCACTGGTCAGGGAGCTTGACCTCATTTTTGACTTAGGTAACCTTACAACCTCTAGAACTCAACATTGAGTTCCATAACTTCATAGCATGCCCTCTGCATCCTTGACTTTCCTTACATGCATCCAACCCCACCCACTCCTTCATGATTTCACCACCCGGTGGACACCTTCCCCACACCACTGCCCCTCATTTGTTTGTTAGTTACGTATTATGAACACACAATAGTAAAGAAACTATGCATTCAGGCACCGTGATGTTGTGTTGAGCAACTTCCCTAAATCTCTCGCATGGAACAATAAGACTATGCTTTAAAACTCTGTCTGGCTGCATGAAGTAATCAGAGTAAGAAGCAGGTGACATGAGATTAGAATGCTCCCTGCATAACACTGAATGTGCACTAACTAACTTCAGCACCACAATTCCTGTGGCCAATTTAGGAGGTAACAAATTTAATTCCTAACAAGTGCCTTCAGACAGCAAGGTAGAAATCTAATCAAAATGTTTGAATTGACCCCTGTATCAGAACAACAAACTGGAAGAATTGTAACTTATTTAAAGAGGTAAGTGGTTCAGATAATATATGAAGTTATAATGAGCATAGAAACGTTAGTTAGGAACGTTCAGGTTCATTTGTAACTTAATTAGGCATGGGACATTCTTTCAACTTGAAGGGGACTACTCAAGACAAGGTGAAAAAACCGAAAGAACTACAAATGCTGTGAATCAGAAATAAAAAACAGAAATTGCTGGAAAAGCTCAGCAGGTCTGGCAGCACCTGTGGGGAGAAATCAGTGTTAATGTTTCGGGTCAAGTGGCCCTTCCTCAGTTCTCAATTTCTGTTTTTTTAAGACAAGGGGTATTTTGTTTTAAACAAATAATGTATGCTCCCTCTCATTACAAGTAATTTCCCAAAAAAAAAAATGAAATACTTACGAAATAGAACACATCTCTTACAGCATTGCAGGATTTTGTCACAATTTCTTTTTGGAGGGGCACAATGCCAGTGTAACAGTCCCAACAAATGCAACATGCAGCCTGGCATTATGGAAAGATTTGTGATATGTACAATGACTTGAAGCTTGAAAGGAAAATTGAGTATGAAAATAAATGGAAAATGAAATTAAGGCCATTACTGTTTACAATAAAATCTTTAGGAGGTCCAGAGTGAAATCTTCCTTTTTTAACGTTTATGGCCCATTAATTTTTTAATGTAAAGATTACATGTAAAGAGTTAATTTTTCTGCCCGATGTTACAAAATGAGCATCAGTGAAGTTTGCAGACTGCGTCACCCCTAGTGACATGATTCAGTATTGCAATGGCATTGAGCAACAGAAGTCTGCGCATTGACAGGTCTAACATTGTTAAACCCTCAATCAGGGCAAAATGAAATTCAAGCAGTTTCTATAATGGATGATCGATCCTTTCTGCTCTTTTCATATTCTCAGTCATCAGTTGGACTCCAGTTTTGCCATCAACACCTTGGCTTTACTGTAAAGCTTTATTCCCAACCATTGAAGCTGAGAATTGCCAAATGATAACTGTCAGGAGTGAAGCATGAACCAGTTGTACAATTTCAACACAGCACAATATGTTTTGTTCTCAAGAGTCTTGCTGTGTTTTCTAAACTAGGGGCTGGGTCACTTTGCTCGATTCAGACCACCAACCGAGCTACCCAGAATTATTTTGCTTTGGTGATCAAGTTGTCTGCATGTCAGATTCAGACTCTAGCTAAACATTTTGCAGCCTAGGCTGCAGCGCTAATTCTGTGCTCCTAAGAGGATCATTATCAATGACTATCAAACGTAAAGGAGAACAACAAAGTAAGCAAATTTTGTTTATATAGCTCCTTTCACATGTAAAATAACTTGTAAGCCCAGGCCTAATAAAGAAAAGGCACAAATCTTTCCCTTCAGCAGAAAGAAAACATATGGGAGAGGGGTTCTAGAGGTCAAAGAGAGAGTTTTAAAGCATAGTCTTATTGTTGTATATGGAGAGATGTAGGGAAATTCTTCAACATGACATCATGTTGCTTGGATGGATAGTTTCTTTACTGTTGGGTGTTCATAATACACAATTAACAAATCTTTAGTCATTTAACTGAATGAGCAGCTCTCTACATTGCATAGCAGAAAAATTATACTTGGCTACAGACTGACTTTCATGACAATGAAAATCTCTCTTGATCAGTGGCAAATGTTAAGAAATACAATACAAATTTACAAGCATCAAATGCTCATGTTATACCCAGGAAGCTCTCAAATTCATTCTCCATTGCTAAAAGGGAATTCATTGCACAGGTCTTCAAGTGATCAACTGAGAAACAGAAATCAACATGTCATTGTCCTGAAGAAGTGTGATACCTGAAACTTTGACTGCTCCTTTCCTCCAGATGCTGCCTGGCCTGCTATGTTCTTCCAGGCTCCTGTTTGGCTACATTGGATTCCAGCATCTGCAGTTTTTTTTTGTCTCTAACTAAGCTTTACCACTGCAAAGTCTCTTCAAAGGATGCCCACTTTGAGGAAGTTCCCTGCCTCCCTCAGACATGAACTCAGTGAGTCCCTTTCTCACTGCCACGCTGCTGTGACCTCTTCAGCTCTTTGACCACACCATGAAACAAACCAGTCCTAAAGAAGGGTAATACCCAAAACATTGACAGCTCCTTTTCCTCCAGATGTTGCCTGGCCTGCTGTGTTCTTCCAGCCTCCTGTTTGTCTACCTGGCCATTAACAGGCACCGTTCATAACAATGGGTTGCATCTGAAATGTCTTTTTGGCTATATGCCAGTTTTATTGAGCTGCTTTCTGCAAGCCCTAGCAAGATCTTTCACTGCACATTATTAGGCTTGCTACATTAACTATCTATCCTGTCCTATGGTGCACCTCTTGCCAAATTCTAGCCCCATTCTACCATTTACTGTACCCCAAACAGGTTGTCACTGGTGCCATCTTTAAGATGCTATTGTGACCCAGAAAAGCACTGTTAGTCTGGAGGTGCCCTACATGTTCCTTGACATTTGTCCCGGACCCGGCAAGAAGGGAAAATTTGTGCCTCAGATCATGGGCAGGAACCTGGAGATAGGATATCATATGCCCCCAGCACCAGCAAAGGAGGTTATAACACCAGACCATACCACCCAGGTCAGTGTATCTACAGAATGGACAACACTGTAAGAAGTTGGCCTTTTCCACCCCACCAACATCTATGTCTTCTACTGAATCCACCTCCTACCAAGGCACATACTCTACCAACCTGACTATTACCTGTAACTTTTCCCTCCCTCACTTGCACCAATCCCAACACCATGACACTCTGTGCTGCCACTCACTCTCTCAGCTCACTTCACTGACCTGCACCAGAAGTAATTGCAGTGCTGATCACTTCCATCAACTTTAACGCCTGCCTCTCTCTCATTCCAGGAGGAAAACAGCGCACAGTAGGGCAGAGAGAGTCAAAATTGGGGTGTGCTGCCTGTCATTTGTCTCCTCACTCCGAATGAGGAGGGCATCCTTACACTGACAGCCCTGAGAGGCTGACTGATCATGTCCAAACCCTGGACTGATATCCGAGGCTGGCCTTGACTAACTGCGCTGACTCATCCTGACTGTCTTTCCAGTACCTTGACTGAGAACTGCTGAACAATCATGGCAAGCTTTCTGGCTTTGGGCCTGCACGAAATGGCAAGGCCTTGCAGCCATACTGCGAGCGCGGTATCTGTATGTTTAAGGGGACAAGGAGCAAAATGCTATGGCAGGGCTGATGTGAGCATTCAAGTAAGGTATGCAAGCACGAAGAGAGCAACTGAAAAGCCTTGAGCTGCAGCCTGGTCCATTCCATGGGAGTCGGATGTGTGTCCCTGAATGCACAGCGTCCTTGCTGCAACATTACAGTGATAGTTGCCAGTGCAGCCTAAGGTGCAGCATTGAAGGGCAGATGTACCCTGTATGTGGACAGGAGTGGTGCCATCACGGTTCTTAGAGACTGGCACAAGTTGGATGTTGTAGGGGTTCTGGTTTATGATCAGTAATTTTTAGACAACTTGAAACCACCACCCTCCCCCACCCCCTCCCCCCGGCCCCCCAGGATCCCTGGGTCTGACACTGGATCTGTTTAGGGACTGTGAAATGAAGATGGCTGTAGATAGGTGTTTCAGGGCAAAAGTATTTCTGTGTTTATTAAATACAAAAGGTAAGTGTATTACAAGAAATAAGGCAAATACAACAACACGGTGAAATTGAGTCTATCAGTTATACAGAGGACAGTGATTAAATATATGAACAAACTAAAAAGAGGTTAAACACTATTAGAATTAAACAACAGGTTTTGATCACAGAAACTTTTAGTCAGTCTTCGTACCTTTGGGGTTCCCTGCACTGTCACCACCCACCTTCCCCTCCCTCCTAGCTAGGTTGAATACTTTGGGGTCTCGAAAACATAAGGTCACCACTGGGGATAAACACGATTTTGAAATACAGCTGGTCGGTCCCGCCTGCTGCAGCCAGTGCTTCGATGAAGACTTCAGACGATGTAGGCCTTCAGTCTAGGTTGAATCCGCTGATGCGGTAGGATGTGTAGTGGATTTATTGGGTGAGCACTTGGTTTTCCTTACTTTGTCGTGGTTTTGTGAGGTGGTTCTCACCTCAGGATGCGTGAGGCCTTGTCAGTGGGGTCGGTAGTTTTCAGAGGTTGTCGGGTATCGGTTCTGCTGGTCGTGGTTGGTTGCCATTGGTTCCCCTGGTATAGAATAAGTCTGCGTCGGTAGATTTTAGGGATTGCTGTCGGGATCTTCTGGAGATGTCTGTGCAGATAGTTTTTGGGTCATAGCTCTTTCGGATCCTTCTCCTGGTGGTAGCTGTGGGGATAGGTCCGGGGGCAAATAGTTCTCTCAGGTGAGGTTGGGGCTTGCAATTATGCTATTTACAGACCTCTTATCTTTGCACTAAATCAGCACTTGCCATTGTGTTACTGGTGTTCCCTTTTGAGGCAGTTGGCTTCCTGATAGTTAAGAGTAGATGTGAATGTATTTTGATTAAATGGAATGTCTCGTATCCCTTTGCATGAATATTGGTTGAAGTTGAATATCTTGGTTTCCCTATAGGCTCCATAATGTCTGTGTTGGGATAGCCCAAAGGGTAAAATCTAGTTTCGGTCTGGAGAGTTAGGTCTGGTTAATTCTTGTTTTAGAATCGAGGTGTGAATTGGATTTTCGGATCAAACAATGGTTCCAGGCAGCCATCCCTACACCTGTGTAATTTCTTTCCCCCAGAGCATAACCCAGTTGCCTTTCTTTTAAACTTTTAAAAGTTTTTTTGTTGAAAAGTCTAGGATTTTGTTCCGGTATTTCAGAATTTGGGGATTTTTGCTCAATCCTACAATGCCAATGCCCATGCCCATGGATGTGGGGTGAGTGTGAACCATACCCATGAAGATGGGCTCTGAAACGTCAGTGCCTGGTGTCCAAAGTTGAGTCCCTATGGAGCTGAAGTCACCGGATACCTGCTGGCTTCCATGTCGGGAATGGTCATCATCCGGTTTGCTTGTAGTGGATAGCAAGATAGAAAGAAGCACATTAATGAGGCAAGATTAATGAGGCTGTGGGATTGAGCAAAAATCCCCACATTCTGAAATACCAGACCAAAATCCTGGACTTTTCAAATAACTTTTAAAAGTTAAAGAAAAGGCAGTTGGGCTATGTTGTGGGAAAATTACACAGACATAGAGACAGCTGCTTGGAGCCATTGTTCAACTGAAAATTAAACCACTTTCAAAGAATAATCAACCAGGCCTAAAACCCACCCAATCCAGACAGAAAGGGACCTCTGCTGATACCAGACATTCAACTTCAATCAATATTCATACATACCGGACATTCCCCTTAATCAAAATACTTTTCCACCTACTCTTAACTGTCAGGAAGGCAATTGATCTCAAAGGGAACACCAGTAACACAATGACAAGCGCAGATTTGGTGTGAAGATAAGAGGCCTGCAAATAGCATAATTGCCAGCCCCGATCTCACGTGAGAGATCCACCACCCTGAGAGCTATCCCCGCAGTTAACCCCAGGAGAGGCATCTGAAAGAGCTATTCTCCCAAGAACTATCTGCACAGCCATCTCCAGAAGTGGGAATCCGACAGCAAATCTGAAATCTACCCATACAGGCCTGTTCCGCACCAGGGGAACCAACGGCAACCAACCATGACCTGCAGACTGAAGAACTGACAACCTCCGAAAACCACTGCCCCAACTGACACCAAAAGGCCTCAGGCACATCCTGAGCTGAAAACCAGCTACAAAAAACCGCCACAAAGTAAGGAAAACCAAGTACCCGCTGGGTAAAACAACAATGAGTTCCTACTGCATCAGCGGGCTCAACCCAGATTGAAGGCCTATACCGTCCAAAATCTTCATCGAAGAGCCAGGTACAGCAAACGGGAAGAGCCAGCTGTATTTCAAAATTACATTTATCCCCAGTGGTGAGCTTAAAACTCTTGAGACCGCAAAGTTTCCAAGCAAGCTAACAGGGAGGAGAAGGTAGACGGTGACAGTGCAGTGACCCAAGGATGCGAAGCCTGACTAAAAGTTTCTGTGATCAAAATCCTGTTGTTTAGTTCTAATAGTGTTTAACCTCCATTTAGCTTGATGGTATAGTTAATTACTGGCCTCTGTATAACTGATAGTGTCAATTTCGCCGTTTTGTTGTATTTGCCTTTATTTCCTGTAACATAGTCACCTTTTGTACTTAATAAACGCAGAGATTCTTTTGCCCCTAAAACACTTGCCTTTTGCCTTCTTCATTTCACATTCCCTAAATAAGTCCAGTGTCAGAACCAGAGATCTGGGGGGTCCGGATTCGAACCACTTAAAAAAAATCGGCAAATTACTGAGCGTAAACCAGAATGCTACAAGGCAGGTGAGTTCTTCCATGAATAATTGTTCCCCTTCACACGCAACTCACAGCTGCCTAGTGAGAATCTCATTGTGACACCTAAAACTTACATGAAAAACATAACAAGTTTTTCCTGATATTAAGATAGTCCTCGCTATATCTGTCATGCAATCCTGCTATATTTCTTGCCATAGCCCATGTCTTTTAAGCCCTATAAGTTTCTGCCCTATGTCTTTCATTGTTTGAGAATCACAATACATATTATTGTTAATTATATGTTAGAAAGGTTGTCAGGTTGGGATATCCAACTCAGCCACATTTTGTTAATATGTATAGCCAAGGAGAAGACAATTGCTGTTGTGTCCCCTGCTATTTCCGGGATGTTGGCAATGCTGTGGGTTTTACTATTCCACCTTTTCTGAGGGCCAGGGTGGAACTACAGAAGTTGCGCTCGCTCCATGCAGCAGGGATGTGCCGTTGGAAAAGGGTGAAGTGCCAAATGAGTGAAGTGCTTTGTCAAAGTCTTCAATCACCCATCATCAAATGACCACATTTTCTGAATAAAGCAGTTACTTGAACAGCAACTCCTCACCTGATCATGGCTTGATCGTTTTAACATGACGAGCTAAGACATCAACTATGGTAAAGTCATTGCTGACAAGCAAAACAGATCCTAATGTCTTTGACCTGGTTAGAACTTAATCATTTGGACCAACGTTTTGACCACCTGACCCTAACATCTCCTCTGGCTTGGTATCGATATTTTTGTGTTATTTACAATCTCTGTGAAACCTATTAGGAAAATTTGCCGTGTTAAAGGCATTGTTTTTGTTTGTGTGCAATACATCTTACATCATTGCCAGTATCATAACTGGTATCTAGATGGCTGCACCTTTATTTCTTGTCTGACAAGCACACAATATCTTGTCCCTCACATAGTGGCTCAGTGGTTAGCACTGCTGCCTCACAGTGCCAGGGACCTGGGTTTGATTCCAGTCTTAGGTGACTGTGTGGAGTTTGCATGCACTCCCCACGTCTACATGGGTTTCATCTGGGTGCTCCGGTTTCCTCCAACAGTCCAAAGATGTGCAGGTTAGGTGGAATGGCCATGGTAAATTATCCAATGTGTCTGGGGGTGTGCAGGCAAGGTGGGTTAGCCATGGGAAATGCGGAGTTACAGGGGTAGAGTGGGCGGTGGGTCTGGATGGGATTGTCTTCAGAGGGTTAGTCTGGGCTCGGTGGGCTGAATGACCTGCTTCCACACTCTAGGGATTCTATGATTTCCGTGTACTTATGTTTTGCTGTTGATCCTTTCAGATTATGTTCTCTCCCTTTTGGGCTTATTGTTAGGCCCCACAAGTCACATCTTGTCTGTGATGTATTAAATATTCATTTTCCTGTTTTTCTACATTTTGAGTCAGGCCTTTGCCCTGAAGGTTATATATTTGTATTTCTTCATTACAGGGAAGCCATTGGAGCACACTCCCTTTCCTCACAGCTACTCAGCTACACATTGGTCAACCCTCTTAACTTCTGCACTGACCTGGCTGTGCAGAAGAACTTGAAAGGGCTCACACACAAGGAACTACAGTAAAAAGATGGCCAAACAATAAGTTATTTACAGGGGTTTGAGGGTAAGCAGTTTAGGTTGGTGTGAAATACACTAATGGCATGGACTATTTCTTAGAAACTGAATTCATTTGATATTCTTGTATCAGAGATAAAAGGTACTGCAGATGCTGGAGAATCCGAGATAACAAGCATGGGGCTGGATGAGCACAGCAGGTCAAGCAGCATCATAGGAG